>JADRCH010007462.1:577652-842341 GCA_019843965.1 Rhynchomys soricoides | reverse complement strand
GCGCTATCTTGTAATGGCGGATGTGGGCGCTCAGACGGCTCCCAACAATTTTCAGTCTCCAAAATTAATTCTTTACTTCTATAAAAGAATTTTAATCCAATAACATGGATGCTCTGGCAAGGAATCATATCCAAAGACTTCTAGGTCTGTATGATCTGGCTGAAATACATACAGGCCCTTAGTATCCTATGTTAATCCCTAGTGATTAGTTTGTAGAAATAAGCAGCCATGTTTGAAAGTCATGTCAAATTGAGAGACAAAGTTATGAATCAGAGAAAGATTTGATAGAATGAGTCAGATATAGGATATGTCCATTTCTCTAGAGAGTAGCATAGGAAAGGGAAGCTATTTAAGAGCAGCTCAGGAAGAGAAAGGGAGTCAGTCAGCTGAGAGTCAGTACAGTTTGTTTAGTATAGTAAAGTTCACTCATAAATTCATGCAGTTCAGTGCATTTAAGCAGAGGCAGTTAGAGCCAAAGTATAAGAAGGAGCCAGAATAGTAGAAAAACTTGCTAGAATTAGTTTGATGTCAAGAACAACAATTCAGTGAGAAGCTGAGAGAAGCCAGATTGGATCAGACAGCTTGGAGAGGAGTTTGAGCCAGAACAGTTGAATTGAACCAGCCAGCCAGAGTTCAGAAAGAACTAGAAAGGATGAATTTATTGAGCAGTAAGCCTCTAAGATGACAATTCCATCAGGTGAATAAAAAGTACTTTTACATACTCCTTTGGCTTATATAGAATTTTTTTTGTTATATAACCTTATGAAACATGTTTAATACCCTGAAGGCCAATGTTAATTGTTCTTTCTATTTTGCATGCAGGGACTATAACACAGTAAATTCACAGAGGGGCCAATTTGGAAATATTTCATTAAAATATTTCAATTATCCTAACTTTTTTCTTTTCTATAATTACTGGTAACTTTATCCCTACTTTCTTCTTATCTTCTTATAACTAAATGCTGATGGTGTTTTTAACCACATCCGGTTCAGTTATTCCTAGCAGCTTTTCTTCAGGAGATTGAAAGGCAACTGGGTAGATTTCCAGGGAAGAACATAATGGACTGGAAGAAAGTCAGAGCAAACTCATGCTGTTTTCTTTTAAAGATTGATGAACCAGATAATCTAGTTATAGTTATAGAACCTGAACCAGGACACAAAATAGAATGTAAGATTTTAGGATGAAATGTTTCAAGTATTAATTATGTATTAATGTTAAATTTATTTCTTACTCAATCTAAATGAAGTTCTAATATGGACCGACATAAAGAAAAATTAGAAACATGTAACAATTAAATTTATCTTTTAAAGTCAGGGGGCTCTAATAATTGAATATGCCATTATATTACTTTTGTCATAAATTCTATAAATTTCCATTCTATCACAAGTAAGACATTATTTCTTTCTTACCATGGTTTAGTGTGTCATGCTTCATCTTTTTAAAAAAAAGCTGGAAAATGATTGCAATAGGCTATATACTGGAACCTAGGTAATAGATCTGACATAACTACTTGCCTGAAAAAAATGAGGAATGCTCAATGATAGAAAAGATGCTATACAAGGTTGGTCAGGTAGCTATGTTGACAAGGCACAGTCCTTGGAAGGCTTATTTATCTTGAGAAAGTCATTAGACACAGCTAGTGAATTTCTGACTCTCTATCAAGTATGACAAGGCTAACCTTACCTGTAGGTGACAGGTTCTTTGAAGCATATTTTTCTTTACTCTTGTTTATAAAGAAGACAGTTAATGAGATTTTTTAGCAAATATTCAGAAAATATATGTTTTAAAACATTTTTCTTGATAATCCTGTTATAAAATTATTTCATATTTTCTTTTCCTTTTTAGTCTTTTCACTTTCTCAAAAGGTCATATATTTTAATGGTACTGTTTTTGATTTGGTACAGTGATATGTAGAACTTATATCATAAATATTTCCAAAGTTTTGTAAAATTTTGATAATTATGATTTTTACAATTTTCTAACTAGCACACTGGAAAAATGTACTAGAATAGACATTTAGATTTTTCCAACTTAATCCTTCACAAATAACTATTTAGTGGGCCCATACAATATAATCATTTTTGTATAACTGGATGTTTTCTCTAATCCAGACATCTACTGTGGTGGCTAGTTTTATGTCTACTTGACACAAGCTAGAGTCATTGTGAAACAGGAAACTTCAATTGAGAAAATGCCTCACTAAAATGGCCTGTAGGAAGCTGATAAGACTTTTTCTTTAACCAGTGATTGATGTTAGAGGGCCCAGCTCACTGATGGCTTTGCCACCCCTTTGCTGATGTCCCTACATGCTATAAGAAAACAGGCTGAGCAAGCTCTGAGAGAGCAAGCCAGTAAGCAGAACTCCTCCATGATCTCTGCATCAGCTCCTGCCTCCAGATTCCTGCTCTGCTTGAGATCTTGCTCTGACTTCCCTTAGTGAATAGTTATTACCTGGAAGCATCAAGTGAAATAAACCCTTTCCCCCTCAAGTTTCTTTTTGGTCACAGTATTTGAGCAAAGCTATAAAATCCTACTTAAGATGCCCACAAATTGACTTAAAGAAGAAAAGATGCATTTGGCTGATGACTTGTGGGGTTTCACTCTATCAATGGCAGCTCTACTGTTTGTAGATTGGTTGTGAGGCAGAAGGGAATGGTAGAGCAAAAATACCCACCTCCATATTTGAGGGTTAAAGGGTTGGAATATTGTTTGCAAAGACATATCTTAATGGCTTACATTTTCCAGCTAGTCTTATACCCTAAAGTTTTCATTACCTATCCAAAATAGCAGCAGCTGGTGAATAAGCCTTCAACATGTGATCCTTTGGGAGTATATTCAAGATCCAAATGTAAACAGCAAGTAAGTTAATCTCTGTCTGCCTAGATTGCTTATAGATTGGAAGAAGAATGGTGTATGTGTTGTAAATCTGTCTAACTTACATCTGTATTGTAAGTACTCATGAGTTGCATGTAAACTGCTGAGAACAATGTCGGTCATACAGTAAACACACCATAAATGTCAGCAAACATTATTTAGGATAGAAACAGTACTTTATGTGTCCCAATCCTCATACTGATCTAAAGTTGACATACAGTCCAGTGTAGTCTATTCAAAAGACAAACATGTTTGATTTAACTAGAGATGTGGAATGATGTGAGATGCAACATCTGATCCTTTTGCTATCCCATATGTATATGCTGTCTTTCTGCTCCCCAGAAGAATTTCTCTGAAGAAGAAACTATGATGTCTTGAAAGCTCTCGTTAAATTCCTTAATTACTCTTTTATTTTTTTTTTAACATAAAGGGAGTGTAAAGCTGACTGACTTTCAAAAACAATCTTTGTATTATTTAATAATCTGATTGGCAATGAACTTGAGTATGGTATAAAACGTACATCTGAAATTTGCGATATCTAATTGTGTAGTATATAAGTTTGGCACAAGTCTCTACTATTCCCAAAGATGTCTCTATCTTCAAAGCAGAACTGATTAGCCTGTGTTGCTTCTTGTTCTTCCAGCTGCTGTCATCTTGATTTTAAACTCAGGCATATATCACAGAATGTATCCTCAGGGGGCAGTTATGAGCACTATTTGCCCACTCTTCTAATTTGAATTAAAAGACATCAACTGGTGGTATGTCTAGTCACCACTTAAGTACATAAGTTATTTATCTGCATAACCATTCCAAGGAGCAATACAAAAACACAGAATAATAAAACATTTAAAGCTCAGGGCAAATTGTTGTCTGCTTTGTGCCATGCTTCTAACAAGAAGTTATTATCTGAACTGTTAAGTCAGAAATGATATCCATCACTTTCTCAAACCTGCTTGTATAGTTCTATAAAGTTAACACACACACACACACACACACACACATGCACGCACGCACACACACAGGCACATGCGTGCGTGCACACACACACACACACACACATCACTGCTTATTATAAAAGGAGAGACCACTGAGTATAAAGCCCACAAGACTTTTCAATGATCTTCTCACATAGGCCTAATAAACTCTGATTGTATTAGAAAATGCAGTTTATTAACTCCCATAAACCAGGACTCAATGATTCCATGTCCCAAGAAAATAAAATAAAAGGAAAATAGTTAAATAATATTGGGAGTGTTGAACACACAATACAATATAGATGAACTCCAGGCATTTCATTTTTGATTTATATGAACAGTGTTTTTTTTTTTTCTATCATAAAAATAAGTAAAAGAGAAAGGACTGGAGTGCCGAGATAGTTCCCTGTCCTACTGTAACCCATGAAGAAACAGAAGTTCGGCCTATGAGTAAGCCCCAAAATCTATCACCTAAGAAAGTACCTTCATTTTCATTGTCACAGAAGAAAGAGCCGTCTGCCAAATGAAGAAGTAGATGTCATACTGACTGAGGCTGCATTTTTTGACAGCAGGAAAATAGGATCTGACTTGAAAGGCCCTGAAGAAGACTGACAGGCCTTTGTAATGCTTCTCATAAGAGACAGGACTAACAGTGATGTTCCAAGGTAACTGGAGAAGAGCTGGCTTTCATTGAATGAGGTTCTTACTTTTATAAGATGCATTGTGGCCTCTGGATATCATAAGCATCTTGTATATAAGAAGTGGGAGTGCTGCTTTAGTTTTAAAGCAGTTCTTAAAAGAACTTCATTGTGCAATAATTTAACATAGAAAAGAATGGTAAGTGCAGGTATTTTTCTCCAGGTAGAATTGTTGAAAGGGATAATTTTAAACAGCTTTCTCTGCTTTTTAGCAGAGATGATACACGGGTTATCCTTGGTGAGACAGAAGGCTAGCTGCCAAGTCTGAAAGGGAAGTGAATGTGGAATTGAGTTTGAAATATACAAAGAGTATACATGAGTCGGTCAATGGCTCCAGCTATATCTGTAGCAGAGGACTGCCTTATCTGGCATCAATGTGAGGAGAGGTGCTTGGTCCTGTGAAGGCTTGTTGCCCAAGTGAAGGGAGATGCTACAGGAGTGAGATGGGAGTTGGTGGGTAGGTGGGGGAGCACCCTCTTAGAAGCAAAGGGGATGGGGATGAGAATGGGGACTTGTGGAGGGGAAGCCAAGAAGGAGGGCATTTGGAATGTAAAATAATAAAATAATTAAGAACTAAAAAAGAAAATATTCTAATAAAATCACAAGAAAAGAAACATAAAAAAATAACCATTTGTCTTTAAATACTTGCTAGAATTTTATCAGTAGTATTTGATGACTGACTTCTATCACTTTTTATCCACATAAGTCTTGGTACTAGTGAGAAAAGCTAGAATAAAGTTGGTATTAATTTTTGTGGCTCTTTGACTTTCATACCCCTTTGACTAATTTAGTTTGGGAACTAAGCTAAATTACAATTAAGATCTTGCATAATTGTAGAAAAAGAAAGAAAGAAAGAAAGAAAGAAAGAAAGAAAAGAAAAGAAAAAAGAAATGAAAAGAAACTGACAGGGATTTATCTGTGTTTCCAGTCCCTGTTTCTGATTTTTTGAACCATGCTTTAGACAACTGCATTCATATTATAGAGTGTAATGGTGTGTACCAATGAGTTTAACAGACTTGGTGTGGCCTCATATTGGGTCACATTTTAGTTATGTGATCCCAGGCAAGGTAATTAACTTCTCTGAACCTCGTTTTCAGTAATATAATATGGGACTATGACTATTAACTACCTTACAGATTCACGTTGAAGATTAAACAACATAGTATAATGAAGAGCTGTGTACAATGTCTGATTAAGCATTCACAATAGTAAATCTCTTTCTGTTGTTGGTTGAGGCACTGTAATACATACTCCATCTGTGTGATCATCATTATGCAAAATGCTTTCACCTCATAAGGGCAGTCTGTTCAGGACTGGTCATAAAAGCATGCTTCTAGGTTACAGTTTCTCAATAGAAACCACTTAAGAATAAATTATTATGCATGTTTATGCTATAAGACATAACTTCTTAAACTATGGGGTACGACCCTCTATAGGGTCATGTATCTGAATGAGGTATCACAAATATTTGGCAAGAGGAAAAAAATCCTGAAAATACAATAATTAAAAAATAATAGTCTGAAATGGGAGTGCTTTCCTATATTGCATTGTATGATGTCACTGCAGCCCTGAGTCTGAAAACAGAGTATGTGCACTTGAACTCGGTATGCTATCATGCTATTCTACAAAATGACCATTACCTGAAACACAATGGCTTGGGTTCAAAAACACTGTATGTTATTAATTGAGGAGTTTTTACTGTACAAATAAAATTTTCTGCTCCTAAAGAAACAGAAGAGTTGAATTACAGAAAGCAGACTTTTCATATTTTCTTGGCCTTATTCCTTAGCATATAAGCATCAATTAGTGTATCTTTAGATTGTATTGGATTAGAGAGTTACATATTTAAGTTGCAATTTGAGTTGCTGACTTGAGTTTCAGAAAGATTTGTGAACTGAAATCTGACAAGACAATGGTTCCAATCACCACTGAAATGGCCCTACATATACTTCTGCTCGTTTTAACTGTGCACTTATACAAAGTGATGTCCTTAGCATTGACAACTATGAAATCAAAGTATCAGTCAACTCTGAAACTTTTGGAAGATTCTCTATGTTCTGCAGTACCAAACACTCAGCCAAGATTTACGTCTATAAAATAAACAAGCATAGCTTTTTCATTAGTTCCAAATTTCCTATTATCTTTAATAAACTATTAATATATACATCAAATTATTGTTTTCAAATAAACTTTTTATTATCTTTACCAGAACATATTTTATTTATATATTATTTTATACCCTTATATACTTTGGTGTCATATAAAAATTTCATAAATGGCTAAAATAATTCTAGAAGCTCTGCTACAACTACAAATGTATAGTTAAAAAATATAGTTACTAAAGTGAAACAGCTTAATAAATCGTTCATCTTAGAGTCACTGCTTTTGAGCCAGGTATCCTGAGCTTTAGTTCCTAGATTCTAATTGTTTATGTAGTAACTTTAAACTTTACATTTGCATTCATTTATAAAGCAATGCTAATAATGGCCATTGTTTATAGGGTCGTTGTATGACTAATTGAGTTAGAAACATACACTTAACATATTGGTAATGTTGAACATGATAGTGTATAAATTATTACTATCATAAAGATATACGTGGGAGAAAAATATGTAAAATGAGGTAACTTCTATGCTTCACTTGAATGTTCTTGTAAGTCATAGTTACCACAGTGCACTAGTGCATATTTAACCTTAAAATTATTTGTCTACCAAACTGGTACAACACTAGCTATAATCACTTGATGACTCAGGAAATCAAAATGAATGTCTTAGCCATATGTCATTAATTTTTGGCATGTGGTGTTGCATAGTACTCTGATTGTCCTGGCCTAGTGCAATGGAAGGAGAAAGGTTCTAAGTGGTAACTCTTTTAGAAATTCTGATTTGTTGTCTTGACAGTTTATGATCTCACACCATACTAATTTCACAGATCTATCAGTGTCTATAACTATTCTATGATTTTACTCATTCAACAAATTAAAGTAAAAGAAAAACAACTTTTGGTGAGTAGCATGAGTTTATATATCTTCACACACACACACACACACACACACACACACACACACACACACACATACACAGACCACACTTAAAGCTCAGAATCTTGCAGTTCCAACAAATGCAGTGTTGTGAGAATCTTAACCCCAAACATTGGAGAGCATCAGCTCTTCAATTAAGTTTCATGTGTCCCACTACTTCTTATTCTGTGATTTTATTTGCAAAGGATTGAAGCAAAAATAGTTCTGGATATAAAAGGAGCTATTTTTTCTCTGATATTGTTTGAATCCTCCAGCTTTGATTTTATGGTAGGATGGGGACTGTTTTCATTTGTGACCTCTCTGAGTACTGATTTTATATAACTCATTAGCATATGCTTCCTCTGTATGATTCATCCCATTGAAGCAATTAATTCTTCTTCCATTCAGCAAAATATAAATAATATACTATCTTCCTTTCAAAGACATTAACACTTGTGGTTTAGATTTGGTGACTCAGAAAAAAGAAAGTCTTTTTGAGTCCACTTCCTGAAAAGCCTCCTAAATGAGGAGGATGGGGCAAATAGATATTCTGAGATAAAGCAAGCATTTGATTAAGGATTTAACCCTTCCTGGCTTTCCCAGTATCCTTTCAAGCCTCCCAGAACCCAAAGCACCATATGCATTCATTCCAACTTACCATGGTTGAACTGCATGTTTTTGTACTACCAAGATCTCTCTTATAACTCCATGAAACACCTTTGGTATTGTCATTTTACCTCCCTATAATTTCACTGGTTCTTGATGCCTGTTAAGTAAATTTCTAGGAATTATAGAACTCATATAATGACAATGTTGGAAGGAATCTTGGAATACATATACTTCAGTGGTAACCAAACTTTGATTTCTAGACAATTTCCAGAAGAATATTACAATTCTCAGTGAGAAAACAAAACACAACAGAAAACCAAGGACAATGGAGTCATAACTTTATGAAAGATAATGTACTCATTTTGAGTTGTTTGAAACTGTCTCTCAGTTTTGTTTTGCAATATCCTTTATTGTATAAAGGGACAGCATCAACCATGGCTGATTGACTGATGATGGTAACAGGAGAACGCAAACCTTGGGGTTATGTAATGTATATCATGCTATTCAAAATGCTTAACATTTAAATCCCATTGTCATTTGACATCTTGATAATAATGATGCCCTAAATATCATTATATATTCATCAATCACTATCCCTTGCTCTCCCTCAAATGCACCTTACAGTTTCTTCTAAAATCTTACTCAGTTCAAGTGCTGCCACTTTTACAATATTTCCCTGTCAGAACAAATACATCTCTATACTTTGCTTTCAGAAATTTACACCACTTATCATTTATACCATATACTGTGTCCATTTTGTCATAATTTATGACCTATACACTCTCCTGTTCTTGCCATCTCATCAAATGATATCAACATCTATCCAATTGCTTAAACTAGGGACCTTGAGGATATTTCTTACCTTATCTATACCAATGTATAATTGATCATGAGTCCCTGTCACGTTAACCTCCAGGATTCATCCTGCAAGTGTATATATACTTGAACCTTAACTATATAATTAAACAGATCCCATTGTGTCTTCTTGTTCTTCCTTGCAGTCCATTCTTGGTGTAGCTGCCATTTTTAATGATAAATTCCCTTCCATGAATTTCTGTAGTTTTCAAAATAAAATGTAGAATCTTTAACAGTTATACAAGATATGTACTGTCTATTCCCACTGTTCCAGCTCATTTCTTGCTGTTATTTTCTTTATAGGTTTTTCTTCAGATCTGTTGAACTTTTAAACACTGAATGAATCTTTCTTGCTCTGTATGCTTTTGTTTGCTGATTTTAATATCCAGATCTCTGAATCTTCACACATCCTAGTTACATTGCCTGGAACACGTTCATGATAGAAAACATTTTTGAGTCCCTAAACTTTCAACATGTGCCCTAGAGCAGATTATCTTTCCACTTATTATTACATTCTAGACATAGTTTTATAATTTCCTTTTAAATAGATTTCTTTAAAACCTGTATGTACTTACCACACTTATTATTATGATATCCCATCTTATAGCATTAGATCATAACAGGCTCTCAATGAATGTATGTTCTATGAATAAAAATCTTACATTCTCAATTATTGAGATTTACATTCCTGTATTACCTCTTTGAATCAAGTAATTAATATATGTATAACATATAACATTTTATATATATATATATATATATATATATACATGCTTATGATAATCTGATTGAAAATACTTGGTAGATAACTGAAAAACTTCTTTTTTTTTCCTCAAGACACAAGAACATGGCTAATTCCCTGAGAAAGAAGCAGATTGTATAGTAATAAAAAGTGAGGATGAAGTATAACCACTGGGTTGTATAATCTAAACAGTTTAAGCTGAAAAAAGTATAGATTGCTTTTATTGTTCATTTTCTTTTTTCTATTTTGGAACTGGGTCTTATGTAACTCAGCATGGCTTGAGGCTTGGTATGAGGATAATCTTGAACTTCTGAACCTTTTGCTCCTAACTCCTGTGTTTGAGGATCACCAACAGATGCCACCACACTCAGTTTTATAATACTGTACTGAATGTATATGCATAGCACTCTGTGAACTGAGCTACATTCATAGTTCAGTGAGAGTGATTATGGTTATCCTTGGTTTTAAGTTCCTCCCACCATAAAATATCACTAATTTGCCTGATTTAAATTGTAAAGTATCTTGTTATTTCATCAAGTAAAAATATGTTTTCTTCAGATAATGACTTGGGAACATTTTAAGGTAATAAAATAAAATTGCTTAAAGTAGCCTAAAGAGTGTGTGTGTGTGTGTGTGTGTGTGTGTGTGTGTGTGTATTTCTTAAAGACTAGAGAATAACTCAGACTGAAGGTTTTGGGAAGCTATCTATAGTCAGGATTATTACTTCTTGCTAAAATCAAACACTTCAAACATTCAAAAGTTATTGTAGACTCTTAGGTAGATTCAGATGAGATAGGGTGATTGGTAATTCCATCTATTAAGAAGACATGTTGGAACATGCTAGTTATTGATACTCTTTTCAGCATTTAAAATAAACCAAGAAGCAATTTTCACAGACACTTCATATTGATATATAATTTCAGTCGTTTTGGCTGTCTCTTTATGTATATTATTATACTAACATTGGCCAAGGTATAATAGTGGGCAAGAAGTTTCTCTTCTTATTTTCATTCTATTTTGTTTTAACATACTAAACCTACAATGTTCTTTGTAAAACGTGAGCAAACTATAAGTTGGTATTATTTATTTTACTGGTTGTATCATGAGCTTGGCTCACTCTATTTTGTTTATAAAGGTTCTTCCTATTCAGATTGTTCAGATGTAATGAGTTTAGAGTGCAATGAAACAAGATGATGAAACTAAAATAGTGTTAAGACACCTATCTGAGTGACAATGCATTTCCATGACAGAAGATAGTACCCCCCTCAAAGAACAATGTTTACCAAGAGTAGAAATTTTGACAAGTTTAACTTCCCATCCTCAAGAAGTATTCTCTGAATTTCTCATTTAATTCAATGCTAATCTCTACCCTAATTATGATGCTATTCCAAACTCAATAGGATTGTCTATAGATTACAAGAAATGGGAGAAGAAAAGGAAGGAACAATTAGTGTTATAACTCCTGCATTGTTTAGATCACACTCCATTCTCCAAACAAATATACATTAGAAGAATGAAGAGTTGGAAGTTGTATGTATTTTCTCTTTTGCTATAATATCAGGCTATCAAATGTACAATGTGTGATTGCATATAAATACAAAACTGTTTGTTATTAAGAAATAACTGTGATCATAGTTTAAAAGTATATAGTCCAGATATTTAGTCAAGTGATAATTTCTGTTAGCAACCACAGATTGACTTTTTAAAAGTCAACCTTACAGAAAAGAGGCCAGCACATTTTCCGTAAGTAGAAGGTTATGGGACAGGGAAAGGGTAAATATTGGTGAATAGGTCCCAAACTATAGCTAAACATGATGAATAAGATATTTTATTCTATTTCATAATGTCTTAATTAATTTTTGATAGCTATGATAAGATATAATGATCAAGACAACCTACAGAAAACAATTTTATTTGGGGCTTAATCATCATGGCAGGGAAAACAGAAGGAGGAGGTCAGGCAGGATGATACTGGAACAGTAACTGATAGTTATCATCTTGAGCCATAAGCATAAGGCAGAGAGAGGCAGAAAGAACTAACTGGAAATAACATGGGGTTTTGAAACCTCAAAGCTAACTCCCAGTGACACATCTCCTCCAACAAGGCCAAACCTCATAATCATTTCCAAATTATTCCACCAACTAGGGACCAAATCTTCAAATATACAAGATTATGCAGGCTACTTTCATTAAAACCACCACACATTTCAAGGTAAGTACAGTTGCAAATATTACATGGAACATTTTAAAATTGCTGGAGAATTAAAAAATGTTTTTACCACAAAGAAATACTAAATATTTCAGATCATAGAGAATTAATTTGATTTTTTTCATTTAGTGATATATATATATGAACATTACATCGATATATATATATATATATATATATATATGAATAAGATGCCTGAAATACAGATAAAACTATGAAATCATCCTAAGTATATAGAGCTAATTTATTAACTACTTTTCTCATTGCTGTGGCCAGTACCTGGAGGGAGGCAACACACTAGAAAAAGGGGGTTCTGTTGCTGATGCTTTGAGGGTTCAGTTCACCACCAAGAAGAACACATGGCAGATCTAAGCTGTGCCTTCCTTTTTATATCTTCTATAATCATTTGTACACCATTAGAAATATGGTTTTTACTTAATTATTACTTGCAACCCTGGAGTAAGTGATTTTTGCCTACATACTTTGAAGCCCACTACAACTTTCATTAGAGCAAAGCAATACTTCTTTTGTAATTTTTTTATATTTTTTATTTATGTTTTTACACTTCAGATTCTCTTCCCCCATCCACCCTCCAACTATTCCACATCCCATACCTTCTCCCCAAACCCTGTCTCCACGAAGATGTCTTCACCCCCAAGTCCCCACCTGACCAGACCTGTAAACTCCCTGGGGCCTCCAGTCTCTTAAGGATTAGGTGCATCATCTCTGATTGAACCCAGACCCAGCAGTCCTCTGCTGTATATGTGTTGGGGTCCTCATATCAAATGGTGTATGCTGCCTGTTTGGTGGTCCAGTGTTTGAGAGATCTCTGGGGTCCAGGTTAATTGAGACTGCTGGTCCTCCTACAGGGTTGCCCTCCTCCTTAGATTCTTTGAGCCTTTCCCCAATTAAACCATAGGGGTCAGCAGCTTCTGTCCATTTGTCTCTTTAATATCTCTCAATATTAATGGGTTCAACTCACCTATAAAAAGATATAAGCTAACAGACTGGATAGGCAAACAAGATCCAGCATTTTGCTGCATACAAGAAACACATCAGTAACAAAGACAGACACCATCTCAGAGTAAAAGGATGGAAAAAGGTCTTCCAAGCAAATGATCCCAGGAAACAACCTGGAGTTGCCATCCTAATATCCAATAAAATAGACTTTCAATGAAAAGTTATCAAGCATGATGAGGAAGGACACTTCATAGTCATCAATGGGAAAATCCACCAAGAGAAAGTCTCAATTCTGTACATCTATGTCCCAAATGCAAAAGCACCTCATTCATAAAAGAAACTTTACTAAAGCTCTAAACACACATTGATCCCCACACAATAATAATGGGAGACTTCAACACCCCCCTCTCACCAATGGACAAGTCATTGAAACAGAAACTAAACAGAGACACAGTGAAACTAATAGAGGTTATGAACCAAATGAATTTAACAGATATCTACAGAACATTTCACCCTAAAATAAAAGAAAACACTTTCATCTCAGCACTTCATGGTGTCTTCTCCAAAGTTGACCATATAATTGGTCACAAAACAACCTTCAACTGACACAAGAAGATTGAAATGATCCCATGCATCCTATCAGATCTCCATGGCCTAAGGTTGGTCTTAAATAACAGCGAAAACAACAGAAAGCGAACATACATGTGGAAACTGAACAACTCTCTACTCAATTATAACTTGGTCAAGGAAGAAAGAAGAAAGAAATTAAAGAATTCCTGGAATTTAATGATAATGCTGACACATCATACCCAAATTTATGGGACACAATGAAAGCAGTTTTAAGGGGAAAATTCATAGCACTAAGTGCCTTGGTAAAGAAACTAGAGAGATCTTACACTAACAACTTAATAGCACACCTGAGAGCTCTAGAGAAAAGCAGTACTTTTATTGGAGTAAATCCTATGGTCAGATAGAATATTAGAAAAATACAGAGATTAAATTAATAAGTCTAAAGCTTAAAGAAATACACCTGATTACTTTCAGGCTTCATGATCTATAGATAATATAATTTAGGTTAATTCTGATTCATTTATTCATGTCCATCATTCAACTATTTTTTAAAAGAGCACATAATTATTGAGATGTATTGAGTTGGGATAGTAATAATTCCAGATGGTAAAAAGAAAAGTATCACACTCTTCATTTTATTTTGAAGCTAAACAATGACTGTTAATATAGAATTTAACGACTCTAAAGACCCTATTCTCTTCACATGTTCAGAGACATCTTCATGAATAGCAATATCCTTTAAATAAGCATGGACTTCATAGTAAGGAAAGCCTAAATGTTGTTTCCTAAAGAGGATTTATTGATGTGTTCACTCAATTTTTTATTCATGTATGCATTTGTGTTTTTCTAATTTGGTAAAGGGGTCAAATCAGGTTATAGAGTTTTGTATTTAATATATAAAAAACTAAGGAAGAAACCTGTAAGAAATTAAGAAAATCAACTGAAAGATACAATGAGAATAGAAGACATAATATAAAGTCAAGCCGAGGTAAAACTAAGACTGTATGTCCTTGTTAGCAAATTGCTTTTAGGGTTCTAGAAATAATTAAAAGAGTCCTGCAAAAGAAAATGATCCTTTCTTTGATATATAATTCTTTAATATAAAAATTAGAGGCTTAAGAGAACAAAAGAATATACATTCTCTTCAAAATTATGGAAGTCCCTAGGATGACCTCTAACTATTTTCCAACCCTTTGTGTTTAGGTGGACTTCCTTTAACCAGCAACACATGACAAATGGGATGAGTTTCCACTCCAGGGTCACACTGTTATAGAAGACATTATTTTATCAAAATGAGATGTGTTTCATTGTCATATTATTATAGAGCTGTGGAGAGGGCCAAAAAGATGAAATACTCTGTGCCCTCTGGAATCAGAGGGCAATATCTGGCTCATAGCCACTGATGAAATGGGGTTTCAATCCTAAAACAACATAGTTTTTTCCAAAAACAAGAATGACTTTGAAATAATATAATATCCAGATAAATCTGAAGGGCCATAGACAACATCTGGATTATAGTCTGGTGAGAGCCAGAGCAGCACCAAATCCAGTTAAGCTATTCTGCATTCACAGCTCATAACTATGAGCTCATAAAGGATTCCTGTTTGTAAATTGCTAATTTCAGTCTCAAACTGTCTCTTAGATCTCACTCTGTTAGGCCTTCAAAGGTAGATGGGAAATTAACGTTCATGGAGCTTTTCCTTTTGCACCCAGGACTAGATTGTAGATCTACATAGAGACAAGATTGATTCTTAAAAAATATTTTCTCACATGTCTATAACAGTCTTGGCTTTTGAAAAGAACTTTGAATGTAGTAAACAGATCATCCTCTGCATGGGCCTCTTTAATATGGTACTCATATATTTTTTTTTTCACTTTGAATACTTCAGGATTTTACTGAGTATGTAATTAGGTTAGTAAATGCTAAACAATAATATCATTTGCTGAGTTTCTTCACCAGATACATAATCATCTGTTCAAAAACAATTATGTGAGATTCTCACTGATCTTTAGAATGTCTTTGGAGCTTTTCAACTTATAATGAACACATATATCTTGTCCCGCGCTACCGTCTCGCCAGCAAGAACGACGTGGCACACAAAGGATCCTTCTGCAGTAAAGCTTTAATGCATCTTGAAAGGGAGAGCATAAGCTTGCCACGAGTGGAGACCCCGAACAATAGAACACCCGTCCCTTATATAGGTCACAGCGCTTGCCTGGGACGTGGTGCTTCCCCATTGGCTCCCCGCATCAGGCCAGATGACGCCACGAGAGAGGCTGAGACTCTGAGGTGGAAAATTACCAGGTGCATGCGCACTAGCCTGTTTACAACTTGTCCTCGGCCGAATGTAGGCGCCATCTTGTAATGGCGAATGTGGGTGCGACTCGGGCGGCTTCCCACATCTCCCCCTTTTCATTTCTGTAAGCAAAGTAGGACACTCTTAAGAGGGCGGAGACAGAGGTCAAATCCCCTGACCAAAAGGTTGGGCCTTGTACAGGAGACGACCCCTAAGCTCATGCACGCCCGAGGTCTTCCTGACCCGCCCAGTGCCGTTTTTTAGAGGGAGGGAAACTAGGGCACTCAACCCTCATGTAGATGACATATCTCCCAAGGCGGCCCACAATGATGACCGCCTTGTGCGATGCTTTGCTCGACATCCCTCAAGAGCTGCTCAGACCAAACACTCTACCCAGTGCAATGAGACTAGACTTGCGGGTGTGCAAGAACTGTCTGGCTGGCGACTTACTGCTATTGCTTAAGCATGGACAGCCAAACACCGGCCGGGGCTCCTTGTTCTAAGGCAACAAGCGCCTGCGCAATGACCACCTTGTCTCTTTTAGTCTGGGCCCTGAGTTTGCAGATGAGCCATAGGAGCAACACCAACCCACAGCAGAGCGCTGCTCCAAACAATCCCACCCCCACCCATTCTTTGAAATAAGAAATTGCCGAGGAAATCCATGAAGAGAGGCCCTCTGTCAAGGACAGGTCAAGACGGGTGGAGTTGATCTGAATAATTGCTGTCCGCAGTTCCCGCAGGGTTTCATCAAATTTAAGGGTCCAATTCTGTAACATATACTGTGAAAGACTTTTAGACAGGTTAGCTGCTTTTGTAAATCTATCATATTGTATGGAAGTAACACAGAGTCCTGGCAACTTTTGTTCACAGCCCAATTGGGCTAGCTGTCAAAGGACATCCAGTTGTTCTTGAATAAGATCAATGCGCTGGTTAACCAGCATTAGGTCCCCCTGGACTTGAGTATTGGCGGATACCTGTCTGTCTAGAGCTAAGGTGGCAGCTGCAGACAACTCATTAATGGTATTGGCGGTCTGCATCGTTCCAGAGAGCGCAAGGGCCGACGCAGTGACGGCCCCTGTAACCGCAGCCGCTGCCACCACACCTATGATAATGGCAGAGATACCAAAGTCTCTTTTCTGCCTGAATACGGTCTGATCCGCAGCAAAAGGACCTTGGCCAGTTAACATATCAAAGGTCCAATCTCTCTGTCCAGGGGTCGGTGCCGTAGCATTGGCTCTGGCTTGAGCTTGTGCAGCTTCATGCCATAAAGCCTTCCACTCCATATATTGGCCCATTGTAGGGAGCGCAGCCTTGGCCAGCATCTACCAATCGGCGGGAGTCATGGACGCCCCGGCAAATCTCTCTAACATTACTATAGTAAAATTAGCATTTACCCCATACTTTCGGACCGCTTCAGCCAGGTCTTTAATTTGGCTGTACTCTACAGGGGCATGAACTCGCCCTCCACCATCTACCTCGAAAACTGGAAAAGCGGCTTGTACCTTTCTCCTAACCTTGTCAGAGAGAAAAGAAAAGGAGTTGGGGCACATCTCATAAGGGGGAGGAGCGGAAGGCAAGGTCCGCGTAGGGGCCAAAGAAGGCGGCCGCTTCATCTGCCCATTACGGGGCGGCCAATCTTCCTCATACCGTGCCACTTCCTCTTCTAGCTCTGACTCCTCACTAGAGCTAAGGGGGTCAGTGTCTGAAGTTTCCAATTGAAGAGCCTCAAGGTCTTGAACTGGGTAGAGGCTCTCCCCCCTTCTTTTTACTTTTTTCTTGGGTATGAGAATCGTTTTTCTGCCCACAGCCTTGTCGGGGGGACAGTTTTCCATTTTGTCTTTAATCTCTCCCTCGTCCTTAGACTTACCAGGAGGTCCTTTTCCCTTGCTAAGATTTTGGGTACCCATCCTCTCACTCCATTCGGATTCTGACATGGTATCCTGGACCCTTTCAGGGGTGATTTGCCCCTCCCTTACAGCATCTACACAGGCCTCACCTTGTTCGCAGCAATACAAAGACAGTAAAACCAAAATGAGGGCACTTAACACAATTAGCAAGGCTTCAACAGCGTTAGACCAAAAAGGGGGCAATCCCAAATCAAGACCCAGGGTCAACATGCCTTTCCGAACCTACCTCCCTGCAGTTCTGAATCCTCCCTGTTTCCAGGGGGTCTCCAAAGGTGCTTGATGATGACAAAGTTCCTGGGTTTCGGCACCAGATGTCCCGCGCTACTGTCTCGCCAGCAAGAACGACGCGGCACACAAAGGATCCTTCTGCAGTAAAGCTTTAATGCATCTTGAGAGGGAGAGCATAAGCTTGCCACGAGTGGAGACCCCGAACAATAGAACACCCGTCCCTTATATAGGTCACAGTGCTTGCCTGGGACGTGGTGCTTCCCCATTGGCTCCCCGCATCAGGCCAGATGACGCCACGAGAGAGGCTGAGACTCTGAGGTGGAAAATTACCAGGTGCATGCGCACTAGCCTGTTTACAACTTGTCCTCGGCCGGATGTAGGCACCATCTTGTAATGGCGAATGTGGGTGCGACTCAGGCGGCTTCCCACAATATCTGTCATTTTTGCTTTAGCACATGTGAAGAAGACCGACTTCTCTGCTACAGCATTTGAATCATTCTCTAGTCTTTGTTTATATCTTTAAAAATTTAAAGATGGTTGGATGTCTTTTGCTGTACAATTCAGTATGATAAAACCTGTAGCTACTGCTCAAAACTTCGATTTAATTTAAAAAGAAAATGTATGCTTTCATTTCAAGATAATACCTTTTAGCATGAACATGACAGGTGAAATTGCATAATTCCATTAAAATAGGTAATAACATTTTAAGATATCACAAATTTTAGTGTTATATACAACATAGATGGCTGTACAACATGAATGACTAGCAAATCTTTTTGTTCTTTTAGGGTGGAGCTATGGGAACATTTATAAAAATCGACTTCCCAAGAGATCCTAATTTTTATCTTTAACAATGAATAACTCTGCCCTGTCATCAGTGAGAAAAAATATTTTTACTAAACAGATGTATTATTTTACTAAAATACCCATTCTTAACCCTCCAGCAAATGTCCTTTATAAACGGGCAGGTTATAGTAAATATAAAAGTATGTACTAAATTAAATATTTTTAACTAGTAATGAGTATGATTGATGGCATAAAATGGTTAGTTATTTTGAACAGGATGAGTTACAGCTTTAAATTTCAGAACAAAATCAACAAGGGTTTGGTGGGATTTTATTTCTCATGAGGTTAATGGGCTTACATTACATTCAAATGTAGAAGAAAAACATTTTTATCTACCTTCTTAGATCCAGGAGCTAAACTCTACAAATTAAACTGACAAAAGACAAATTAATAAAACAAAAGGTTTGTTTAATATATACATGAGGGTTTCACAGAAAAAGAAAGGAAGGAAGGAAAGAAGGAAGAAAAGAAGACAGACAAGAAAATAACCAAAGTAGTAGTTAGGCTTGTGAGCACATCTATTATTTCAACAAAAGTGAATAAAGAGTGAAGATAGTATATGACAAAGGAAAAGGAGGTTTTAGGTCTGAAGGAGTAGTAAATTGTGGGAAAGTATCTAATATGTGAAAAACTAATGGATGAGCAGGATTGTTTTAGTAAGGTTTCTTCATATAGGCACAGTATGGTGTCAATTTTCTGTCTTTAATAGTAGTTTTTCTCATTTTTCTAGTGTGGGAAAGAAGAGGGAGGATACTATCACAAGTCAAGATTTATGCCTGAGTTTTATGAAGAGAGGGAAAGGGCAGAAACTTCTTCTCTGTCAGATCTTTATTACTTGTCATCAGTTCAAAATAACCCTTATTCAGATGTGGTACATTTATGGATGTCATATTTGAATCTCCATTATTAGTGAAGTCTTGATTTTAAAATGCTATATATTTCAATATCACCAAAAATTCATAGGTTGAAACCCAGTCCTCAATATTATAGGATTTAGAAGAGGAGACTCTTAGCAAGTGATGAGATCTAAGGAAAGCTGCCCTCATGAGGAAATCAGTCCTGCAAAAAGAGATCCCAGAGAACTGACTGTGTAGGACAGAAGAAGGTACTATCTGTAAATTAAGAAAGGGAACCAAGCTGAATATTGAGGGCACATGTGCATTGTATTTAGAAGTTCCAGTCTCAAAACTGAAAAACTAATAACTTCTGTTATTTATGACCTGCTTAGTATGTTTTCTAAACAATACAGAAGGGAGGATGCTATTCCACTCCTGGGCATATACCCAAAAGATGGTCCAACATGTACTAAGGACACATGCTCCACTATGTTCATAGCAGCCATATTTATAATAGCCAGAAGCTGGAAACAACCCAGATGTTTCCAGATGTATCCAGGAATGGATACAGAAAATGTGGTACATTTACACAGTGGAGTACTACTCAGCTATTAAAACAATGACTTCATGAAATTTGCAGGCAAATGGATGGAACTTGAAAATATCATCCTGAACAAGTTAACGCAGTCACAAAAGAATGAACATGGTATGTACTCACTGTTAAGTGGATATTAGCCCAAAAGTTTGGAATACCCAATTTTTATTTCAATCTTAATTACTAATATCAAGTGTCATATAACACATGGCACATCATATAGTAAATATGTCTATAAAGGTGTCTCTATATATGGTATACTGGCTGCTTTTGTTTGGCAACTTGATACCAGCTGGAGTAATCACAGAGAAAGGAGCTTCAGTTCCTTTCAGTTCAGGAAATGCCTCCATGAGATCCAGCTGTAAGGCATTTTCTTAATTAGTGATCAAGGAAGGAGGGGCCAGCCCATTGTGATTGATGCTATCTCTGGGCTAGCAGTCTTGAGTTTTATAAGGAAAGAAGCTGAGTAAGCAAGGGGAAGTAAGCCAGTAAGCACCATTCCTCCATGGCTTCTGCATCCACTCCTGCCTCCAAGTTCCTATCCTGTGTGAGTTCCAGTCCTGACTTCCCCAACTTGCTTCTTGGTCATGATGTTTGTGCAGGAATAGAAACCCTGACTAAGACATATGGGTTATAGGATGAATACAAATTTAAAAGGCTGCAGCAGAATTAAAGAGATTTAGAAGTATACTTAAAAAGAGCCTGTGTTGACAGGGGAATGTACCAAATCAGTGCTGCAAGGGCATGATGTTTTGTCAGGTTTGAGAGTGATGCCACAGATAGAGTTGAGCTGATCCAGGTACATACATGCAAATAGTCTAGTATGTTATACCAACAGCCTACTCTTAATAGAAGATTGGATATGAGAGGGTGAGAGGTGCCAAGGATATAGCTGAGCTAAAGCTCCAGGAACAATTGTGGAGTCCTGAATTCTTGAAGATAACATGGCACTGGATGACAAGTTTCAGGAATGCCATTCCATCACAGTGTTCAACACTGTTTGGGGTCCAGATGAGTAAGTTATACTGTTTACTTCATCTAGCATGTCTGGTAAGATCTTAGTCCTAGTTTCCCTCATACAATTTTAATATACTTATGGGTCCCTACGGTGTCAATTCACCTTAAGTAAACTTAAGAGGTGGTCCCCTTTCTAGTCCTGGGAATCAGCCAGTTATTAGTTAGATGGATGGTTCCTGTCACATGGTTCAGGCTCTATGTCCACCCTAGGGACACAGACATCTTTCTCCCTCAAAATACAGTCAAAAGACCGAGTCTCTAAGGGCAATGAACAACTGTAAAACCCACTGTTTCATGTAATATGGAATAACTTAAAGTAGGGTATAGCCTGATAGTGACAGCCATATAAGTAGTTAGCAAGATATAATTATGGCCAAGTATGATTCTTCCCAGTGTCTGGTCCCTTATATCTTCCCTTATATTGTATAATATCTAAAATGGGACAAGTTAAAATATTGTAAGTGTTGGAAGCAGCATAATAAATGTAGGGTCCCAGACAACATTAGAAGTGTAACTTCGGGGATATCACTTAACTTTTTTTTTTTTTTTTGACTGAATACCCTAATGTTGCATTCTTAGCTGTAGCAATGTATCAGAATAATTATTGTGAAATGTAAATTCAAAACTCAAAATTTACATTTATGGATCATACTTTGTTACTGTATTTTTTTTATTTAATTCTCTGACTGAGAATATTTGTGTATTATATGATACTAGGCAAAGAGCCATGACCAAATAATTTTGTTGGATTTATTAGTGTGTTTTGTCATTTTAAAAGTGGAAAACTGAACATATGCAGATATACCTACCTGTTTTGTTTGACCTTCATTGTTGAATATTTTCACTGCTTGCGATTATGTAAGCATCAAACATAAAAGTCTGAAGTCTCATGCCAATAATGTTGCAGTCATCTCACTTTGGAAACCCCATGACTCCTCAGTCCTTGTGTTTTCTACCAGAAGCTGACTGAAACAGATATAGGTACTTGTAGCCAAACACTGAACTGAGATCAGGGACTCGTATGAAAGAGTTAAAGGAAGGACTGAAGGACTGAAGGGGGTGGCAACCCCATCGGAAGACCAACACTGCCAACTTACATGGATCTCCCGGGGATCCCAGAGACTAAGCCACCAAGCAAAGAGCATACACGGGCTGATCTGAGGCCCCAGGCACATATGTAGCAGAGGACTGCCTTGTGTGGCCTCGGTGGGAGAGAATGAGCCTAATCCTGTAGAGACTTGATGCCCCAGGGAAGGGGGATGTCTGGGGAGGACCGTCTCAGAGGCAAAGGGGTGGGGATGGGGGTGAAGAACTCTGGGAGGGGCGACCAGGAGGCAGACAACATTTGAAACTTAAATAAAATAATTAATTTTTAAAAAGGAAAACAAACTACTATGCCATCCCACCTACATGCTTAAAATAGGTTATAAACTCTTTTCTAAATTTTCTGGAACAGAAAATTTCTTGAGAGACATTTTCCTGTTCAGGTAATTGATAGGCCCATTTGGATTAACTCTTGAGGTAACAGACAAAAATATCTTTCTGTTGTGCAAGAAAGCCTCAGGCTAAATAGTAATTATTTGTTAAAATATTTAATTCTTTTTCATTTTAATATATTATATTTGGCTCACCCCCTTGCTCATAACTTCTCTAAGATCCACTCCAACTAAACTCCACCTAACTTCATGTACTGATTTTCTTATTTTAATAATAACATAGTCCAATATGCTCATGATATGGGATCATGCACTGAGGCATGGTTGATCTACCAGGTGCCACATGCCTAAAGAAAACTGGAATGGCTCTCCCTCAGAAACAATTAACTGTTAGCTCCTCAGTTAGAAATGGGATCTTGTGAGGCCCTTTCCACACTTGATCTTAGCCAAAAGGCCGAGAAGCAATGAGGCCCTTTCCATCCATGGTAGAATGTTGGCTGCCTTGATCTTAGGAGTCTTGTGCAGGCAACCATAGCTGCTGTGAGTTCATGAATGCAGCTGTCCTGTCATGTCCAAAGACGTTTAACG
Organism: Rhynchomys soricoides; assembly: GCA_019843965.1. NCBI lineage: Eukaryota > Metazoa > Chordata > Mammalia > Rodentia > Muridae > Rhynchomys > Rhynchomys soricoides. The sequence continues at coordinate 819,080 of JADRCH010007462.1, read as the reverse complement.
TCTGTCCTCAAAATTCTATGACTCTTACAGTCTTTCCACCTCTTCTTCCCCATGGTTCTTGTACCTTCCCAGGCTGGAACTAAGTAATAGAGGATGTGTTATTTATGGCTTAGTACTCCACAGACACTTATTCTCTGCTCTTTGACCAATTGTGAGTTTATTGGTTCACCACCATCCACCGCACAAAGTAACTTACATAATGGGTTCTGAGAGCTAAAATAATCTAATGACTATAGAGATAAGAACTTAGAGTCAGATTGGTACTATATCTGTGTAATGAATAGTAGAAGAGGGTTCACCCATGGGGATGCGGAGCTCCCTGGCCATGAGTTCTTTGCCATATTCGCAATATGAAGCATTCATTTCCTTGTGTGAAGAAGGCTTTAACTCTAATAAGAAAACGGTTTGTTACCTTTCTTATATTTCTGGCTCTATTGCACCCATAGGCCTATCTTGCCACAGAGCCCATTACTGTAGTTCACAGGGTTTGCAGCTGAGTAAGACTGTTGATGACTATCCTGCCCCCTTGCTGCCAGCCACTTACATAGCACCTCCAGTACTAGGAAAGATAGCCGTGCCTACTTTTACACTACTACTTTCATGTATTCTTATGCTGAAAGTAGTTTCTGTGCTATCAGAGTTCTGTTCAAATATTCTTACATAATCCAATGTCTTGAAGAACATTTCTTGTATATTTTTTCTAGCGCTGTTTTAAGTTTGTTGATTCACTTCAAATGAATGTTTTTTTGCAAGGTGAAAGGGTTTTAATTTCATTTTCCAACAACTAGACGAGTTTTACCAGTACCATTTGTTGAATAATCTTCCTTTATTCTGCTGCATGTTTGTGCCACCTTTGTAAACATTTAGGAAGACATATATGTGTTGGTTTGTGTCCAGGTCTTCCATTCTATCCTGTTACTGACCAAGTCACTTAAAAACTTTATGATCCCATCTGGTTATATCTGACACAATTGATGATTGTATTGTGTCTCACACTGCTGTGACACAATAACTGACAAAAGTAACTTAAGAAGGGAAGAGGTTTTATTTTGGCTATGACTTACAATCCATCAAGGAGATGAATGCACTGCAGTGGGAGCATGAAGCAACTGCTCTCATTATCCAAGCAAAAATAGAGGAATGTAGTGCTCACCACTTTTTCCTTTTTATTCAGTCTTGGAACAAGGGGATGGTGCTGTCACAATTCAGCACGGGGCTTCCCTTCTCAACTAGCCTTTATGGAAACACTCACAGACTCATTTAGAGATGAGCTCCCATGGTGATTCTAAGTGCAGGAAAGTTAACAATGAAGGTTAGCTATTCCAGTTCTTCTGGAAATTGTTGAAGCTGGGATACACAGTAGATTGGTATTAAAGACCAGATATCTCCTACATCTATTCACCTAAATTTATTTGCTTACATGTTTCTTGTGTAATAATTCTCTCTAAAGTATCATTTCTAGGAGCTTTTAAATTGATAGCTGATTACTTCCAATAATAGGCTGCTCATTACCAACTGAGGTAAAATCTGTCTTTTTTGTCATCTTCTATTAAGAAGGACTTACTTTAATTATCCTGAATTTATGCCCCTAAAAATTCTACCCATTAACATTAGTCATACACTTTGGAGACACAGAATAGGCCTCCCAATATTGGAAGAGAACTGTCTTAGCTTTAAGTATTTCTTCTTTCCATTAAAGTACTGTTCCTTCAGTAGTGTCCTTATATTTGTAGTATATATTTTAAAACTTTGGTCATCTTGCAACACCCCTCTGAAGATACAGTAATCTGATAATACTTTGTAAACATCTATAGTAAAACATATTAGAATTTTAATAAAAATTGTTTTAAAATGGAACCAGTTCCTGCAATCCTGTTTAGGATAATGGTATTGAATAATACAATATTTTATCAGCTTTTCATTGCATGGTATATGCTATAGTCATAGTTTGGGGGATATTCTTCAATGTTAAATATATTACTAAGTATTAAGGACCTCATTGTCTTATTTTCAAATCAGGTATTTACCAACTTTTAAGTTAGCTTAATGTATAGGGTCAATATTTCTGACTACTTTTCCTACTAAGCCTGTCAGTTTTAGAATATTTAGAGAGATGAAGCCTGACAAGTAATTTGGAATATACCGCTTGAAAAATTACTTTATCCATGACAGTGCCAGGTTCCAAAATACCCATCATGCTTGTGCCAAATGGCCTAAAGAAAAAGAACCTATCCCTACTATACATTTCAGTGTATTTTAACAAAAGACAATAGTTATCAGTCATGCCTTAAAATTAGATTTGGGCTTCTGGGAATTAGCCTGCTTTTTTTTGAGGAAATATGTTAACCACTTATTGCCACATTGCTTGCTTTTGAGATAACTGACATCAGCCCTTATTTATTAGATGTTAAAAGACAGCTTAGTTTGTTGAAATTCACCACCAGTGTTTTGAATTACAATACTCATAATTTTCGTTAGAACCCTGTTTTGGGTTACATTTTAAAACTCATTATCTTCTGCTTGTTTTCGTGTTCATGTCTTTCTCTGCCAACTGTTTCTTAAGCTTTTTGAAACCAAGACATGTATCTTCTACTTCATTTGTGTCCATCAGTTTTGTTTCTTCCCAATGTCTAGTACAATAAGCACTTAATAATTGCTTCTTAACAGAAAATATCTGCATGTGGTCTGTGTCACTTGGCTCTACTCTAACAATCCAGTTTGTGCCATTAACCTCACCCTGCTTTCTAGGAAGACTTAAGTCACATGGATCCTGGTCTGGGTACTCAAGCCGATTTTGAGAAGCCAGGCATCATGGATGGAAATAATGATGCTATTTGCTTAGATATGAGGAACTACAGCTTATCCAGATAGTTTATTCATTGTGGCTACTTGACCCTAGGAAGTTTTAAGGTTCTACTTGTAAATTTAACATGTTCTTTGTAGACCATTGATAAGAAATGCTCACAAATTAGGCCAAGTCCTCCCCCAAGTCATGGCTTACATGTTTACTTTGAGAGATTTGCACTTCCTCCTGGCAAGTATTAGTTCTTTTCCCTCCTGTAAGAAATAAAAAATTTGTCTCTGGTCATGAGAATTTTATATTAACCTATTTTTCAATCTTTACTGAAGAAAATCCATTTTCCTTCTGCTCTTGCTCGATTGGCTCAGAGAAAGGCAGCCACTGTGCTCTGGTGCTTCTAAGTTTACTGCTCAGCACTTTTCAAATTACTTCAGATTTTGTTGTTCTTCATGGTAGAAGATAAACCCTTCGATTCTTTTCTCACAAATTATCACCACTTTAGAAAAGTCACTAAGATTTTCCTATCCTGGATATTTGAAAATACACATCCCAACCATTATATTCCAAGACATTTTTTTCTAAGACATCTGAGATATTTACTAAACTCATACCTGAAGAAAACAGACAAGTTTTGAAGAATGTGGTGCTGATTTTATCACTGAGAAATAATCTTGCAAAAAGTAATGAACCTTGAAGAAAAGACTACAAATTGAAAATAACATTTCCCTATAACAAGGTTTATTTGTCCTCAGAGAGGCTGAATGAATTTCTTTGCAAAGTGTGTGGGCATACCATATAGATGCAGTGTGTGTACACTATAGATGTAGTGTGTATACTGTATAGATGTAGTGTGTGCACCATATAGATGTATAGTGTGTGTACTGTATAGGTGCAGTGTGTATACAGTATAGATGCAATGTGTATTGTACTATATAGATTCAGTGTATATACCATATAGATGCAGTGTGTATACTGTATAGATGTAGTGTGTGTACTGTATAGATGCACAGTGTGTACCATATAGATGAAGTGTGTGTACTGTATAGATGCAGTGTGTATATGTTATAGATGCTGTGTGTATTGTACTATTTGGATGTAGTATGTGTACCAAATAGATGCAGTGTGTATATACTGTATAGATGTAGTGTGTGTACCATATAGATGCAGAGTGCATACAATATATATGCAGTGTTTGTCCTGTATAGATGCAGTATGAATACCATATAGATGCAGTGTGTGTGCCATATAGATGCAGAGGCAAGCCAAGCCACTGGAATTCATTTTCAAGCAGAGAGTTTTTTTTGTTTCACAATAAAAAGATGAAGGTTGTAAAAGAATAAACTCCATTTCAGAAAAGCAAAGGAAATATAATAGGAAAAGAGTCTGTTATTGGTTAATTGCAAATCTGTGAAGGTTGGGGTAGAGGGTGGGTTATTTAGTTTACAAACACTTTATAATGAAATGAAAGTTTAAGAGAAGACACAGAAACAAAAACCAAATAAAGGAAGACACAGATAATCATTTTTACGATATGAAGCATGCTATGTTTTACCTATGTCCTTCATTTTGTATTTTCCAACTGAGAGTATAAGAAATTTTGAAGGATGTAAAACAAAACTAAAATCCAGTATTTGGTGGCTTGTCAGCTGATATTATTCCTTTGCTATCACAGTCATTTCAGCATGCTGACATGGTGATAAAATATGATAAAACACATTTAGGAGAAAGTCTTCTATTTGATATTTTTTATTATTATAAATATGTTGTGATAACGGAAGGACTGAGCAGCTTTCGGAGAACATTTAGTTAATTTGAAATCAGTGATTGTGAAAAATTGATTTTTCTTTAACATGTTTTGTATCTGAAGTGTAAAAACATTTACTGAAATTTATTTTTCATCCAAATAAATATTTCAGTCTGTCATTTATATCATATACGTTGTAAACAACTGTAATACTTAGTAAAATATAACATATGCCACAGTTTTAATAACATTTTATTTTCTTTAAGTTTCTTTTTTCTATAAGTATTTTGGAAAACTCCTATCTAAAATGTCTCATGGAAGGCATTGTAGGGAAAGCAAGCTCAAGGGACAGTACACTGGTCTTTTATTTAAGAATGTTCCCTTCTATTCTCAGTTTGACCACTTACTAACTATAAGATATAGACATTTGGTTCCCATGTGAGAGCGGAGGGAGGCCCTGTATTCAAGCATCTCTGAGTTACCTCCCCACCACACAACAGTTACAGTTTCATTTAATGAGTAAAATATTTTGTATAGAATATTTTCTAATAGAAATTAAAAGGATTTTATGGAGTGAAAACTATTATAGAAGTATAATAATGTATAAATAATAAAACAGAATATGGTTTGAAACTCAAATAGACCTGTGGGGTTTGGGTATTTTTGTCTTTATTTATTTCTTTATTTTTTAATAAATCAGAACTCTGTTGCTTACCATAAGTGGTGAAATCTTGGGCAGTCCCTTGGTCTCATGTGCCAAAGTTAGTTACTGTATTTATAAAGCTGATGTAATTATTATCTTATTAGGTAACTATAAAATCAAAAAGAACCAAGTATATAAAGTACATAGCTTTACATAGTACACATAGAATGTTCTTTAATCACTATGAGATAATATAGCAGGTATTGTTATTCTTCTTTAACGGAAAGCTGAAACCAGCACTCTGAGAACCTGTATCATTTATTAGAATGCAGTATTCTTTGTAGTACATCAGTAACTTCTAGCCTGAGAGATTTCTGCCCACGCCCTCTCCCTGAGGGGATCTGAGGAGATAATAATGAGAATCTATGAGTCATTTTCAATATTTGAAAGGAGCCTAACAGAGAGTGTTCATTTACTTTCGATAAATTACACAACCTGACTAAAATGTCAAGTTTCTTTGCTTTTGCCTGAAATTATATCCACTCATTTTGATAATACTGGCTATCTCATGCTGATGGGAAACTGACTGGCAGCTTTATATGTCTCTGATGAATAGAAATGGGGAAACTAAATTTGAAATGATAAATGTTGTTGATCTAGGTTTTATTTTTTTTTAAGTTTGAGAAACTGGAAGAAAAGTAAAATTCTACTTTGATGCTAAAATGATTGAAGAGAGCTACATTACATCATGCTTCCCATTCTGACTCATGGTGATTGCAAGATTGGAGATGTATAGGGAGCTATAGTCAGAGGGATTTTCAAAGTTTGGCAGCTTAAGGATAAATTGTTTTTATATAATAAGCACACTTGAAATGATGGCACATATAATTTGTTCTTTCTGCCTATGCGATGAGTAAACTAAAGCTCAAAGAAAAGATGTAAGGGACTGATCAACCCTGGCGATCAGTGGAATGACAGATGTTGCAGCAGTGTACAGGGAGGGATCCATGGCTCCAGATATATAAGTAGCATAGATTGGCCTTGTCTGACATCAGTGGGAGGGGAGGCCCTTGATCCTGTGGAGATTTGATGGACCAGCATAGGGGGATGCTGGAGCAGTGGGGTGGGAATGGCTAAGTGGGTGGAGGAGCACCCTCATAGAGGCAAAGGGGAGAGTGAGAGAGTAGATGGGATGGGGGTGTTGTGGAGGGGTAACTGATAAGAGGGATTTGAGATGTAAATGAATGGAATGATTAATTTTAAAAAAGGGACTGATAAAACTACCAGAATACTAGATATTGGACAAACCAGTATTTTATCCTAGTGTTGTGGATCAATATTCCATAGCCTCTTGATCTCTATCACGAAGAAATAAAGCCAGCTCATCTTTAGGTCTTCATAATGTCCACAAAGACATTTTCTCAGTCTTCCATTTAATATTGATTGGCTCCAGTCAACAGAAGAAAACACTTGTTAAAAGCTGAATGAAAATGCAATTAGGGAATTACAGTGAACTTACAGCTGCTTCTTTTTATTGATCTGATTACTTATTGGCCTGACAGTGTACATCATAATTTTTTGTGTGATGCTCTACTGAAAATTCTCTCTTTCTACTTAATATTGCACAATTAACACAAATACCATAGGTACAAAAAGAGGAATGTGACTACAAACAATAGTAGGCATCATTGCTAAATGATCATGGACAGAAACATTATTAATGAATCTCTCTATTCGTTTATTGTTTAGTATGGCCTAGATACTAATCTAAGTAGTGATATAAGAGTGAACAAGACTAACGAACAGGTCAATTTTCATGGAACTCACAATTCTTTGTTTTGTTCTTTATCATTTTCCTCTCTATTTGCTCATAACAGTCTCATAACACTGACACTCTCATATTCTCAGTTGAAAGGGTGGAAAGTAAAGATACAGTTAATAAGTCATGTGCTCAATCTTATATAGCCAAGAGTTTTAAATTTAAAATGTGAACAAAATCTGCTAGATTCCTAGGTGTACCTTTTTCTAATAGTCTTTTCTAGTTTTCTTACCATCTATACTACCTCACCACATGACTTCATTTCTGACATGACCTTCTAAACCCTTACCCCTACTACCATACTACCCATGACATTCATTTTCTGTAATAATGACACAGACAGGTTAGAGAATAAAAGACAGAAAGCCAATCTCATCCAGTTAATAATGTATCATGTGCATAGGCCTGTTTATACTCTGAGGGTGCTATGCTAAAGTTATTTGGAGGAAAGATAAGGCAGAGATCATAACTTTTATTGACTACTACTTATAGATTTTAATACATTTATTTATCCTTTTAAATTTTGAGGCAGAGCCTCATGTAGTCTAGGCTGGCCTAGAACTTGCTATATAACTAAGGATTACCTTGAACTTCTGATCTTCTTACCTCTGCTGGGATTAGAAGTATGTGTTACTATATGAGGTTCTATGGTTCTAAAAATTGGCTCAGATCCTTGTGTATGCTAGGAAAGCACTCTACTTATTGCACCACAAACTCAGCCAATTAGTGCTTTCCACTATTTAAAATATTTCTCTTTCTTCCTTCCTTTCTTTTCTATTTCTTCTATTCTTTCTTTCTTTTCTTCCTTCTTTCTTTCTTTCTTCCTTCCTTTGTATGTGCATATATGCTGAATGAGTTTATGTGCACAATATGATTATAGTTGTTTATGGAGGCCAGAAGAATTATAGAATTATAGTTACAAGCTGTTCTATGTGAGTAATGCCAACTAAAACTTGGTCAATTTGAAAACCACTAAGATCCGTGGATTTGCAGCATCAATAGAGCAAGGAAGCATCCATGGCTCTCAAACCAAACACTCACAGGTTAAGTAAGAGGTTGGTTTTGTTGTTCAAACTAGCTACGAATAGCTGGTAGTGAGTGAATTGAAGCACTGTAACTGCTGAGCTAAAGCTAGCAAGAAATGCTTGCTGACAGAATCCTGTAATAGCTGTCTCCTGAGAGGCTCTGCCAGAGCCTGACAAACACAGAGGCGGATGCTTGCAGCAACCATTAGACTGAGTACGGGGTCCCTGATGGAGGAGTTGAAGAAGGGACTGAAGGAGCTGAAGGGGTTTGCAACCTCATGGGAAGAACAACAATATCAACCAACCAGACCCCCCAGAGCTCATAGGGACTAAACCACCAACCACAGAGTACACATGGAGGGACCCTGGCTCTAGCTGCATATGTAGAAGAGGATTGCTTTTTCTGGCATGAATAGGAGGAGGGGAGGCCTTTGGGCCTGTGGAGGCTTGAGACCCCAGTGTAGAGGAATGCCAGCGCAGTGACGTAGGAGTGGGTAGGTGGGAGGGGGAGCATCTTCATAGAAGCAGGGGGAGGGCGATGGGAGAAGAGGGTTCAGGGAAAGGGGATAACATTTGAAATGTAAATATATAAAATATCCAGAAAAAAGAAAGCCACTAAGTGCTCTTACTATTGAATCATGTCTCCAGCATCAATAGTATTTTTAACTCTTAAAGTTACACCACAGTATAATTATTGTTACTATTATCTCCAATGCCTAGATAGTGAAACAAAACACAAACTGGCTTAAGTTTTCCTATAGTAAAACAGAGATAAAACCACAGGAAGATTCCAGAGTTTTGATTTTTATTGACCAGAGAAGTAACATTGTGCCTTAGACTGAAAGTAACTTTTTTTCCTTTAAACATGTGAGAAGATAAATGTGTAAACTAGGGCAGTAACAATGAGAACAGATCAGAGGACAATGTGAATTCAATAGGTATTTTAGAGAAAAGAGCAATTGGATTTGCTAAGTATCAGATTAAAGTGACAATGAGACTGATTGGATGATTGATAAAGTTTTTTTTTTTTAATTTTTAAAAGATCCGATACTTCTGAGAGGAAATAATTTTGTTTCTAGTGTTCGAGAATTTAATTCTTGATAAGATGTCTAGGATCAGGGAGATGTTAAGCAGTGCAATGTAAGGTTGAAGCTAAGATTTCAAAAAGAACCATACTCTGTACCAGAAGAGAGGGAATCCACAGTGAGAAAATGAGAGGAGCAAAGGCTTATGCCATGTAGATATTTCTCTATTTTATCATGGTCTTCGTATTTAATAAGGTCCAATCTTCTACTTCTTTTCTTCCCTTGTTTTCTGAGAGTTTTGCCCACGAATACCAAGCCATAAAGTATGTAATCTAATTTATAAATGGAGCCAGCTAACATATTACCTTTAAAAGGAGATAACTTCCCACAAATTAGACCTCTACTTTGGTCTAATTAATTTACATTTATTATACTTGATAAAATAAATTCTAACACATTACTGATCACATTTTAAAATTATCCATAGAACCTTAACTTTTATATATGGATTTATAAATGAAATATAAATAAGCCCACAAAACTGATAAACTAATATTTATTGTCAATTACTTAGTTTAAAGACTGATATGAGGATAGAAACAGCTCAGCTCGTCAAAAGCTTCCATAGCATTCCTTTATTTTTTTAAATCTCTCATCTGTTATATCACTACCAATTTTCCCTCCCCTCACCCAGTCTCTTCTTCCACCCTCCGTCTTCCCCAGATCCACCCACCTCTGCCTACCCTCAGAGAAAAGCAGGCCTCCCAGGGACATCAACTAACTACAGCATAACAAGCTACAATAAGATCAGGGACATACCATCACACCAAGGCTGAACTAGGCAATCCAGTAGGAGGAAAGGTTTATGACAAGTAGGTAAAAGAGGCAGGGAAGAGGCAGGGATAGCCCCTGCTCCCACTCTTAGGAGTTCCACAAGAACACCAAGCTACTCAGCCACAACATATATGAAGATGACCTAGATCTGAGCCCCACAGACCCCCTGATCTCTGTGACCTTGAGTTCCAGTCAATTGATTCAGTGGGTTATGTTCTTATGATGTCCCTGACCCCTTGGCTCCTCCAATCCTTCTTCCCCCTCTGCCTTAGGACTCCCTGAGCTCTATCTAATGTTTAGCTGTGGTATTCTGCATCTGCTTTCATTAGTTGCTGGATGTAGTCTCTCTGGTTTCTTTGATGACAATTCTTCTTGGTTCCAGTCTGAAAACACTCCATATGCAGGACAAACTGTAAGTCAAAGTTTTTTGACTTGGTTGATGTCCTAGTCCCTGTACTTGAGACCTTGTCTAGTTACAGAAAATGATCAGTTCAAGCTCTGTGTCCCCATTATTAGGAGTCATTTCTGGGGTTATTTTCCTAGATTTCATGGAATTTCCATTGTACTACATTTCCACCTGACCCTTTAAATGCCCCCTTACTCCCATAATTTCAAATATCATCCTGAGTGATTTATTCCATAACATTCTTAAAGCCACTCTTTCCATACCCAGCACTCCATAAAACAGAGCCTTATGGTACACACCTGCAGGCAGGAGAATCAGAGGCTAAAGGTCAATATCCACCAAGTAGTGAATTCAAAATCAGTCTGAGATACAGAAGACTCAAGAAGAAAATAGAAGGAAAGAAAAGGGAAGGGAAAGGAAGAGAAGGGAAGGGAAGGGAAGGGAAGGGAAGGGAAGGGAAGGGAAGGGAAGGAAGGGAAAGAAAAAGAAAAAGAAGGAAAGGAATGAAAGGAAAGGAAGGAAAGAAGGAAAAGAAAAGAAAAAAAAATAATTGTGTACTGATGATCCATAAATTCAGGTTCTTTTGAGAGCTATATGGCTAGTTTAGTATGTGTTATGCAATGATTTGATTTTTGCATCATGTTTTATTACTTTTGTTTTGGTATAATATTTTATTAATTCTTTGAGAATATTATCATTATGTATATTTTGTCATAATCATCCCACTCTGATTCCTATCTCCTTCCAGATCTACTACCTAAACCCTCTTTTAACTTCATGTTACCCCTTTTATAAACCTCTAGTCTGATTTGTACTGCCTATATACAATATGCTTGGAGCCATCCCCTGGATCATGGTCACCTACCAAGGGCTATAGCCTTATTGAACATAGGCTCCTCCTCTCCCAGCACCCTTCAACTGAAAATGGTCATCTCTCTAATGGATGAGGGTTGTTGAGCTATTCGATAATACATGCTGAAATATTTACTGCATTTATTTTGTACATACAAACCATAACTATCATGAGTTCATAAGTACATCAGACCTTCCATGTCCAGAAGATACTATTTTCACCAAATCTTTCCTACACTATGCCTTTGATAATCTTTTTTTTTTTTTTTTGGTTTTTCGAGACAAGGTTTGTCTGTGTAGCCCTGACTGTCCTGGAACTCACTCTGTAGACCAGGCTGGCCTCAAACCCAGAAATCCACCTGCCTCTGCCTCCCAAGTGCTGGGATTAAAGGCATGTGCCACCACTGCCTGGCTTTTGATAATCTTATAATAGTTCAGCCCTCTATTTTAAAATGTTCACTGAGCCATCAGGGAAAGAGAGATATCTATCACTGAGGATGTTTGTAAAAGTCATGTTCCTCATAGAATCTGTAGTCTGCCAAATAAAAAGCCCAGTGCCAGGAGTGAAATACTTCATTTTGAGTTATTGATGAGGGATGTCCTGGAGACTCCAAAATTAATGTATTGCTCTTAGTTGCTCTATTGCTAAAGATACTATATACTTTGGGCACAGATATGGAGAAATAACTCTTGTACTTACCTGTAAGATTCCTCTCTGCTGTCTAGCATTCATAAATCCAGAAGGTATGAATAAAAGTTTGGGGAATAAAGCTGGTTAATAAGACTCACCAATTGTCCTACACACCTGTCAACCCTGTGAACTACAATAACTAAAGACTTACTTACCAAGATATGACCAGATGTGCAATGCTGGCATGAACATTATGAGAGTAACAATCCATGTTCTGTTTGCATTAAAGGCTCACCCCATAGGAGAAAGCATTATATTTGGTACTGAAAATATGGCCATGAAACTATGATTATGAAGTTCTTAGGCACCAGGGCACACCAACTGCTAGAAGAGACATATTTTAATAGGTTACTACTGTGTTTTGTAATGTCTTTGGCTCTCATTTAAAGAAGATATAATTTGCATATGTTTGTATGCATATGTTTATATACTACTTAGTACCAATAAAATCATTATTGGCAATTGAACCACGTTGCAATATTTAATTATGAATTGGCTATCTGTCATACTCAAAGTGTATCTTCTTGGTTGGTTTTAGTTGAAGCACAGAAGTTAAAACACATTATCATGTAAAAGTGTTGTCCTAGCCTGACATGATGATGGATTCTGAGTACCTGGGAGGCCAAAACAAGGAGAAAGTGAGTTCAAAGCTACCCTGGATTATTTAGTGAGACCTTGTCTCAAGACAAACAAAAGACTCTGGATTGAAATAAATAGTTTTGATGCATTTTTAAATGAAATCATAGTAGTGAGAACCATTTTCGTTACATTGAAATGTAAAGTTACACTGCTGAAGAAATTTTTAGTTATAGTATATAATTATTTAATCATGGTATATATTTAATAGAGAGTATGTGTATGCCTAATAGCATTTCTTTTCATATGACTCAATTATGAAGACTCTCCTTTTAAAAATATCTTAAATAATTCTCATATAATGTTAACTCATGCATTTGTCAAATACCAGGGAAATTTTTGTTTTGTTTTCTTAAAAACTCAAAACTACTGAGTTTGTCAAAAGGTTAGACTTCTATAATTTCTAAACATTTCAGTTTAATTTGCAAAACAAAATGATTGGGTTGTACTTGAGGTTCTAAAAATAGTTCATTGAAGAAGGCAAATGCTTTTCAAAAGCATAAGTCAATAACTGATAATATTAGATGATATAATTTGGCATGCCTATTAAAATCATTTAAAGTATACCTTATCATATTCAGAAATAGCACAAGATTTTGTGGAAAAGTACATCATGTAAAACTTCTTTCAGGACAAGCTGAGTTCAATACCAGAGGATTCATATGGTAAATTCCTTAAGTTGTACTTTGATATCCACCCATGTGCTATGACATGCATGCACTTGTGCCCATGCATACAGAATAAGGGAATAGATAATAAATAAATAAATAAATAAATAAATAAATAAATAAATAAAGTGTGATTAAAAATTTAAAAAAATATATAGCCGGGCAGTGGTGGCGCATACCTTTAATCCCAGCACTTTGGAGGCAGAGACAGGCGGATTTCTGACTTTGAGGCCAGCCTGGTCTACAGAGTGAGTTCCAGGACAACTACTACACAGAGAAACCCTGTCTCAAAAAACCTAAATAAATAAATAAATGTAACAAGTGTCAAGTCAAATAATTTCCCAAAATATTTTTTTTTCACTAATAATAACCCAGTTACTTTCAGGAACAAAGCAAAAGTCAATACTTGTGACAACAGATTTTTCTGCATTATTTATTACTGTTTAAATTGCCATATTCATGTATGTTTATAGAAACATCTTTATAATTTATTGCTTCATTTTGGCCACTGGAAAAGTAAAAAGAAGAATGAGTATAATAGCCAGAGTCCCCAAGAGACCAATTTAGTAACATTCTAACTTACTCTCTAAACTATTAGAGGGTTTGACTCCCTCAGTCTCTAGTCAGTGATTAGTTTGCTCTTTGAAATCACTCTTTAATTAGGACACATCTGCATTTTCTTTTGTCGACATTTATCCACACTTTGGTATAATTTAATACAACTTGATTGAACCTTGGTATCTTTTTGTCTTGATTTTGTTTCTGTCTTATTATAAAAAAGGGGGGTACTAATCTTTAAGAATTAGTTTCTTATTAGCATCCATTGAGATTAGCAACTCGAAATGAAGGATTACATTTTTATTATAAGTAATTGGCAACACACTATGGAAATCATTATGGCAGTTTCTACAACAATTAATAAGCCTAGGGAAATGCCTCTGTCCATAAAGGACTAGCTGTGCAATCATGACAATCTGAGTTTGATCCCCATAATCCCAATTAAAGGCCAATATGGTGATATGTACTTGCAATCCCAGTGCTGGAAAGGTGTAGAAAAGAATCAGTGAGCCCCAGGTCTAGGTGAAACATCTTGCGTCACAAAAGAAAAATGATTGATAGCCTTCCTAAGGAACAACTGATGTTGATATCTGGCCTCCTCAGCTGAAAACACATCCATAAACACACACAGACACACACACACACATGTACCCACACATGCAAACACAAAAACAATAATATTATCAATAAGACGACAGCTACGATTTGACCAAGCTGTACCATTCTTGGGTGTATACCAGATCCATGGTTAGTTTATCCATGTTCACTCTATCCACAAAAGCAATGAAATAAAATCACCCTCTAAATTCAGCAGATGAATGGATAATAAAATTATAATACATATACATACAGTAGAATTTTATTCATATATAAAGAAAAATGAAATTGTGGAATCTTCAGGAAATCTTATGATTCTGTAAATTATCATATTAAGTGAGGTAACTTAAAGACAAATACCATAAATACAGATGCTGTGGCTCCCTCCTTCTCTCTCTCCCTTTCCAAACTCCCCCCCATATGAGTTTGTCTTGAAATTAGAAACCACAAGAGGGATAATAGCAGTTTTGAGGGAAGGAGTCAAAAAAGAACACATGTGTCAAGAATAGAGAACTACATGAGGCAGAAGGACATGAGAAGTTAGCAGGTGGATGAGGGAGAATAGGAGAAGAGGAACAGCAAAATCAACTTACTTGTGAAAATGCCACTGTGATGTGAAGCCTTTCACTTTATACACCCACTTTAAAATAATAATTGGCTGTAAAAGAATTCCAAGTACATTAGTACAAAACATTATTTTATTTATTTAAGAAATCTAATAGGAATGGATTTTCCCCGACTTAGTGTTGCTAAAATATTATCCTAGTTCCAGAAAGACAAACATTGTATGTATTCACTTATAAATGGATATTAGCTATAGAGTTTATGATAACTACGCTGCAATCCACAGACTTAAAGAAGCTAAGCAACCCTAAGGAGTCTACGTACTCATGGAAGGATGCTTCAATCTCATTGAAAAGAGGAAATAAAATAAATATCAGGGTTGGAGGAAAGGAGGGAGTAGGTAGAAGAGGGGATGGAGAGAACAGGAGATATCAAGTATGGGGAGAAAGGAGGGAGGGAAAACTTGGAGAAAGAACTGGTATCTGTGGTGGGGAGGGCATCTCTGGGATAAGCTAGAAACCTAGGACAAAGGAAACTCCCAGGAATCCATGGGAGTGACCCTAGCTAAGACTCCTAGCAATAGGGAATATCATACCTGCAGTCTTCCAATGAAGGAACGGGGACACCAACCCAGCTACAAAACCTTTGACTCACAATTGCTTCTGCCTACAAGATGTGTAGGGATAAAAAGGGAGCAGAAATGGCAGGAATAGCCAACCAATGTCTGGCCCACTTTGAGACACATACCATGAAAGAAAGCCCATACCTGACACTATTAATGATATTCTGCTATACTTGGAGATAGGACCTAGGAAAGGTGTCATCTGAGACGCTTCACCCAGCAGTTGAGGGAAATGGATGCAGAGATCCTCAGGCAAACATTAGATGGATCTCAGGGAATCTTGGAGGTGGGGTTGAAGGAGCCAGAGAGGTCAAGGACACCAGAAGAAAACCTACAGAATCCACTAACCTGGGCTCATAGGCCTCACTGAGACTGAACCACCAGAGAGCATGCATAGGACAGACCAGCCCCATTATGCAGATGTAACAGATATTCAGCTTGGTCTTCCTGTGGGACACCCCCCCCCAAAAGGTAGGAGCAGAGGCTGTATCTTACTAAATCGCATGCCTTTGGATCCCTTTTCTTTAACTGGGATGCATCTACTAACCTCACTAGGCTAAGAAGTCCCTAGTCCTAGAGCAACTTGATATGCCAAGGTGGATTGATATCCTTGGGAGACAGCCTTTTCTGAGGAGAAAAGGGGAGGGGCGATGTGGGAAAGGAAGTTAAGAGGAAGGGACTGGGAAGGGAGGAGGGAGGGGAGGCAATGATAGGGATAAAAATAATTAATGAAAAAAAGAAGATTATAATACTTTCTCGCTCTTTTTCTAATGTGAAATCTTGGTATTGCTATAATTTTATTAGCACTGGTATCTTACAGAATGCTTTATAATTTTAAAGTTTCTTTGACATAAAGTAGATTATTATACTGAGTAGGATTCTATTTATTTAGAGATAAAATTGATTTTAATGTCAACCACTTTGTGATACTTACTAGCCTGCTTTACATATAATCCTAAAAAACAGTTTACTACTTTGTGGCTAACTCATTCTCTTTTATAGCCCAGACTTTTCAAGGCATTGAGTTGTGTTTTCTTCCAAAAACTTGATCCACTTGATTTCTCTCCCTTAGGTACTGTGTGTGATTGGAATGGCTTCAATTGGATCACAGACCTCCATTCTGAAGCTTTAAATGTCTTCCAGATATTTCTTTAAGATATTTTTGTCATCTTTTTAGAATAATAAGAAAAGACTAGTCAGACATTGGCATGATGAACTTTATCATGTTTTGTGAGAAATTTATGTCTTCTAGCATAAAGGAATGGTAGAGGGATGCTTGCCATTGCTCTCTATAGGTCAGAAGTTGACATTACCATGATTGTTCTTTTTATAATGTTTTCCATGTTGATTACTATTAGTAGAACATTCACCTATAGGTGCTCATGTAATACCTAATCCAAGTGAGTAAATATTTTAAAGTGACAATAATAATTGTGTTGCAATAAGACATAATGTAAATTATGTCTTACTATCCCTGATAAAATAAAACTCATCTTAGCTCTACAAACTCTAGAAACTTGCCTTCATGGTACTTTCCCTATCCTCTACTGTCCATATTTCTTTCCACACCCAAGCTATGGACATTTTCTGTGGTACACACATAGCTCAAAGTATCTTAAATCAATCATAATGATTTATGTTCAACTGCCAAAGATCATTTAAAAAATAAGCATGCCTTTCTCATTTGGCTTCAAATCAATCAAATCAAGGTTTTCAGAATATATTTTCATATCCTCCATCCTTTATGGTTGTACCCTATTATCAGACAGACGTTCAGAGAAAAAAAATAGATTACACTATGTTCTTGTTAAGATGCAAATATAATTTTATTATTAAATTATATAAAACACTTTAGTAGGTCCACATCCACACAGCTTTTTATTATACAATCTCTGCTGCAAATCCTGTCATTCATTGCTTCCCTTCTTTCAACAATTAGTTTTCAATTAAAACAACATATAATTATTTATCATCATCATTATTATTATTGTTGATGATGATGAAATTATTTTCTAGGTGCTATAGAGTGTGATAATATATAAAAATTGCCTTATCATCTAATTTATATATAATTGATATTTTATAAATGCTTGATAAAGGAAGGAAGAGTAAAATTTTCTGACAGAATTTTTATTTAATATACTAAATTATTAGTATAAATTAGTATGTTACATACATCATCCTTGTAAAATTAAATAAAAGTTTTCTATATTGCTGTTTTAAAGTAAATCACATAAAGAGTGTTCCATGACATACTACTTACTTTTTTATAAGATTTTAAAATAATTTATGGGAATTTAGTACATTAAATATAGAAAATCATTTCAGAGGTCTTTTATTAACTAAATTTTATTCTTTACAATGTTTTGTCAAATGTCCTGACAGAATTAAGTAATAAATGGTATAAAAATTTCTCATTGGTACTTTTAGGACAAAAATCTTACTTTGAAAATACAAATCCCATCCAAATCGAACACATATTACTTCACTAGTCCTAATTAATAACAAAAAAGTAAGGTAAAACTTAACTTATGACTATCAAGAATTAAAGCTAATTCATGGTGAAATAAAGAGTTGGAGTCACTGTCATTAATAGCACAATGATGCTTTATGTTATAGTAGATAGTGTTTTTGCAGATATTTTCTTCATTTAATCTTCTCTTAAACACAAAAAATAAGTGTATGGTTGATTAATGAATAAATAAGTGATGGCCAGGAGTTCTCCATTATTTGAGTTAATGAATTGTAATATTAATTATATTACATATTTGTTTTAATTAATCATTCTATTTGTTTACATCTTAGATGATTTCTAACTTCCCAGTTACCCCTCTACCAACTCCCCATTACATACTTGCCCTCCCCTTTCCCTTTGCCTGTATGAGGGTGCTCACCCACCCTCTCCTGCCCCACCACTCCAACATCTACTTATGTTGGGGCATCAATCCTCCCAGGGACCAAGGACCTCCACTCCTATTGCTGTCAGGCAAGGCCATCCTCTGCTACATATGTATCTAGATCCTCTATGTAGCTGAGTGGTCAGGCCAACCTATGTTGTTCTTCCACCGGTTTGCGATTCCCCCTCGGCTTCTCCAGTCCTTCCACCAGCTCCCCCACCAAGTTCCCTGAGCTCAGTCTGACAGTTGGCTCCAAGCATCCACATCTGCTTTGGTCAGTTGCTGGAAGAACCTCCCAAGGAACAGTCATAGGAGGTTTCTGTTAGCAAGCTCCTCTTGTTGACCAAGGCAACAGAGTTGGGTTTGGTGTCTGCAGTCATGATGAATCCCCAGGTGAGGCAGTCTCTGGTCGGCCCTTCCTTCAGTCTCTGTTCCATTTTTGTCCCTGTTTTTCCTTTGCACAGGAACATTTCTGGGTTAAAAATTTTGAGATGGGTGGGTGGCCCCATCCTTCAACCAGGGGCCATGCCTATCTACTGGAGGTGGTCTCTCCAGGTTCTATCTCCCCCATCTCTACATGTTTCAGCTAAAGTCATCCCTGTTGGATCCTGAGAGCCTCATGTTACCCTGATGTCTGGGACCCTCCAGTGGCTATCCCCAGTTCCTTATCCCCCCTGCTACATATTTTTGTTCGATTTCCTGACCCTATGTGCCTCTCTAACATCTTCTCCAGTTCCTAATATTCCCCTTCTATTTAATATATAAATATAATGTATTCCATCAAATATTCTTCATACTTTATGTCGTATACAATGCATTACAGATCCCAGCAGATGTAAAACTTTGACACTGACATATTTTCAAAGGAGCAAATAGTATATTTGCGATTTATGAGTGTTATTCCCAGTAGACCTAATAATACAGTTGTTTACCTTAGTGAAATGTACTCATGAATTATCCATGGCAATACACATGCAGTCCTCTCAAATTTATATCTATATCTATATATCCATATATATATCTTTAGTTTTACCACTGGTCATGCTGAAAGGTTGTTGAACAAGCATATGTGTAGGTATACAGTTTATAGTAAAGAAAAAGGTTTTCAAGATTTAGGTGATGACTTCAAATCAAGAAATATTGTTCAGTATTCTAAAATAAAAATATATTTAGTGTAGCATTATGTGAGGTTAGTGTTCATTGTGAACTTGATAGAGTCTAGAATAACCTGAAGATAAATATGTTGACACACTTTAGAGGGAGCAAATACTTTAAGTTTAGCTGTTGAAAGTGTCTGCTAGGGTTTATTTGATTGCATTAGTTGATGTAAAAATACCCATCTTACTCTTAAGAAGAAACACTCCCTTGTGTACTTAACTTTTGTTTCCTTATAAGCCAGATGTAAAAGTAACTTCACCATTTATAATTGTCTCAGAAACTTAAGGCTAGTTCTTTTTGAACTGTGACTGGCTAATTCAACTCAGCTCTTTTGGCTCAAACTTTTCTCCAAGATGACTGATTGAATCTGACTTCTTTTGGCTTCCCACTGAATTGCTCTACTTGGACCCAAACTAACTCTAGCAAGTTGTTTTAATCTTCTGGCTGCTTCTTATTCTCCGGCTTCAACTGCCCCTGCCAACCTGGACTGAACTGCATGAACTCATGAACAAACTCAATACCACAGCACTGCACCCACTTCATTGACTCCCACCTCATAGACTCACTTTTTATGCACTACTCTTAGATAGCTTCTCTTTTATGTGCTGCTCTCATGAGATTTAGGTATATCCTATTTCTGATTTATTCTGTCAGACCTTTCTCTGACTGATTGCTTTATCTGCCCCTCAATTAGGCATTACTGTCAAATATGGCTGCTTCCTTCTACAAACTAATTTTAAGTGTGTGTCAGGCTCAGAAGATAGCATTTCAAAGGAATCCTCCCAATCCCCCAGATGTTACCTCCTCTTTCTACCTCTTTTTTCTACCTCCTCTTCTAACATGTTATCTGAGCATTGGTGAGAATGGATATCAAAAAGCATCTTATTTCATGTTTTACACTCAGTCTTTTATTCACAGTAATAACTGCTGACCAATGCAAAAAGAAACCTCTGTGATAAAGTTTGGCACAAGGCTATGGGTTTAAACATGAATATTTACAAAGAAATTTGAAAGCCTGACCACTTACAAAAATAACAATAACAGGTTTTACTCTGTAGTTTATGACCCCCTTAGTCATGGGCTTTTGGGAATTCATGAATGTAATTACCAAGTCATGGGAATTACCAAGAATGTAATTCTCACCTATGGAGAAGGCTTCAAACATAATCAGAAAGTGGCTAGTTACCTGACAATATTCATGCCACTCTTGCACCAGTATGTGCTTCTTACATGGCAGGTCAGTATTGTAGTATGCAACCCTGGGAAAGACCACTGATGTCTTTTCTCTTCCAGCATGGTGAATAGAACCTTCAAGCATTATAAAAGCTAACCAGCAAAGAGAAGTTTCCTGGTTAGTTTGAAATTGATTTCTCTATATTGATAGCCAAAATATATAATGTCTCTAGCAACAGAGTCTTACCATATAGTTATGGTTGATAAATAAGGGTAATGGCAGTGAGCTGTTTTGTTTTGGAGATCTCTGAAGCTTCCCTGATCAAAAACTCACAGAGAAGTATCTTATGCCTTGCACAGCAACTTTTATTTAATAATATATGTCTTCTATGAATGACACAGACTACCCACATGAATAATTTTGTTCAAACTTTTTATTTTGTTTTCTCTTTCTCTATTTTAAGGGTGCACTTTTCTGAATAGTGGGTTCCCTTTAAGTTTGTCGTAGATTGTTACTGCCTGCTATTCTTCCTCTCTCCTCATACCCCTTTCTCAATCCTCATTTAATCTTTAACTACTTTTCTTTCATTTGACATATGTTCCATTTCCTTCTTTTTTTTTTTTAATATTGGGTTTGCTTAAATATGGCTTCCTATATTCCTTCCTTCATATTAGCCTGTCCCTGTACCCCATCATTCTCTATGCCTTTTACTCCTGGTATTCTGCCTGTCTACTTACATTTTTATTTATAATCTACATTCCTGTTCCCATCATATGCTTCCCCAAAGTCCCTTGTTTCCTGTCTTCCTATTGTACTCCAAATTAAATACATAAAAAAGGTAGGATAGTCATATGAGATAGAACATATGGACTTTGTATTTCTGGGCCTGAGTTACCTTCTAAACATATATTGTTTTCCAGTTCCACGAACATACTGGTACATATAAGGATTTCATTTTTCTTTACAGCTGAATAGCATTCTGTTGTGAATATGTACCACATTTTTCATATATATGGTGGAGTAGCAACAAACATGGATTTAGAAATTTCTTTGTAGTATATGTCTAGAAATTGCTTAGCTGGTAGCCGGATCTTATGGCAGTTCTCTTTTTAATTTCATAAAAAAAAAATATCCAGATTGATTTTCAAAGTGACTGCACTACTTAACACTCTTACAAAGTGTATAAAAGTTTCCCTCTGCGAAGGATACTATTTTCTTAATGTCAAGGATATTTTCCTTACTGGAACTTTATTTCCAGTCTAACATCCTCCATCTAGAGAAGTAACCCTAAAATAATTCAAAAACTTCTTTGGGGATCAGAGCCTCCTCCCCAAAGCAAACAAATCTCTGGCATCTCTGACAAAAACAAGTCTACCAAGAGATATAAAGACATTTTTGGATTTTAGCCAAGAAGAATCTAGTTTATTATATTTGCAGTCATTTTATCTAGCTGGGATCCACCTCTTATTCTCATAATTCTCTCTCTGAAGAAATAACCCTAATTGCCATTATGGAATTGGTTTGATTAACAATATGGCTTTTTAATGCTGATTGGGAGCATCAGGCATAGTAGTTGCATAATATTTTCATGGAGCCTATGGAAAAGACTCCCTTCCAAAGCATCAGTGACTTAATTTGTATAACCTTTGGATATAAGGACTCCTTCATGGGTGCTTATAAAGATGTGGAAGAAGAGTAAAGGCGGGAGTTATTAGCTTTATCCAGCCCTAGGTATGGACTTACAAGAATTCAGAACAGGATTTTTTTTTTAACTTCTGAATGAAAGTTCATTAGAATTTCCTGATTATACCATAACAGCACATATCTACCAAGAGAATAGAATCAATGGTGGGGTAGACATTGAGCAGTTTAGTTGGGCCAGGTCAACCTAAGAAGGCAGGCTTTAAGCATGCTAAAGAAATAAATGGAATAATTTGTCCTTTAATGAAATAATGTACATTTACTACTCAGAATCCTTTCCCCTAGCCTGTTAGTTTACTAGGCTACAGCCACACAGTGCATATTTCCTGGATATAAAAGTCATAAATTAAAATGTAGAAATAAGGGTAGACATAGAGATAATTTAACATCCATTGGAATTATTTTTAATGCTTAGCTATTTCATCAGAGGCAGAACATGGTCAAAAGACTTAATCACGAAGACAGAAGAACCTAAATGGTGTAACAGATTGCTATTTTATACTCATTGTGATGTATTAATAATTATATATCAGAGATAAATGGACTATCTCCTTGATTGTTGGCAGTGATCAACCAGGTAAAAAACAAAAACTTGCTTTTCTAGCTTGTTTTCAAAACACTTATAAATTTTCAAGAGCAAAGGAGAATACTTAAGAATATATTATTACAGATATTCTCTGAATGAACCTATTTTAAGCTTATTTTTCTTAATAAAATCTGTAAAAGGCTTTTTCTGCATTTATTAAGATCATCTCTACTGTCTTTATAAAAGATTCCTAACTAATCTTAAGCATATCTCTTTTAAAATATTCAATTAATCTTATAAAATTTGCTTTCCCAAGCCTCTACTTCCAACATTGTGGAAACAAAAGAATCTCTACTACTTACTCTATCAAAGTCTACGTCCTCTACCTAGTTTTTAAGTTCTTTTGGATACTGCCCCTGTCCACATAAGTTGTCTCATTTTTCAATCTGTCCCTAAACATTTTTGTATTAGTTTACATGATTTCTTAGTTGTTTTCTGTACATGCAATGTTAATTCTACCTCTTTTCTATTGCCCTGATGTATAATGATTTTTTAAAATTCACCCTGTTCTTACTTTTATCAGAATTCTCAAACAACCATGTACATTTACCATGTGGTCTGAATTCCTCTATGTTGTTTTTATCTATTCCTTTAGATGATGCTCAGTTTTCCTTTCTCTTATTGTCCTAATACAATTTTGCATATATTTAATAATGAAATACCTCTATTTTATGTGTTTTATTGCCTTTATAATCAAACTATGCATACTACGTAGTAAGTTGCTAAAAAATCAGTAAGCAGTGTAGAAACTCCATGAATTAGGAGTGGTATACAGGGCAGATTGCATATGTCTTATTTTATATGACCTTCCTCTAAATCTTCAAATGCCTAAGTTGAATCTTTCATTAGAACAAAAAATGAGAGCAAAAGCATTTGAAAAGTAAAATTTCTTGGGAGAGAGGCATGTACTATCTTTAGTCTGTTCGTTGGTTTGTAAATAGTATGTTATTTATTAATCTCAATTAACCCCTTCTTGGTTATTCAGTTCCCAGATGAAAGGCACAAAACTATTATATTTATATTAAGTCTTTAATGCACTAGAGCTGGGCAGATATCTACCCTCTATGCTGTTAGAATCTACTTTCCCATCAATAACCCTGAGTTACAACTTGTCATGTTCCATCTTGGCAGGCCTGAATTCCAATTGGCCAAATCTGGTGGCCATCTTTTAATGACTCACCTACCTCAGAGTGTCTACTCTTCTCTCCACCATCTTCACCCCTTGTGTTCTCTGCCTTAGACCTCCAGCTCAGAAACTAAAACTCTACCTATCTCTCTTCTGCCGATATATAGGCTGTCAGCATATTTATTCAAACAATAGTTTTAAATTAAGGATCTAGGTCACCTAGTATCACTTTATGTATGTGATGACTCTCTCATTCCTGGGGACAACCAGAACTTGGGGGCCATTATTTCACATTATAACACATAGCAAAAGACAAGTCCTCAACAATAGTACAAGGTTGCTTGAAATGGAGCTAGTAGTGTAGAGAAGTAAGAGCAAAAAATGAAATTATTCAGTTTGAAAATAAAACCTCATTGCATCCCCAAATTAATACTGATCACAGTTTTTCTCTCCTTCTCAATTTTGTATAGTCTCTTTCTCAGTGATTAAACCAGTTCAAAAGTTCAGGTGTCACTTCTGACTTCCTTCATTACACAACCAAACACAATTCTGATAAATCCAATTTAACAAAGAACATCATCAGAATTGTGAATTCTAGAGCCCAGTACCACCTACTAAATCCAAAGGGGATTGAACCTAACATCTTTTTAAAAGCAAGTTCCCAGGTAATTTTTATGCATACAAAACTTAGAACCAACATTGAGAGAATTAAAACAGGGTGCTGACCTAATAGGGTATAAATTTTTCAAAACTTTATTCTACTTATCTGGAACATGTTTTGGAAAAGAGGAAATCTAAAATTAACACCACTTAGCAGACTATTTAAGGAGCAACATAGGTACAGAAGGCCAGAGTGGGGACTTAGCAGGTAAACGTACTTGCCACCAAAACCTGACTATTTGAGTTTAATTTCTGGGACTTACATGGTAGAAAATAAGCTCCTTGAAGTTATCTGGTGACCTTCACATAAGTACTATAAAGTATGTGCACATACATATGCATGCATACAAATATGTGCACAAACCTATATCTGTGCAGGTATACATAAATACAAATATACTTTTAAAAATAGGAAGAGAATATTAAAGGGTTACAATTCATTGATTTGTTCCCATTTGCACAAACAAGGTGAAGATGTAGAAATAGTCAGTAACTAAATTTGGACTGTAAATAAATATGTTGGTTAGGGTGTTGAAAAAATCAGCAAAAAATTTTTCCTTCTGTTTTCCCACAAAATAGAGGTTACTTAAAGGTAATTAGGTATAAATATTTTTGAAAAGTTGGGTATTTGGGGTTGGGCCTGAGAAGAGAGGTCATAGCTACAGGTAAAGATTTTGGAACCAACTGCATGCTACCTGTGGATGAGTTAAATGGACTGAACCATACACACTGTTGAGGGTTAAACAAAAGTTTAACGATGGTATGCTACAGAAGCCAAACTTAAGAGAGGCATTTACAGAGTCTGAGAAATGGCTACAGAGCAGGAGATATTATAGAGACACAAGAAAGTAAAAGTTTCAAAAATGAACACTGTCAAATACCATAGGTAGATCAAGAAAGAAAAGAAAGAATTATTGACTCACTGATGTCCTGAACTATCACAGGTGGAGAAGATTTTGAGACTAGATTACAGCAAATTGAGTGAATGTGAATGGGGATATTAAAATGAGAAATACAAATTATAAATGAAAGACAGTAAAGAGGGGACAGTTTAAGTATGATTGAGTCACAACATCAGTCATTTTTTATTTTTAAAAATTAATTATATATGTTTGCATTCTGAATGATAAAATCTAAGTGAAACTCAAAGGTTTGAAGATGCAAGGAGAGGAGAGCATGGTAGAATAAAATCTCATAGGATAGGCAAGAAGAAAGAAACACAGCACAGGAAAATTAGTTTTAAATAGTGTTCTGTTCTTGTCTTTGTTTAAACAATTGTTTAAGATTATAATAAAATTGCATCATTTCTCATTTCTTTTTCCTCCCTCCTTGAATGCAGATACGCTTTTTAGCCCTTCAGTAAAAATACAGCAATGTTTGTTGGATGAAGACTACTTACGAATTTTTTTCCATTCCTCTTCTTTCTCCCACTTGGTCATTATTACTCTCACCCCATTTTTCCATCTTCAGCCAACTCCTCTTGTCAATATATTAAATAGCTTGAAGACATCTCATCAATCTTTAAACAGGCAAGGCCATGTTTTGATACATCTTTCACACTTGGGGTAATATAGAATGATCAGTTATAGAGTCCCTGGCCTCCTCTTTGTCTTCTTAATGAGCTATAGGAAGCACGATTGGAATGACTTTGAGGGTTATGTTCCTGAATATGATGGAGATCCTTAATAGAAGCCTTTCACATCATAATCCTGCCTGGATTGTCCCCAACTCTTCAGCCTCAGGAATTTCTACTTTCCATACTTGCTTCAGTTTTACCAGTGACAAGGAACCTTGAACCTAGGCATGATATCTCCTGACTGTAGTTCAGCTCTTCAGAGGCTAAAGCAGGAGTGTTACAGGGCAAGGTCAACCTAGACCATATAGTAGTTTCAGGCCAGCCTGGGCAATTGAGTGAGACTCTGTCTAAAAATCACTAAGAGTTATCTTGTTGCTCACCTTCTATAGCTGAGAAAAGTTTCAGAAAAGATTATTGATGATTTTCATACCTATAGAAGCATATTTTGATTTCATTTCATTTTGACTTTGCCAGCTTTTTTTCTGAAAGATATAAGGAGTTTCATTGTGAGAGAATATTATATATAGGTTGAAGCAGTATAACTATTTTTATTCTAAGTGAAAAATCTGAACTAAAGATATATTTTATTTTCTTCATGTATGTAATTAGGAATGACCATTTGAAATAGAAACAGAGTTGCCCAAGAGCCCAATTTCCAAAGTGGTAATTTACTATATTTATGTCAAAGTAAAGCTTCATGGCTAATTTTAGGAAAGGCCTGGGAAATGAACCAATGTGCATTGGAAAGTCATGGATATTTAATTTTTAACCCTTCCACTCTTGGCTTATGATTTTCTATTTTGGTGTTTGAATTAAATACATTTCAAATAAAAGGGGGAAAGGAAATTTCTCCTTGCTTTTCTGAACCAATTGAATACTGAATTTGAATTCCAGCCATTAGAAAGGGCACAGTAACATCCCTTACAGAGAGTCAGTTTCTTCTTTTCATTTTGTTCACAGTGTCTAACACAGTACTGGATAAACAGTGGGAAATTACAAACCTGTTGAATTGAAAAATTTAGAGACATTGTGTCCTCTAGATCCTCATTGAGCATATCACTGCCGACCCTATATTTAGAGAACAGATTCTTGTCTGAGTCTGGAGACAAGATTATATCTGTAGAACAGATGCTCATTATGGTTCATATGCATGTTGAAGAAAAAAATAGAAAAGTGATGAGGTACTTTGTATAATCTCCAGAAATCCCTTTGAAAGGGCCATAAGGAGGTTTGGTCAACTCCTAATCCTAGCTTATCTATTTCAACTGGGTAAGCAAGTTTTTATTATGTACTTTTTTTCTTTAATTTTCTTTCTTACAGGAGGGTGAACACTAAAGATTGAAACATGGGCTTTGCATATGCTAAGAGGGGGCTCTACCACTGAACTATACAACGTTCCCTTTTCTGTTTTGACTTGGAGAGAGAGAGAGAGAGAGAGAGAGAGAGAGAGAGAGAGAGAGAGAGAAGAGGATATGTTCACAAATGTATATAGCTTTGCGTACACCTGCATTCATTCAGAGGCCAGAGAGAGATATCAGGCATCCTGTTCTATAATTTTTAAAATTCTCTGGGAGGGGGGGGGGAGTAGGGGCCAGGATGTATGTTTCATTAAACCTGGAGTGAACTTTTGTCTCTGTTCCCTGCCATATAATGGTTTCAGGCACATGTGACTATGCTCTGATACTTACATTGAGGTTAAGAATTTAAACTAAAGTCATCATGCTCAAATACCAAGTACTCTAACTCTAAATCATCTCTCCAGCTCCCGTTTTGACTTTGAGACAGGGTTATTATGGCAATTTGTGTATGCTGGCCTTAAAGGTATGATTCTTATACTTCAGCCCCCTGAGTAGGTGGAGTTCCTCAGTCTCTTAAAATAAATTTATAAACTTTAAAAACCACTTTGTTATTATATACAATGACACTTAAATGGACATTGTGATTGTTTCTAACATTTTTAAATTGTTCAAATTTTTAATTAAAATATTATTATATAACTTAAAAACTATTGGATATGTATGTGTATGTGTGTGTGCATGTGCTGTGATGCATGTGTCATAGTGTGTGTGTGTGTGTGTGTGTGTAGATCAGAGAACAACTTGGAGGAGTTGGTTCTCTCACTTTACCATTTGGATTCTCAGGTTCAAAGCCTTCTGCAACAGGAACCTTTACCAACTGAGCTATTTCTCTAGCCCTGGACTTTTCCTTATCAACACAGTGTGAGTCAAGTAATACACATAGTAGTTGTATATACAATGAACTCTTACATTATCATTGCTATCGTTTTTAGAAGTCCACTTATCAATGGTCCAAAAGTTCTCAATACTTTCTACCTTAGCACTGATTATTCTATTTTATTCACAATTATTTTTCTCTATCTTCCTTAGTTTGAATTATAGACAAGTGCTTTCTCAATGTTTGTATTTCCTGTCCCTTGTACAAACAAAGTCTATTATAACCTTGACTAACCAGTACATATGTATTAGACTAAAGAATATATAATGCTCTAATATAATCAGAGCTCTCAAGTTTACTTTCAAGGGATATGTTAATATGATCTTTTAAAAATTATCATTTTAATTTATTTTTTTACTCATTATTCATGAGTAACCTATTGTATTTCTGACTCTAGGAATATGATAGTTAATTAAAATGATTCCTACTCATACAGGATTGATTTGGGCAGACAAATAATTACACAAATAAGTGTAAAATGACAACTGTGATAAGTGTCTTGAAATATCTCCCTTATCACAATAAGAATTAATATACTGAGGCTACTTGAGAACTTAACCTGAATTGCAGAGAAAACTTGATGCCTAAACTAAGATTTTTTTTTCCAAATAGAAATAGAACCTGGGTCTTTATGAATATTAGGTGAATACAGTACTGCTAAACTACATGCAAAACCCTTAAACTTAGATCATAGTGATAAATCAGTAATTTTTAGGTAGGAAGCAAAAATAAATAATTCCAAGAAGTCAGGAGTCCCTATGAAGTTGAGCCAAGGATAAAAAAGGGGGACAGATGGAACTAGAGAAGTATGCAAGTAGTAAATCATGCATTGTCAGGCAAGCCATGTTAAAGCACTTTTGTCTTTATGATAAAAGCAACAAGAAATGGATTCTTTCACATGCTTCACTGTTCTATTATTCTCCTACACTATAAATTTTAGTATTTGTTTTTTTCTAGTCATATGATTCTCAACTATTTATGATTACAACTCCTTTCTACATGTTCAAATCCCATTTGAGATTTAGTTGTAGATCCAGTCTTATGTCCTCCATACTCTTTGATTATATCAGTCTGGGTAGAATCATTAGCCTTTCAAGGAGAATAGAATAGATTTGGGACATATATATATGTATATGTATATATATATATATATATATATATATATATATATATATATGTATATGTATATATATATGCTCATTATAAGGGCTCCTATATTATACAACTTTATATTTTAGAATGATTTTATATAGAACTTTTTGCTCAAGATACTCTGTACTATTTACCTTCTGAATTTCTCTTAAATATTCACAGTCAGGTAGTTTATTCATGTTGAATCTACAAGATACAAAGGACCCCAAAACAAAGGAAAACTCAATCTTGGAATGGCAATACAAACGCTTCCACTGGTGACCTAAGGGTAATGATTTAAAAACATAAAATACATAAGGAGTCTCATTAGTGCTGAAGGTAGTATGTCATTCTCATAAAAATAGATACAGCTATCACAATGAACATTATTGGCTACATTCTGGCAATTATTTCACTGTTGAGATGTCTTCCACTACAATTATCAAAATTATATTGATTCACAAAAACCTGTTGACTGCACAAGATAATAGTCATTGTAAAGATGTATACTGGGGACTCTACATGAATAAATTATAATCTTGACCATTGTCTTTGTTTTCTAACATAGTGACAGGCTATCTGAGATTGAGTAATTCACAATGAATAGAATTGCAGGCTGATAGTTCTGGAGACTGGGAAATTCAGTATCAGGGCATAAGATGACATTCTCTAGAAGGAAAAAACTTACCTTGGCAAGAAAACACAAGGTTATAGAGAGAAATATAAGAAGGTTATAATAATTGCTTTACAGTAGATTTAATCCTACCCATAAGTCTAGGGCCATTGTTAACTCCTTATAACCTCTTAAAATTCTCATTTATGAATAGATAGAATGAAAAATTCAGTATAAAGTAAGATATATATATATATGGATATATATATATATATATATATATATATATATAACCATTTTACTTGCCAAAATGATAATGTAGTTTATGTTGTCAGTCAGTCCTTAAGTACTCAGCAAATGATGCTTTTCATTTTCATAAGAAAATGTAATGTCACCATATGTTTAGTATTGCAAAGTTGGAATATTGTAGGATGTGTTCATCATTAAAGCAATACAGCAAAATAATTTCCTCTGCATCATTGTAGTTCTTGATATTGAACCCTTAGGCACTGGATAGGTAATATTAAAAGGAAAGTATTATGGGGGAAATAACTCATCCACATTTTTAATATAGCCTATCAAATATTCTTCTAATTGCAAGACAATCCATACCCAGTACTCCCTGAGGTTCATGGCATGCTTTGTGATGACACTTTGAAAATTATGATGAAATCTAAAGACAGATAGACATCATTGACTAGCTACTGATAATTTACTTTAAAAAAAAAAAAGATTTGGCAAGTCATGTAGAATTCTGATTATTCATTATACTTATACTTCCAAGAATTGTGTTTTAAATCGGAAGGAGTGTGGTCATAAAATAGTTGAGGATCGCAGGACTTGAAAAGACACCCAGAGTCTAAGATTTATAGTGTAGGTGAATAAGAGAACAGTGAAGCATTTAAAAGTCCACCAACTGGAGAGCAAGTATTCAAGTAGTCAAGACTATGGAAAGCATTCTCATTCAAATCACCACATTCTACTTCCTGGCCCATAGGTGTGTTTCCAAATAACAATGCCAACTGCAGTCCAATGTCAAAAATACTTGTAGTCTTTCAGTCTCAACAGTTTAAAAGTCCAAAGTCTTTTCTAAGACTCAAATCAATCTATTAATTATAACCCTTTATAAAATAAAAATTAAATTAAATAACTAAATTATGTTCTTTCAACCTTCAATGACATAGAATATACATTAACATCCCAATAATCCACTTATTGTTACCAACTTCTGTCTTAGTTACTGTTTTATAGCTGTGATAAAAACTCCATAACCAAGGAAACTTACAGAAAGAAAACATTTCATTTGGGGCTTACAGTTTCAGGGCATTAGAGTCTATGACCCTCTTAGCAGGGAGAATGGCAGCAGTCATGGTGTTAATGTAGCAACTTAAATCTTACTCCTTGATCCCCAACTACCATAAAACAGAAAGAGTTAATTGAGAATGTCAAGGGATTTTGAAACCTCAAAGCCTGTCCCTACCTCTACCTTCCTCTACCAAGACCTCTCAATCCTTTCCAAAACGTTCTACCAATTGGGGTCTGAGTATTCAAATATATAAGGTGATCAGCCCATTCCCATTCAAACTGCAGCAACTCTCATTTAGAAGTCATCAACTAAAATTGCAAAATAAAGGTAAATTTAATGATAATTTTCATTATTAAAATAATTATTATTTATTCTCTAATATGTTACATCCAGACTACAGTTTTCCCATCCTCTCTTTGCTCCTCACCTCTTTAATCCCTCCCACCTCCTCCCTCCCCATCTACTCCATAATTTCCCCCTTAGTCTCAACGAGCCCCTATGGGCCCAGGTTTATTGATTCTATGGGTTTTCTTGTGTCCTGACTCCTCTGGCTCCTACAAGCCTTCCTTCCCTTCTTCAGCAGTATTCCCCAAACTCTAAATGTTTGGCTGTGGGTCTCTGCATCTGTTTCCATCAGATGCTAGATGAAGCCTCTAATGACAATTAAGGTAGCAACATATTTATGAGTATAACAGAATATCATTAAGCATCATTTCATTGATGTTTTGGCCAGTTGTATTTGGTTCTATCCTAAGTCTCTGGGCCATTTGGCTTCCAGTTTATGGACACCTAAGCAGTGCCAGGGGTGGGCTCCCTCTCATGGCATGGATATCAAGTTGGACCAGTCATTAGTTTGTCATCCCCACAATTTCTGTGCCACCCTTACCCCAGCATATCACTCTGGTAAGACACATTTTTGGTTGAAGGTTTTGTGGCTGGGTTGGTATCCCAAACCCTCCACAGGAAGCCTGGCCTGGTTATCGTAGATGGCCTTTGCACACTCTGTATCCCCCCATTACTAGGAGTCTTAGCTATGATGACCCTAATAGTTTCCTAGGAGCTTCCATTGCACTGATTTTTTACCTTGTTCCTGAACTGCTCCCCATTCCAGTTATATCTCCTAGTACTCTCTCCCTCCATCATGAAAATCAAAATGACTGCGAGATTCCATCTTACACTTGTCAGAATAGCTAAGATTAAAATTGCAAGTAACAACTCATATTGGTGAAGATGTGGAACTAGGGGAAAACTCTTTGATTGATAATAGGAATGCAGACTTGTACTGCCATGATGAAAGACAATATGGCAGTTTCTCAGAAAATTGGGAATTGATCTACCCTAAGACCCATCTATACCACTCATCACCATCTATACCAAAGACTCTCCATCGTACACAAAACACACTTGTTCAGAGCAGCTTTATTCACAATAGCCCGAAACTGGAAACAACCTAGATGTCCTTCAGCTGAAGAATAGACAAGGAAAATATGGTACATTTACACAATGGAGTATTACTCAGCTGATTAAAAGCAATGACATCATGAAATTTGCAGGCAAATGGATAGAACTAGAAAAAAAATTATCCTGAGTACGGTAAACCATATCCAGAAGGAAAAACATGGTATATACTCATTTATGAGTAGATATTAAATGCATAGTAAAGGATAATCATGCTACAGTCCCAAAGAGGTATGAAGGTGGCAAACATAGCTATTTTGGGGAAGGGTAAATAGAATATATATTGCAGGTGGACTAGGGTTGGGTAGAGACAGGAACAGCAGAGATCAGGTTGAAACTGTTTTAATATTTAGCTATTTGATCTGAAGCAATATGAAGTCAAAAGACATTATCATGAAAATGGATAAATCTCAAGGGTGTAACAGCTTACTATTTTATATTCATTGTGAAGTATTAATAATTACAAGGCAGAGTTTTTATAAATAAGAGGTCCATTTTGCTTGTTGGGAGCACTCAGCAAGGTAACTGTAACAAAAACTTGCTTTTTGTTAAGTTTCAGAAAAAAGTGAAGGGGAGCACTTAGATATGTATTAGTGAGGGTTGTCCCCTAAAGAACTCATTTTAGGTCTCTTTTTCATATATTTCATATCTTCATCATAAAAATTATACTATTGCAATGTGAAAATAGGAGGAAACAAAATAACTATGCCTGTCTCCATCTTCTTTTGTATTTGGTAGAGAAGGACAGATGGCAACTCTAGTCAGACTTTGATTAAAATTAAAATCTTGAACATATTCTAGTAAGGAGCCATACGTCTTGAACTCTGTGTGTCCATGATATACTATATTCAAAATACTTTATTTAACATATTATGAAAGGTAATGGTGCTTTTGTTTCCTGTGAAGGAAAGAGTCAGTAAATTGTTTTGCTTAGTTGTGAAAACACCAGATCAAGATGCAAATACATCCCAATAGCTCTAAATCCCACTGTAATTCTTCCCAATTTAAGGCATTTATGAATTCATAACAGAGGCTCA
Source organism: Rhynchomys soricoides (assembly GCA_019843965.1). Classification (NCBI taxonomy): domain Eukaryota; kingdom Metazoa; phylum Chordata; class Mammalia; order Rodentia; family Muridae; genus Rhynchomys; species Rhynchomys soricoides. Next base: position 784,938 of record JADRCH010007462.1, on the reverse strand, counting down.
AGCTCTTCATATTTCTAGCTTATTTTATTTCCCTTTCTCTTGTTACCTACTCAACGCTTTCAATTCTTGAAAAATCCCACAAATGTTAAAGGAGAGACTTTATCAATTAAACTGAACTATAACATAATGGAAAAAATACGACTACTGGTTTGTGGAGATATACATGATACATGGGTTTGTTGATACTCATCAGCCAGCCTCTTCTCCTCATGAAACACCTAGAGAGTTCTTAAGGGTATTTTGTTGTTGTTGTTTTATATTTTTCAACTATTTCCACATATGTGTTAAACTAGGTGAAGAGAATGCCATCTTTTTATTTGAGAATACAATGTGTTTTGATCAAATCTGCCTTCTTTTCTCTCCTTTCCATTGTTTTCCTTATTACTTCCCAAGTCTCCCTGACAACTTCATGTCCTCTTTTATTAACATATTGAGTTCATTTTTTGCAACCAGTATATGAATGGATATGTGGATATCCAATGGAGCATGGACAACCTACTAGGGGCCACATCCCTGAAGAAAACTGACTCTTCCTCCTTCAGTAACTATCAATTTTAAGTAGCTTCTTAGCTTGTAATCCCATCCCTTATTCATGCTGGAATTTTAACTGACTTAACCTTGTGCAGGTCTTGAGAAGGTAGCCACAGCCACTGTGAGTTCATATGTGCAATGGCCCTATAATATTAAGAGAGCCTTATTTTGTAAAAGTCCTCCAAAACCTCTAGCTCTAATAGTCTCTTAGCCTGTTTCATTCACTCCAATCCTTGAACCTTGGGTTAGAAATGTCCACACAATACAGGTTATCACCATTATTCTTAGTTACCCATTAGAACTGGAAGGGAAGTCCCTTTTGCTGATGGTACCACATACTTGAGCCATAGGACATGCAGACATTAAGCTAGCTTTCTCTCTAGTGGCTAGCTTTCACCCTGCTTGATGGTGCTATACAGGCTGCTGGAGGAAAAAAGAAATCAGCATTTATTGCTTTAAAAAAAAAAGCCCTGGGGTTTGGTCAAATAATAGAACTTTAATTTAACTCATTGTATTCCAAATGCCTTCTAGGACCAACAACTACAGTTTTGTAGTTTACTAAATTTATTTAAGAGATTCAATGTCATTTTCATGGTGTTTCTCTAACAAGAAAATGGTGATTTGAAATATTAGTTTTTAAATATGAAAAATCCATTCAGCCATTATATAAAGTGAGGAAAATAGCCTTGCTGTGTTACCATCCTCCGTGTAGTCACAGGGAAGCAGTTTCACGAGATTTACTGGTGCAGTTTGTTTGTAGAGGCGTAGGATTTATAAAAAAGTTCATGAAAAAAGACAGAATCTGTGCAAACCAAAACCAAAACAAATGCTTTGGGTAAAACATGGTACACAGGTCACATTCATCATGCTCTGTCATTTTGTTTAAATGCTAATGTTATGGAATTTGTGTCCTTGTGATTTCTGACATTCCGATATATGTGGAGTGGGTTGGGGTCAAACTCCCAGGTTTTGGTTATTCCTCCTTTTAGCCTGTAAGATAGCAGAGTGTCTTGACATCCTATTCCTGACTAATTATTGCAAACCGCTATACAAGAGGAATTAACTATTAAGATACGACTGCTGCCAAGCTTTCGGTTATCTTTGTTCCTTCCCCTCCCCTTTTCCCATTACTTCTATTTCTTCTTTCCTTTTGCTTATGTATTTGTTCATTTTTGGTCATATCATTTATATTATTTTATTCCCTTTTTAAAAAGAATAGTGAATGCAACTAAACAGTCCGAAGTTCACATTTAAAATAAACAGCTCAAAGCCCACATTTTTACATATATGTATAATTTTGAATTTCTGCAATTAATTTTTAAATGATTGATTTATGTTTTTATTTTATATTCACTGGCATTTTCCTGAATATGTATCTGTATAAAGATATTAGATCCCTGGGAACTGGAGTTGAAGACATTTCTGAGCTGCCATATGGGTGCTAGGAATTTTACCCAGGTCTTCTAGACGCGCAGCCAGTGCTCTTAAACTCTGAGCCATCTCTCCAGCCCCCTTAAATTAGTTTTAAGTAGTATATTACAATTATTCATGTTTATAAGCCAAAATAATGTCAGTTCAATACATGTATACAATATGTAATGATCAGTTAAACATAATTAGTATTTTTATCTCAAATATTTATTATTTCTGAGCATTCATGAAGTTTTGTCTTGCTGGTTGTTTCAAAATACATCATAAATTGTTGTAGACTATAATGATCTTGCTGTTCTGAAGAATGCTAAAAGTAATTTATATTTTAATTATTTGTGATTTTGTATTAATTATTTAACCTCTTTCCATTTTGGAATTTCATTTTATTTGTATTTGTGTTTTAATTATTTGTATTTTTGTATTATATGACCTCTATCCCTTTTCCCCATTTTAGTCTCTAGTTTTCTCCTTTGTTACATAAGCAGTTAACTGATTTGTCTTTGATGAGAAAAAGAATGTATTTTTACTTACTCTGATATTTATAAACATGAAATGAATTTAAATGTTATTATTTGTTTGTTGTTGTTGTTATGCAATTGGATATGCAAGAAAGTGCTCTATCAACAAGCAACTTCTTGTGATTAAATGCAGAATTTTGTTTCTCTATCCCAATGTGCCTATAATAATGTTAGTTATAAATTTGTTATCCATCAAATGACATATCTATTGATTGATCATTGTATCCACTCACTCAACTAGTCATAAATTATGCTTAGAAGATAAATAAAGCAACTAATTTTTTTATTCAGCTTCACAACTCTTTCAGCCAGGAAGATATGAGCCACAAATCCGGGAAGGGGTGTAGAGGTAGAGGGGAGCACATTGTCAGCTTCATCCTTGTCTGTCAGAGCATGAGACTTTTTTTGAGGTGAGTTTGCCTAATGGATGTTAAATATGGCCTTATTTGCTTTGCTCAACTGGTCAAAGCAACTATATTAATATAGAATACTGCCATGATGTGTTCACAACTCTGTAGAGCCCCTAGATTATTCTTATCCCACTTTAATGGCTCAGAATATTAATTTTCATTGACTTTGTTATGGATGATTTTAACATCATTTGCAGATGTAATAATATTGCATTGTATTTAGTTTTGTGAATATAATTTAACTTTTGCATGTTTGAAAAATGTGTTCAGAACAGTAAAAACATACACAAATTTTCAACTGTTGTCATAAAACTTGTATTGTACATGAAAACATTCAAAACATCCTTCCTTTATCATGATATTCCACTTTGATTTGATTTTGTAGCATGGACTCACAGTGATATAAACGTAGGTTTCTAGAGAAAGGGAAGTGAGTAATTAAAATCTTGTATTAGCATCAGTTTCATGGGAACATAGGAAGTGTCAGAAAATAAAGTGAAATCCAATAAGTGTAAAACATCATGTATACAGTGTTTCATTAACTTCAAATGTGTAAAGTAATTTAAGAATTATATAGCTTACCATGTTTTTTAGTTCTTGTATTATATATTAAATCCTGACTGCTCTTTTCCTTTCCTCAACTCCCTCAAACCCCTCAGCTCCTCTGCTTCCCATCTCCCCCAGATTAACCCCCTGCCACAACTCAGAAAAGAACATGCCTCTCAGGAACATCAACCAAACACGGCATATAGCAAACTACAAGAAGACAAGGCATATATCACATACCATGGCTGGACAAAGCATCCCAGGAAGAGGAAAAGGGACCCACAAGTTGGTCAAAGAGTCAGGGCAGCTCCCAATCTGACTGTTAGGATTTTCACAAGAACATCATAGCTTTTATTTTGTTAACATTTGTTTTGAATTTCATGAATAAGTACTGTGTTTACATCATTTAAACCTCAAACTCTCACTCCTCCAACTCTTCCTGTAACCCCTCACTCCTTCTCAAATTCATGACCTCTTTTTTTATAAGTTCATCTTTTTTCCTACTTTATTTATATTTCAAATGTTTCCCCCTTTTCAGATCTCCCCTTTGGAACCCCTCTATCCTCTCCCAACTCCCCTGCCACTATGAGGGTATTCTCCCACCCACGCACCCACCCAACCACTCTCGTCTTCCTTCCTTGGCATTCTTCTATACTGGGGCATCTAACACCCTCAGGCCCAAGGGCCTCTCCTCCCCTGATGGCTAACAAGACCCTCCTCTACCACATATGTGGCCACCACCATGGGTCCCTCCATGTGTATTCTTTGGTTGGTGGATCAGTCTCCGGGAGTATCGAGGGGTCAAGCCAGTTGCCACAATTGCTCCCTCCCTGGGGGTGCAAACTACCTCAGCTCCTTCAGTCCCTTCTCCAAGTCCTCCATCTGGAACCTTACACTCAGCCCTACGGTTGCTGTGAAGTGACTCTTGGGTATTTCGAACTTTTGGGCTAATAACTACTTATCAGTGAGTACATGCCATGTTCATTCTTTTGTGACTGCGTTACCACGCTCAGGATGATATTTTCAAGATCCATCCATTTGTCTGCAAATTTCATGAAGTCATTGTTTTTAATAGCTGAGTAGTATTCCATTGTGTAAATGTACCACATTTTCTGTATCCATTCCTCTGTTGAGAGACATCTGGGTTGTTCCAGTTTCTGGCTATTATAAATATGGCTGTTATGAACATAGTGGAACATGTGTCTTTATTACATGTTGGAACATCTTCTAGCAATATGCCCAGGAATGGTATAACTGGGTTCTCAGGTAGTATTATGTTCATTTTTCTGAGGGTCTGCCAAACTGTATGCAGCCTACTGAGTTCATTTATTGTTCATATTTATGTGTTTAAAGCTTGGGATTACCCAAGTTGGATAGCCCAGTTGGGGTCCATCATTGGAGAAGACTAATTCTCCATTTTTCATTAGCCATTAATTGCCTGTAGATGCTCTTCTACAGGTGGGATCTTGTGTGGTTTCCTCCATCCACACTGACATGTCAGCTTGTATTATCATTGTACAAGTCTGCTCTAGACAACTAAAGTGATAGGATTTCATGGGTACAGATTAGTTTTCTATACAAGATAATATCTCACAAAAATCGTTCCTGTCATCTGGCTTTTACAATCCTTTTTTTTTTTTTAACAACTGAATTTTTATTTTATTAATTTATTTGTTTTTTATTGGTTATTTTACTTATTTACATTTCAAATGTTATCACCCATTTCCCTGCAAACCCCCTATCCTTTCCCCCTTCCCCTTTCCCCCTGCTTCTATGAGGATGCTCCCTCACCCACCCACCTACCTACTCCTGTTTCACTGCTCTAGCATTCCCCCTATGCTGGGACTACTTTGGTTATCAGGAGTCTTTTGCTGTTCCATACAAATTTGGAATTTTTTCTTTTCATTTATTGAGAATGCAGTAAATCTGTAAATTAAATAATAGTTATTTTCACAATATTAATTTTACCAGTCTATGAGACTAGGAGTTCTTTCCATCTAACATTTTTCTCTATTTCTTTCTTTAGCTATTAAAAGTTTTCATTATGCAGATATTTCACCTCCTTAAACTGGAAACAACCTAGATGTCCTTCAACTGATGAATGGATAAAGTAAACAGGGTACATTTGCACAATGAAATACTATTCAATTATTAAAAACAAAGACATCATGAATATTGCAGGCAAATGGATAGAACGTGAGAATATCATCCTGAGTGGGTTAATTCTGTCCCCAAATGACATGCATGGTATGTCCTCACTGATATTAGCCATAAAATCCAAGATATTCATGCTATACTCTACAGACCCAAAGAAGCAAAACTAGAAGGACGGCACAAAAGAGGATGCTTGAATCTCACTTAGAAGGGGAAATAAAATAGTCATAAGAGGCAGATGGGAGAGAGAGGGAACTAGGTGAGAGAGAGGATGGGGGGAATGGGTGGGTTCAGGATCAGGTATGGAGAGGGACAGGAAAGGTAGCCATGAGAATGAATATAAATCTGCAACTGATGGGAATGGGAAGGTGAGAAGCATCTCCAGGATAAGTCAGAGGACTGGGATAAGGGAGGTACCCAAGAATCAATGGGGTTAACTGTCTTTCAACCCAAAATTCATCCTGTTTACAAGAAATGCAGGCATGGGCCATGGAGCAGAGACTGAGAGAATGGCCGACCAAACGTGGGTCTATCATTGTCCCTGCTGTTGCTGTAGGTAGGACAAATTTTGGGTGAAGGTTTTATGGGTGAGTTGGTGTCCTTATCCTTCTACTGGGGGTACCGCCTGGCTACAGGAGGTGACCACTTCAGGCTCCATATCCACCACTGCTAGGAAGCTCAGCTAGAGTCACCCTCTTAGACTCTCTGATATGTCATAGAGATTTTCCTCCACCCTGGGCTGTTGCTTATTTCTATTTACTCTCCTGGCGCTCTCTCTCTCTCTCTCTCTCTCTCTCTCTCTCTCTCTCTCTCTTTCTCTTTCTGGCTCTCCCTCTACCTGATTCCCAGTTCCATTTGCATTTCCATTCCCTCTGCCACCCAGTTCCCTACCTCCATCCACCTCTAATGACTATTTTATTTTTCCTTCTAATCTGAGTAAAATTCAAGCATCCTACTTTGGGCCCTAGTTATTTAGCTTCTTTTGGTACTGTAGAATGTAGCATGAGTATTCTGCATTTTATAGATAATATCTACTTATCTGTAAGTACATATAATGCATGTCCTTTTGGATCTGGGTTACTTTACTCAAGATGATATTTTCTAGCACCATCCATTTGCCTGCAAATTTCATGATGTCCTCATTTTTAATAGCTGAGTAGATTCCATCATGTAAGTGAACCACATTTTCTTTATCCATTCAGGTCACTGACAGAAACAACCTAAGTGAAGAAGGATTTATTTTACTAAACAGTTTCAGTCCATTATGGAGAGAATTGTGCAGTAGAGTACCTCATATCAACAAACAAGTAAGCAAACAAACAAACAAGACAAAGCAGAGAAACAGAAAGGAAATAGCCAGGCAAGATATAGTCCTGTGGTGGTTTGAATACGTTTGGCCCAGGAAGTGGCACTATTAGGAAGTATGGCCTTGTTGCAGGAAGTGTGTCACTGTGGGATGTGCTTTGAGACCATCTTCCTAGCTACATGGAAGACAGTCTTCTCCTCTTTGTCTTTCGAACAAGATATAGAACTCTCAGCTCCTCCAGTGCCATGCCTGCCTGGACACTGCAGTGCTTCTTGCCATGATGATAATGGACTGAAACTTTGAACCTGTAAGCCAGATACAATTAAATGTTTTCTTTTATAAGAGTTGCCTTGGTCATAGTGTCTCTTTATAGCAGTAAAACCTTAAAACACATCCTAAGACCCTATTCTCATCAATTTACTTCCTATAACTAAGCCGTATATTGAATTCATCAAGCTAATAGTTCATTCATTGTATAAGATTAGATTATGATCTAATCTTGATAATCAAGATTGTCTGTCACATAAGAAAATCAGGACTGCCATACTGAAGGACACCAACAAAAAGAAAGCATTCCAACAGAGTATGTATTGTAAGCTAGGCCAAATGTTGTTTAGATGATAACTATAAGAACTGAGAAATGAGAGCTTAGAGAGATGGCTCAGTAGAGCAATCATTGTTCTATAAGGAACTTTGTTTGATTTCTAGCACCCACATGGTAGCATAAAAACATCCATAACTATAGTTCCAAGGGACCAAATGTCCTCTTCTATCCCACCCAGGCATCAGAAATGTAGGTAGTATACAAGCATACATGAATGCAAAGTGTTCAGACATTTAAAAATATAATTTAAAAAGTTAAAAACTTTAAGAGTTAAAAGGAAGTATTGAGAAATAATCCTTATCAGATTTGGCAATATAGAGATTAAAGGGTGAAACAAGCAGCATCACAAATGCTCACTGAGCAGAGGCTATGGAATGAGAATGTGGAATTTTAAGAAAGCATGAAGGAAAGAAAACAAGATTCTACAGCTCATTCAATATGGGAATTTGTTTATTTCAGTATTGGAGATACAAGAGTTTGACCTTTGTGGGTGGAAGCAAGTTGGTACACAGAGCTATTTTTACACTGGAAGAGAAAGGGGAGTTAATTCTAATGTGAATGTTCAAGAAAATCTGAAAGCGGTATTATCCTTTGCACAAAGAAGTTAGGAATACTTTTATATATAACTAAAAAATGAAGGAAGAATATGGAAGAATAAGCATTCTTTAATTTTCTGCTTACAAATTCCCTTTCTAGTTACTATTATTTTCTCAGTAAAGTATAGCATGGTCTCAACCAGGGATCTATCCTTGCACAAAAAGGAATAGATAAGAAGAAAAAAGTGAAGTTATAGTCTATGGAATAAAGGACTTACTAAGGACAGCAGAAAAGTAAGATACTTGGATTTTGGACAAATTATTTCAGCTGCCTGGGTTTCAGAGTCCTTTCTCATTAGAAGCCTATCATAGAATATTATTTAAAGTTTAAAATGTGTAATTTGATGTGCAATAGCCCAAACTTCAATACTTAAAAGAATTTATAAACCCTGGGGACATAATTTACAAATAAATACATGTTTTGGTGAAGAAAAATACATGGAAACTCAATAATTATTTCTAATTAGCTTCAGTTTGTGTTTTCTCTTTGTTTCAGGTCAAAGTATTAAATTTACAATTTTACTTTTATAATCTTTATCTAAATTAGTAATTATTCAATAATATTTTTATAAAATTACATTTACTCCATTTTCATATTTTTATTTCTACACAGAGAGATGGATAAAATGATACTTAATAAATATTAATGAATATTTTTATGTGAAGTATAAAAATTTAGTTATTCTTTGAAAATTTTATGTATATATGAAGATATAATTTATATATATATATATATATATATATATATATATATATATATATATATATAGTGCATCTCAATTATATCTGTTTGCTCCTTCTAGATTCTCCCAAATAGATGTTTTTATTTAATTTGAATTATTTTATTTATTTATATTCCAGCTTTTGCTCCCCTCAGTCCCCTGCCCATAGTCCCTCATCCCATTCCTCCTCCCCATTGCCTCTGAAAGGGTTCTCCCCCCCATACATGCATCATCCTTCCCTGGGCTCTCAAGTGTCTAGAGAATTAGATACATCTTTTGCCACTGAGGCCAGACCAGGTAGACTTCTGCTACATATGTGCCAGGGACTTTGGGTCAGCCAGTGTATGTTCCTGGTTGGTGGTTCAGACTCTGAGAGCTCCCTGGGGTCTGTGTTAGTTGAGACTGCTGGTCTTCCTATAGGGTCGCTATTCCTTTCAGCATCTTCAATACTTCCTGTAATTCAACCATAGGGGTTCCCGACTTCAGTCCAATGCTTGGGTGTAAGTATCTACATCTATCTCAGTCAGCTGCTGTTAGGGCCTCTCAGAAGGCAGCTATGCTAGGCTCCTGTATGTCAGTACACCCATAGCATCAGTAATAGTGTCAGTCCTTGGTACTCACCCATGAGATGGATTCCAATTTGGGCCAGTCATTGAAGCTCCTTTCCCTCAGTCTCTTTTCCATTTTTTTCCTGCAGTTCTTTTAGACAGGAACAATTCTGGGTCAGGGTTTTTGACTATGGGTTAGTAACCCTGTCCCTCGACTTGTGGCCCTGTCTATCTACTGGAGGTAGACTCTACAATTTCCCTCTCCCCTACTGTTGGTCATTTCGGCTAAAGTCCTGAGAGTGTCTCATTTCCGGGGCCTTTGGTACTCTCTAAAGGAACACCTCCCCACCTCCCACTCCCAGAGGCTGCTTATTTCCATTTATTCTCTTGGCCCTCTGGGCTTCTCTCCTATTCCCTCACCCTTATCTGATCCTGTTCCCATTTCCCCTCACCCTCTCCTCTCACTTCTTGGTTTTTCTCTCCCTCAGCCTCCAGTGATTATTTCCTTCCCCCTTCTAAATGGGGTTGAAACCTCCTCACTTGGGCATTTCTGCTTCTTACTGTTCTTACAGTCTATGAGTTGTATCTTTGGTATTCTGTATATTTTTAGTCTAATATGCACTTATCAGTGAGTACATACCATGCATGTCTTTTGGGTCTGAGTTACCTCACTCAGGATGATATTTTCTAGTTACATCCATTTGCCTGCAAATTCATGATGTCCTCATTTTTAATAGCTGAGTAGTATTCCATTGAGTGAATTTACCACATTTTCTGTATTCATTCTTTGGTTGAGGGACATCTGGGTTGTTTCTAGCTTCTGGCTATTACAAATAAGGCTGCTATGAACATGGTGGAGTACATGTCCTTGTGGTATAGTGGAGTGTCTTTTGGGTCTTCAGGTAAAACTCTTTTCAATTTTCCGAGGAACTGCCAGATTGATTTCTAGAGTGGTTTTGCCAGCTTGCAATCTCACCAGCAGTGGAGGAGTGTTTTTCTTTTTCCACATCATTCAAACATATTATTTTAACTTCATGTCCTTTTATGCATAACCTACTTGATTCAATTAGTGCTTCCCATATGCAAATGGCTCTGGGGTCATACACTGACCCATACAAAACCTGTCAACAACATATCCTTAAGAAAAAGTGAGAAAAAATCACATAGAATGTTTCATGAATTTGCATGTCTTCTTTTTCCAGGGGCATGCCATTTTTCTCTGTATCATTTCAATTTTAGTATATGTGCTGCCAAAGTGAGTATGTGATAAAGTTTAATAGAATAATGTTTGGTATTCAATTTCTACTTTCCATTTTTTCTGTATTTTAGTTTTGTCATAAGATAGTTCTATAGAATAGTAACCTTTTACTGTTTCTTGTTTAGAATGATAATATAGTAAACAAAATAAAGCCACCAATGAAAGCAACCTGCTCTATTCCTTAGAACATGTGAACATGTTAGATTACATAGGTGACAGTGAATTACAGTGGCTGAACAACTCACGTGGAGACATAGAGATCACAATAGCATACAAACATGATTTCAGTGAATTTGTAAGCGGAAGGCAGAAGTGAGAAGATGAGAGAGATGGCAAAATGAAATAGAGCTGGGCTGATTAGATTTGCTTGGTGGGCAGAGCAATGATAAAATAAAATCAGAAAATGTGTATGGAAGCTGGAAAGGGTAAGGGAATCAATTCATTCCTAGAGATTCTGGAAGGAAAATATTCTAAACAATACCTTGGCATTAATCCACTGAGCCTCATCTTAGAACCCTAAAATCCACAACTATAGAATAGCATATTTTCTTAAAGTATTTGACTTTGTGATAACTTGCTGTACAGAGCCATAGGAAATACATACACTTTCTTTTGCTCATTCCTCTATAATTTACTTTCTACCCACCCATCAAAATTAGTTTTATAGCCTTAAATTGGCCAGTATGATAACAACTAGCCACATAAGGCAAATGAGCATATAAAATGTGTATGACCTGCTATCCATGTAAAAATATATGCAGGATCTTGTAAACTTTGCATACAAATGTCAAAAAGATATTTCTTCATTTTAAATTGGCTTTATGTCATATTAATATTTTTAAATATATATTATGTAAGTTAAAATTTAATTTCATATGTTTGATTTTCATTTAATTTTTACTGTGGGTACTAGAACTCAAAGTAATTTATAAAATTACATTTTATATATATATTACTCAGCACTAATAATCAGATGAGTAGAACATTATTTTTGTATATCAAACTGTTCAAATCCTACTATTCCTAAAAATAGTTTGAACTCTTTTACTTGAACATACAAGCATTTTGTATCTTCCTTCTCCTGAAGCCTGCCATAGCATTTTGCCTTTTCTACTCTATTATGATAGGGCTAAACTCATTTCTGCTAAGGTCTTTCTCAATATTATTCAGTAGGTTCAGGAGACCCTTCATCCCACTCTATGTTTTATTGAAACTTCACATTCTTCTCAGCTTAAGTGTCATGTGGTAACATCTTTTATGTTCCCCCATTCTTAGCACTGTATTTCTATACTTAGTTGTGCTTTTCATAAATAATATTAGGAATTTATTTTAATTTTTTCCTTTGAAAATGATCAGTTTGAGGCTGGAGGATGATCAGTTAAAAACACTGGCTGCTCTTCCAGAACATCTGAGTTTGATTCTCAGCACCAATGTGCCAGCACAGAATGTTATATAATTCTAGTTCCAGGTGATCTGGCATCATTTTCTGCCCTCTATGAGCATTTCACACATATGGCACATACACTTTAATGCATGTATACCAACATACATAAAATAAAGTTAGTATTTAACAAGTAATCAGTTCAGTGTCTGCTTTACACAAAACTGTAACTTAGGACTATACAAGGCATAAGTATTGATAAATATTAAAAAAATTTAAATGATCAAATGGGATGTTAGATAAATAAGCAGATTGTAAATTATAATGTACAAATCTCACAAGAACTATTATTCTTAAAATAGTAACAAGCAGCATGAATTGACGGGTTATTTAAAAAGAAGGTCATAAAGGTGAACAGGGGCAAATAAGGAGATGGGTCTGTGAGTAGTTAAGAGGATAAGAAGGGGGTAAATATGATCAAAATACCCTGTGTGAAATTAATAAAAATATTAAAGTAATAGAAAGAAAAGGGTAATGATAGGAAGGAAACAAAGAAATTAATGGAAAACATTAAAGAAAAGAAGAAAACAATTTCTAGTGTCCTGGTTGAGTTTTGTCAACTCAGCACAGCCTGAGGTCTCTGTATAGAAGTAAACATGGTTGAGAAGATGATCCCATTAGACTGACCTGTGGGAACATCTATGCCACCCCTCAGCAGACTGGGGTATATAAGAAAGCAGACTGAAAAGGCCATGGGGAACAAGCCAGTAAGTCTTACTCTTCCATGGCTTCTGCTTCAGCTCCTGCCTCAAGACTTCTGCCTTGATTGTCTGCTCTCTGCCCATTATGATAGACTATAACTTCAGAGGTCATAGTCCCAAAGTTGCTTTTGGTCACTGTTTTATCACAGCAACAGAAAACATATAGGACATCTAGAATCTTCAGTGACACTTTTAAACCTTTGGGGATGAATAGCCCAATAGTGCATTATCTTCCTAACAGAAAACTTCTTGATTCAAAGTTATATTTTGATTTCTTCTTGTTAAACACTTTGCTGGTGACTCATATTTACATTTGTCTTTTCTAAAGCATAATTTCAGTTTCCACAGTGTAGAGACACATGGGACTAAAATGAAGAATGACAGAGAAAGATAAAAGGTGAACCGACATTACTGTGCTTTGAATGTTTCCTGTATTCTTTTTTAAAATATTATTTATTTATTCACTTTACATCACAATCCCAGTCCCCTCATCTCCTCCCAGTCCCCCCTCACTGAGCCCCTCCCTTACTCCCCTATCTCCTTCTCTTCTGAGAGCCCTCCATCCCCCCGGGTACCAACCCACCCTGGCACCTCAAGTTAGTGTAGAACTAAGCATATCCTCTCCCACTGAGGCCAGGACAAGGCAGCCCAGTTAGAGGAACAGATCCACAGATGGGCAACAGAGACAGAGACAGCCACTGCTCCAGTTGTTGGAAAACTGAATGAAGACCAAGCTTCCCATCTTCTAGATATATGCAGGGGGCCTATGTCCAGTCCATATGTACTCTTTGGTTGGTGGTTCAGCTTCAGAGAGCCTCAAGGATCCAGGTTAGTTGACTTTGTTGTTCTTGTGGAGTCCTTAACCCATCTGGATCCCTCAATTCTTTCCCCAACTCTTTCTAAAGACTCCCTGAGCCCCATCTAATGTTTGGCTAAAGGTCTATGCATCTGTTTTGGTCAGCTGCTGAGTGGACCTCTCAATGGACAATTATGCTAAGCTCCTGTCTGTAGGCACAATGGAGTATCATTAATAGTGTCAGGGATTGGTTCATGCCTATGATATGGGTCTTAAGTTGGGTCACTCATTGGTTGGCCATTCCCCCAGTTTTGGGTTCATCTTTGTTCCTGAAGTTGCTGTAGGCAGGACAAATTTTAGGTGAAAATTTTATGGGTAAGTTGGTATCCTTATCCCTCTACTGGTCTAGTGGGAGTACTGACTGGCTATAGAAGGTAGCTTTTTCAGGCCATATATCCAGCACTGCTAGGAGTCTCAGAATCACCCTCATAGACTCAGTGGAGCCTCCCACATCCCTAGTCTCTAGCAAGTAATAGAGTTTCCTACCACCCCACAGCTGGCCTCAGATTTTCATTCTCTCCTAGGCTCTCCCTACACTTGATCCCCACCCCCACTGTTCACCTCCCTATCCTCTCTCCCACCCAGTTCCCTCCCGCTACACTACCTACTTCCCTCCCTCCCTCCACATCCAATGTCTGTTTTATTTCCCCTTCTGAATGAAATTCAAGCATTCTCCCTTGGGCCCTCCTTATTTAGCTTCCTTGGGTCTGTGGATTATAGTATGTGTATCCTGTACTTTGTGACTAATACCAACTTATAACAGGGTACATACCATACATGTCCTTCTGGTTCTGGATTACCTCACTTAGTTTCATACATTTGCCTAAAAATTTCACGATGTCTTTGTTTTAGCTTAATAGTATTCCATTGTATAAATGTACATTTTCTTTATCCATTCTTCAGTTGAGAAGCATCTGGGTTGTTTCCAGTTTCTGGCTATTATGAATAAAGCTACTATGAATATAGTTGATTAAGTATGGGATGGTGGGGCATCTTTTGGGTATACACCTAGAAGTTGTGTAGCTGGATCTTGAAATAGAACTATTTCCAATTTTCTGAGAAGCCACCAATTGATTTCCAGAGTGGTTGTACAAGTTTGCAATCCCACCAGCAATAAGACTGTTGCCCTTGCTCCACATCCTCGCCAGCATGTGCTGTCACTTGAGTTTTTTGATCTTAGTCATTCTGATGGCTTTAAGATGCTATCCTAGAGTTGTTTTGACTTGCATTTCCTTGAAGACTAAAAAATGTTGAACATTTCCTTGTTTCAATGAAAAAAAAAAAAATATATATATATATATATATATATATATATGACATGGTGGAACTTGCTGGTGCTGGGTTTGCTCTCCTCTATTCTTAATATTGAAATTTATTTCCCATTGTAAGATTATTAAGATATGACAACTTTAAGAGGCTATAAAATATTATTAATGAATAAGGCTGTTTATAACAAGAATTGGGTTAATTATTATTAATTAAAGGATAAGTCCAAACCCTATCCAAGTCCCTATTGAATGTATGCCCACTTACCTTTCTTTAAAAAATATTTATTTATTATTATTTTATGTATAGGGATATTTTGCCAGTATGAATGTCTGTGCATCATGTGCATGCAGTGCCCACAGAGGCAGAAAGAAAGTGATGGATCCATTGGAATCAATTTTATAGATGGCTATGAAATGCTATGTGAGTCCTAGAAAAGAACCTAGATCATCTGGAAGAGCAGCCAGTGCTCTTAACTGATGAACCAAGTCTCCAAGCCCCACTTACCATTTTCATGATGATATAATACATCATAGAAATTCTTACCTGATGCTACTGCTGCAGATTTGGAGTTCTCAGCCTCTAGAATTATGAGTCAAATAAATTTCTGTTACTTATAAATTACAGTATATAACATTGTGTTATAGGACCAGAAAATGGACTAAGGCTGGGAAATATTTAAAATAGCACAAATGGACCAATAGGAAACATTTTTATCATCTATTAGTAACTTTAGTTTCCTAGTAGTCATGTTTATTCTACAGCCCCCTAAATCACTCCCCAATCTATGCCTAGTTGTTAATCAGCCTTGGGAAGACCCAATGCACAGCACTGGAGAATCATCATTGCTATGGCTTCTTCTTCAGAAGGTATTTTGTAGCCCTTAAGATGTTCTGGCTCCCATATTCGTTCCTATCTTTATTCCCCAGCATTCCTCTGAGCTATTGAGAGAATAAGATTAATGTCTTCCTTAGGGCTAAGCATTCAACTTTTGCTTCAATAACCACAAGAACTTTTAAATTTAAGTCAGTTAGTGGCATATCTTATAATCATGGATTGATAAATGTGAGAAGGCCATTACAAAGCATCAGGTTGGAAAGAGTGTATGACTCACTATTTGAAAATTGGTTGCTGGAAAAGATAAAGGTTGGGGAAATCTCAGACAGCCTCAAATCTATCTGCAGTTATTCTGTGTATCCTGTCTTAGGGCCTAGAGCAATCCATCACATTCCAGTGAGTAGGTGCAGTGGTTACAAGTATTTGTGCAATCTGTCATTTTCCCCTCCCTGCTGCAGGTGAAGCTGTCCAGAGATTCAAGTCTACTCAAGAATGTTAGTTTTTCCAACACCAAGTTAAAATATTATGTCCCTTAGTGTAATGTTCAGCCATACACACATATACTTGCCCCAAGGTTTCTGCATGTTTTTTCTAATGAGAAATGTAGGTATTTTTTTCCTGATAAAGTCTTAAATGACCTTAAAGTGAATTTTCCTACCTTCCTGTCTTTTCAACAATAGTTTCCTGACATAAAGTTAACCTTCTCATTAGCATTTTAATAGCTAAAAAAATCTATCTTCTACTTAGTAGTGAATTACAATCTGCATTTAAATAGGAAAGTTGTAAGGAAAGCAACATAAAAATTACTTTTAAAAAGTTGTTTTATGGCTTTTGTTATTGTGTTTTCCTTGTGGCATAACCTTTCTATGTCTTTTTAAGAAGGCTTCTTAGAAAAAGCCTTTCGTTTTAAAGTTACTGGATTAATTCTCAAGAAACAGTTAACAGCATCAGTTCTCTAACTGGAGCATGAGCAGTATAATGTGGTACTAGAAAAATGCTATACATGATATGATACTTTCAGGATCAAGACAGATTTGCTTATTTCAACTTCAAGAAAACATTTTAGGTCTTTTAGCTTCTCTGTGTTAATAATCTTTAGATATGCATATAGATACAGATGTGTCAGGCAGGATAGTTTTAGAGTAGAACTGTGTCATTGCTAGGTGATGCTTCCAACTAACTAAGCCACATGGTGGTCCTATCACATGGCAAATTACTATCTTCTGTTTCATTGGTCCCCTTAGGCCATGCACATATAGCATTTTATTTCTATCATGACACCCAAAGTGCTTCTACCTCTGCCTCTCTACCTGTTCTACTTAGGGTGTTTCCAATGAGACAACTAAATTTTCATGTGTCTTATATCATATACTAAATCTCTAACCTTATCTAGTCATTTAATTATTCTGTACTTTAGTATCTGTTTCTGGAAAGGACATAATGATAGTAATCTGATGAAGATGAAAAATAAGCAGTACAACATATATTTTGTCATAATTGCTAGTGATAGTTATAAGCTATTCTTTTAAATTGTGCTACAAATGCTTACTTTTCTTCTTTTCTAATACCAGCCCTCTAAATCACTTGTGTTTACTGAAGCAATTCCCTGAAGCATCTTCCTTCCATATCCTTACTAGATTAAATGGGAAAGTATGCCATTTCTACCTGTTTTATTTGCTTCTCATTACTATAAAGAAGACACCAGCCATGCTAAAAAAGATACCTTTGATTAGTGCAATCAAAATTCTAAATATATTTTAAAATGCAGTAGGACATCAAACCATTTTCTTGAATAAGCTCTCTATTTCCATCAAACATGGAATTTATTCTGTTTCCTAACCTAACCTAAGTCATCTTATCTAAACTCCAACTTACAAGTTGTACCAGTCTCTTTCTTTTTCTTCCACATATAGTTCATCTCGTTCACGATTAGCAAGTCCTTAGTGAGCACCCACTTCTATGCTAAGAAGTCAGAAGTAACAAGAGTTCTTAAGAAATAAAAACATCAATATCCAAGTACTCCCTCCATAACAACCAAGAAGAAAAAATATAAGATCATGAGCCACTGCCACTTTTTTGATTTCTGATACAAAAATTGCATTTGTGTGAGATTTACCCGATACTATTACAAAATCCTGCAAGAAGTCCCCCAACAACACTGGTGGGGGCTGTTCCTGAATCTCTTGCCTACCTCTGTGGATCTTATTTCCCTAAATGGACCACCTTGTCTAGGATGTGCCTAGACCTGCAGCAATTTGATGTGCCTATGGGTTGTAGGGGTTAGGAGTAGGGGTTGATAGAGGGAGGCTCCCTTCTCAAAGGAAGGGGAGAGTGGAATGGGGGATGACCTGCATGAAGGGGTACTGGGAGGAGGGGTCTCATAGTAGAATGTAAAGTAAATAAATAAATAAATTTAATAAAAGGAAAAAGGAAAAAAAATAAAAACAAAAGAAAGAAAATCCCATGAGAAAAAATAGTTGTTCAGTTAACACTTGCTACACATTGCCACTAGTCATTTTTTGTTGTTGTTCATTACCACAGCTCCTTTCATGTACCTTCAGGACCTCATTAATACTATTTATTCTAGTCTCTGTCATGTTTCTCATGTATGCATATATGGAAGAGTAAAGGAAGGAAACTGGGATTTTATACCCAAGCATCTTAGAGTCTTTGATGTAGAGATGGTTCAGGAGCAATGGGAGCTCGTTGCTATTGTAGAGCATCTGAGTTGTTTCTCAGAACCCATGACAGGAAGCTCAAAACTACCTGTAAGTCCTGCTCCAGGGGATTCAATACCTTCTTTTGACTTTTGCAGTCACCTATATACACATATATGTACACATACATTTTTTTTTAAATCCTAGAAATAGGTTAGAGTTAGAGAGGACTACCTGTGTATATGAATAAATAGCAATGATGTCAACTCCTATTTTCTCTTCTCTTCCACTCCCTAAACAGCTATCCATATCTTCTATATGTTTACATGTCTGTTCCACAGGGCTTTTTTGTACCTAGAATACACTGTCTCTAGTGTTCTGCTTTACTCTTACTCCTTTTTCAAGGAATAAGCTAATAATGTCTTCTCATTGACATGCTCTCTGATCATTCCCTCCTCTGCACAATTTTTAGTATTTATACATACCTCTCTTATAACAATTACACTGAGTAATTTCTTTGTGTCATCCTTCCAGTCTTAATGTGAGCTTCAAACTGATCAAAGTATTAAATGATACATGTACTTCTGAAACTAACAATAGTGTCTGGCAGTGTTATAGTTATGCAGCACCTGGTTAATGGCAAATACTCTAAAGAAAGTAAAAGCAAATATATGAATGATTATTAAATTATGTAGAAGGTTCTCAAGTACCATGTTCAAACCCCATTTTTTCTTGGTTAAAATTCTCTACACTTTAGTCAAACTCCTCTTTTGTTTTGGAAAGTTAGTATACCATTTGACTGTCCTTGAAATTCTTATCATCATTGCCTGTTATGACAGGTTCCATGAGAATATTGCACAAATATTTATATAAAAAGAGTTGAAAACATGACTTGAAACATAATGTAAGCATGCATAATTAATCATAATAGATTTGAGTTAATTGAATATTTTAAAAAATATTTTGTAGTAAATAATCATTGACTTTTTAATAAAATTGGAGTACAGGACTACATGCGCTTGGTTCAATTATCACTAATTATACTAGAATCTTTGAGATGGTATCTGTTCAGTCATCCTGTAGTAATCAATGGAATAACATACAAGAAAATCAATTAAAACAATTGCCAAGGAAATAATCATAATACATAATTGTTCAAATATACTGTTTTGCTAAAAGACATGCTGAAACAAGAAAAAAATTTTATTTTGTGAAATTTGTCTTATATTATTAACACACTACATCTTTAGAAATGTCAATATTATTCTTTGTTAAAACCACTAGGTATTCATTCAGATTTTCCTTGCTTTCAAAAAAAAAAATGGATGGATTGTGATAGAAACATCATTCAGTATAGCAAGCATTTTACAGTCACCACATAATCAGTTACTTCAGTGTTTGTCTTCATTTTATATCTATGAAGGATGCCACATCTATTTACATAAGCCTCCTTCAAAGCCAGAATTCTACTGAATTGAGATTGGAGATGCTGTTTGTAGTGTTCCAGAAATAGACTTGCATGCTACTATATTTTGAGCAAATGCTCCCAAACACATCCTCATGTGAAGGCAACAGATGTAAAGAAAAATGCTATATTTATTTCAAACCCAGAGAAAAATGCAAGTATCAGTGCAAGTGTGTGCCAATGATTATGCACATTCTTTTGCTGACAGTTTGGGGTACAAAGCTGCTGGAGTGCAGAGTCAGCAAGTTTCACCCAGAGATAGCTCCACATTGATAGAGAAAATTTGAGTCAATAAGTGAAATCAACTAGGAGTTTTCGGGTCAGTTACAAATTTCAGCAGATGTTTCTTTACCTTGTCATTTACTATTTTTCTTACTTTAGGAGATAATCAGCACTAATATAAAATGTTATCATCAAGGTATTCACTTCTGTTTTTAACTTGTATAAAGCAAAATTATTGTGGACAAAAGGAATTAAAGGGGTGTTATTTTATATGTTGTTTGAGTTCTTCAGTTTGTTCAAAATATTTATATTCTGGCTATCTAACTTTTATTATATTTTTCTTCATTTTTGAAAATTTCATATATATGTATTATGTAAATGTATATGTATATATAAAATGACATATAATTATATATTATATTTTATATATAATATTTATTATATATTATAATTATAAAATATGGTATATATTTTCTACTCTCATGCCCTCTGTATTTTCTCCAAAATACTTCCTCCCAAATATACGTCTTTTATTTTTGGTAACCCATTAAGTTTAGTTATTGCTGCCCATATGTGCAAGTTGTTGGACCACTCACCAAAGTGTGGGAAACCTACCAGTAGCCATATCTTCCATTAAAATAACAAAAACAAAAAACAAACCACAAAAGATAAAAAAAAATTACATGATTCTGCCTTCCTCAGCAACTACCAACAGCTAATAGCTCCTCAGTAAGGCATGTATGACATGGAGATTACTTCTCTATCTATGCCAAAATGTTAGCTGCTTTGGATATGAATCTTGTACAAACAGCCATAGTTCCTGTGAGTTTGAGTGTGTTAGCCTTTATATACATATTTCAATATAATAGCCTAGTAATCCAGTATTTTGAATGTTAAAAATAATTAAAATGAGAAAAATCTTAGGTTTTTTTTCTATTTTTTGAGTGCCTCAAAAAAAAAAAAGAACTTTTAATTTTACAGAGATTAACTTATTTAGTCATTTGCTCCATTGATGCTTAAACCTGTTGTGTGTTATATACAAATTAAAAGCAGTTGTTAACAATCTGATCAGTCTTAGACTCTGTTATAGCTTCAGTGCCCTGGCCCCAGATCTATGTACTTGGTGTTTTTTCTATATTGTGGTGGTACTAGGAGATGCATTGAAACCTTAAAAAGATAGAAACTACTAAGTCCTTGATCATTAGAAAGTCCCCAAGAGCAAGTTCTTATAAAAGGAATATTACTGACCTCCCTATGCATCCTGGTTTGAAGTATGATATTTCTTTTTGCATGTTCTTGCATACTTTCAAGATATGATAGGAATTGGCACAGTAAAGTAATGGCTCTTAGCTAGCCTGTGCTATGACACTTGGACTTTGAACATTTAAGGAGGGTGGCCCCATGGGAAGAGCAGCAGTTTCAAGTGACCTAGACCCTTGAGATCTCTTATACACTCTGCTCCCAACCAAGCAGCATACACCCCTGATATGAGGCCCCTGACATGTATATAGCAGAAGATTTCCTGGTCTGGCCTCAGTGAGAGAACAAGCACCTAACCCTTGAGAGACTTGAGGCCCCAGGGAGTAGGGAGGTCTGGTGTGGTGGGGGTGGGGACGTACTCTTGGAGATGGGGGGCAGGAGGTATGGGATAAGGATTTGCCGGGGAGCAGACTGGGAGGGGGAGGAAGACTGGACAGTAAGAAAGGATTAAAGAATAATAAAAAGAAGAAGAAAATATGAGGTAAATGAACTTCCAATCTCTATGAAATTATCCTGTGCTAGGTATTTCACTAAGCTCTGTCTTTGATCCTCAGTGCCATAAGGAAACAAAATAAATGTATTAAAGAGTCCTTAGATTTTCAGCAGTAACACCCCTTCTGCCTCTATATGTGTGACTGAGATTGAATTGGACAAATAGACAGCTGAAGACCATGTGACGGGTGAGATGAGCAAAATGTCTCTAGAAGTCGTACAGGGGGTAGACTGAGGCTGACTTGTCTTTGGGGTAAAATGGCTTGTTATACCACAGCAAGGCAAGAAGAGCTCTTGAGGGGAGCTATGGCCCCTGTGGGAAAATAGGGATCCCTCCTTGTAGGCTTAGGAGGAGGGGTAAGAATCCATGCTAAATACACCAAAGATTTTACGCTTGTAACTGACATGAATGAAGTAGTTCCCATAGATCTCCTTCACTGCAAGACAGAGGTTCTCAGCATAGGCTGTGATCTGATGAAAGGACCCTTGGCAGTATCAAATGACAGTTTTGCTTCCACTATGGAGAAGGCATTGTTCCCAACATGGAGAGGTATCCATTGCTGCTCAGAATTCTAGAGTGCTTAGAGTGGCCTTACTACTGCAAATATCCCGAAGGGTCCTTAACGTCAGCTCCAGAAACCCTCTGTGCTAATGACTATTACTACTACTACTAATAAATAATGCAAAAAGAAAGCTAATATAAGTCTCTATTCTGAAATTTCTATTTTGTAGACTTGAAAGTACTTACAGAGTATTAACAGTGAAAAATAAATAAATAAATAAATAAATAATTGATTCATCATTCCAGGGTTACTAAGCTCATACGACCCTTTGACCATTACCAATTCCTTAATGTGGTCATTCGATAAACCAAGACTGCCCATTCCATGTGTATAAAACTTTACTTGAAAGTTGTTTAAAACATATTTTTTAATTATTTATATGTGTGGTTGTGGCTATTATGTGTGCAAGTACCCAGAGTTTTCAGAAATTAACATTAGACCACCTTGGACCTGAAGTTATAGGTGGTTGTGAGCTGTCTCATATAGGCTCTGGGAACTGAACTTGTGTCCTCTAGAAGAACAAAAACCATTATTAAGCATTCAGCCACATCTTCATTCCCACTTTAAAAGTTCTTTTATGTTAAACCAAAGTTCTAGAACTATCTCCTCCAATAATATATGTTTAGCAATCTCATAGGAAACATTATATATTTACACATATACTTGATACATCTAGGATTCCTTCTTTTGCTTGTCTTAAGACAAAAGGAATGTACATAACATGCAACACAGTTGTAATGCAAAGCTACATCCACTTCAGAAACATAAAATCAGCCGTTTCCTTAATTCTAGGGCGTGGTGCATGAGACTGTCCTTTCACCAATGGCTTCCCATAACTTGCGTCACAGTTAAGTATTTAACATGAAAGTGCTTTAAATCACTGATAGCAAATTTCACTCAATATCAGAACTTTTGAGAAATATGATTGAAATGGCCCATTAGCCTGTTATCGGTGTCTCAACGAAGTTGAGCCACTGCCCCAGACTTCTGCTGGACAGAAAGGGCGCCATCTACTTACAGTCAGACATGGCTCAGAAATCCTTGTCAAAATGGCATAACTGAGGAGAAGGGTAGTATGAGATTGACATTGGCAGGAGAAATGGGATCATACAGAGCATTTAGATAGAAACTCGGGAAGAACATCTGGGGCCAAACTTGGTAAACAGCGAACAGGAGGACTGTTGAAGTGACAAGCTGTTTCTTCCCCCCTCATCTTCCCTTCCAGTAAGCTTATCTCTTGCTTAACTCTGTTCACAGCACTGGCATGCCGGTGATACTTTGGGACACCACCCAGGGGTGTCCTATTTTAGTGACCAGCTGGGTGTGGAGAGACATGCTGTTTACTCTGAGTCTCTCTCCAACTGAGCCACCAGAACAGGGTCAGACTTGAAAGAAATCCAGGGCAGCAAATATTCTGCCTTGACAGATAGACTGGAGTCCTCAGTTTCAGAGTTCAGCCAGCCTGGCTGTGAGAAATTTAAACTTCAGCTTGTTCCAGAGAAATATCACAACCCAGAGCCCTAACGGGAGGACAACAGTATGACTCACTCCAACCCTCCCTTCTGCCATCCCAGGGTGGGGTTTAATGTGAGGAGGAATTTCTAGGTTCAAGTCCTAACAACTCTCTGTGCAGAATAATACCAGGGAGGTAGATGCCCCTTTTTTCTTAAGCACCTGGCAGACCCGTGACAAAGTCATGCAGGAGAAGAAAAATAGTAAAAAGGGAAAAACTGTGGTGAGAGCAGGGAAGAATAAAGAAAAGGGAAATTGAGGATATAGGAAAGGGAAGGAATTTAATTTAGAAGACTGGCTGCCTCCCCTCTAGGAATTGTCAGAACTGCAGCTGCACTCTTAACTATTTTTTCCTGTCCTTAAGAAGACTTCTATGGATAAGTTTCAAGAAGTTTGAAAAGAAATGTCACTAACCAGCTTTTTGCTTCCACAGGACTACCCTTACCTCCGTTGCTATTGTTCTTTTGCTATTTTGTGAGCGGGTCCATTATCTAGAGGAACGACAGCTGAAAGAGCCGACTGACCTTGTCTCCTCCAACCCCTAATTATTCTCATGAGAATGACATTTTGAATTTATTATGTCAGGGAGGGGAAAACAAGAATGAAAGTTTGCTGCCTGTGATCATCAATAATGTTCTGGACATAATTTAGATCATTTTAATAAAACATACTTAAAAGATAGATTG
This sequence comes from Rhynchomys soricoides, assembly GCA_019843965.1. Lineage (NCBI taxonomy): Eukaryota > Metazoa > Chordata > Mammalia > Rodentia > Muridae > Rhynchomys > Rhynchomys soricoides. Next base: position 760,356 of record JADRCH010007462.1, on the reverse strand, counting down.
AGAGGGTGCTAGAGATGGAAGTAATAGAGGAAAATAGGAAAATAGGGGAGGTGTATGAATTATAAAAGGTTATATTGTGTTTGTATGTATGTTTGTATACATAGTTGAATATGAGAAAATGATTGAAAGGAAATCTCAGGTTTTTTGTTTTGTTTTTTTAATTTGAGTACCTCAAAAAAGAGAACTTTTAATTTTAGAGAGATTAATTTATATGGTGCTCTACTGATCTTCAAACCTGTTTATGTGTTATATGCAAATTAAAAGCAGTTGTTAGCCATATAGTCAGTCTTAGACTCTGTTATAGCTTCAGTGACCTGGCCCCAGATCTATGTAGCTTCAGGAAACTAAGGACTGGTTACAGAGGAAGAGTTAGTTGTCTCAGAGATGAGGCTATTAGATAGTCCGTAATAGGCTATCTAATTCTAAGGAATCAGCTCTGAAATCATATAAACCACGGTAAATGGACTCATCAGCTTGTATTTGTATATTGATGCATTTGAGAAGAAATGTGAGAAGGCCTAGAAGGGGTTGGAGGGAGGAAAGGAAGATGAGAGAATAGCGCACTTATATTTCAATATTTTTTAAAGGGAGCAACAACCAAACCATAACTAAACCAAAGAAATCCTTTCCCAAGACATTCACTCATGAGGTCTCTACTACCTGCTTCTCTCAGTAACAGCACTAGCAATAGCTTTGCATATCTTCTTTATTTTTCTGTTTCATGTTTATTTATGGACTGTGTGTGTGCCTTCCAGTAGAATGGAAGATCAGTTAGGACAGGGATTATTGACTGTGTTACTTGCTGTTTTCTACTTAATGGTCTAGAAGGGCACCTGGGTGTAGCAGGTACTCAAGAAAATGTACTGGATGAAAGGCTAGTAAAACTTCAGGAGCAGCCAGACAGCTCTTAAGAAAGACAGAAACCAGTAGTGTTTAAATCTCGGTGTCATTTGATGCCTTCATACCGCCTCAGCTTCATGGTCTGTTCATCCTCAGTCTTTGAATTCCTTTCGTGTACTGTGTTCTACCTTCCCTCTACCTCAGGAAGTTACAAGCTCTGCAGCATTCCTTTTACCTGAGTTGTTCTCTCATGGCCTAGTAACTCTTATGATGGAGGTCTCGGTCAAATGAATAGCTAAGTGAGAATTTCTGGATGATTACTTCTAGTTATACCAAAATAATTTACATAGACTTACTCAATTTTTTTTTCTTTCATGGTACAAGTGTGTTTTTCTTCAAACATGCTGTGTCTGATAATCTGTAATTATATATTCACTTCTTTATTATTTGTGCTCCAGTGTGATGTCCACAAAGACTAAGATTGTGCCTTTTCCTTTTATTTGGTATCCCAACAAAACAAATACCATCTTTGTTGCAGAACTAACAACTGAATACTTGCTGATTGCACAGTAAAAGATGAATGATTTAATTGCCAATTTTCTTTCTGAAACTCTCACCTTGAAGCCTGATCTGCTTATTAGGCTGTCTCTTTTACTTCCTCCTCTTAGGCCACACTCAAGGAAATCTTGAATTAGAAAGGCCTGGATAACCCCAGTCACACAAGGGTAATCTGAACTGAAGATTACAAAATAATGTATTTTTAAAGGAGAAAAACCACTTTTAGTTCTATTTGTTATCCTCAAAATTGTTTCTGTGCAAACGTGGCATTTCGTTATAAATGTATTACTCTTGCAACAGCAAAGACACCTTTTTAAAAAAAGAAATCAAAAAGGAACCAATTCCCTGATGGGTACCACAGTGTCCTTTAGGAACATGACTAGCTTAGGCCTAGTGACACATTTGAATTGGGTCACCTTGGGTTAGTTGTTAGCTAGGCTACAGGCTTTCTCTTATTGTGTTAAGAGAAAGACCTTTTGCAAGCTCCTGCTCAGACCTGCTGCCACCTGACTTTTCAACCTTTTACCAGTTTGGGAACTCTGTGACACTCGGTGACTTCAGCAGCTGTTGTCTCTGCCTCTGAGTGAGGCATAAATCTAAAGAGGAAGAAGGGGTTCTATAACTAAGATGTTGAAGGGAGGTTTCCCAAATGTAGCCACCTCCAGAGCTTTATTTACTTTAGAATGTATCCATCCTATCATCATGTCTCTAAACTTTCTGGAGTCCTGTTTATAAATGCAACAGGTCTGTATGCAGGCATTGCTGATTTTACCTCCTGTCAAAAATCCTTAGGTTCGTAGGTGTTCAGTATCATTTAATTGAACTTAATTAAACCTAAAAGTTTACTGATATCATTAGCAGTAATAAATCCCCCAAGAGATGTTTTCCTAGAACTAAAATGCCTTCATATTTTTAACTTTTTATTTTGTAACCAGACTAGCCTTGATCTCACAGCAGTTCTCTTACTTCAGTGTCCTGAGTTCTACAAATGAGGTCTAAGCTACCATTCTTGACATATTCATGGCATTGACATTTTGACAACTTCATTTGTGTGGGCAACATATGAAGATGACAAGAATTGGCTTTTATGGCCTGAGACTTAAGTACAACAACTTGGCCCATGTCAGAAGCAACAAGGCCCATTTAGCCAGTCTGTAACTGAGTTTTTGCTTCAGTTTCTATTTAAAGTAATATATAGTCAAAATTATCAGAAGCAGTTTTTGGAGGTTGGGAACATTCCACAGAAGGTCTGGCTTAAAATATTGAAAATTGCATTTCAGTGAAACAAAATGAAGACTTGAAGACTTATGAAGAAAATATTTTTCTGTTACAAAACAAAATATAACAGATTCATCTAGTGTTATGGGGGGCCCATCAGAGATGACTGCTCATACACAGCTTTTAGCCAATTGAAAGTCTCTATTCCTACAGATTAGGATTACACTCAAAACCTAAGTGTAACACTCAGTATCAAGAGCATGGGATGTTTGAAGGAAAAAACTGCAACCTCCCATCTTGCTCTGTATCTTTGTGGGTGGGGAGTGGTTCACACAAGTAAGCAATTTAACAGAAGCTAAGATAGACAGTTAATTGGAGGGGGGATTCTACATAAGCAGGAAGTTTAACAGGAAGCTACAGTAAGCCATTAGCTAAAAGGGGGTTGTTTAAGCAGAAGCTAAGTTAAGTTAGCTTGATCTCAGGTTCCTAGAATAGAGTTGGACAAATTTCCATGGGATTCTTCATCAAGGACATCAAATTCTAGTTAGACCTGAAGTCGCCTCAACAAGAGTACAAGTTTGAGAAACTTCTTCACTGTCTTGCACCAACACATTATTAGTACCTAGATTTCTCTATTTTTCAGAAAGTAGCATAAAAACAATCAGTTATAACTGAAAGAAAAATTCTCCAAGTAGAATATGTTCTACTTTACAAATTAATCATGTCTCTTATGAACCCCTAAAGTTTCTTACATATTGACAATAGTTTTATAAGTTATAAAAATTGTCTAAAAACAGACTCCAAGGACACAGATAAATATGGTAATGTGCCTTTATGGAACTGAATATTTCATCAAATCTCAGATTTATTCTCATTCACAGATTGAGATTTTAGCCTTTTTCTTTGACGATCTCAGGATCCATTTCCTTATGATTCCCTGACAACATCCAGATCTGGATGACTCAGCTAGGTCTCTAGGGGTCATCAGATTCTACCACCAACATTTATTTCCTGTTGCAATGAGAAGAATCTTTGCCTTTTTAATTTAGCAAGTGAAAAGCAACCAATAGTGCTTAAAATTTTCAACATATGGAGTTGAGAGACAATGCAGAAAGGGTTTAAAGTAGACCTGAAAGATTTAAGTCAGTATTAAGTATGTATTATATTTGCTTCTTGTATTAATATGAGTACCTCAAGGATATATATTTCTGATAGAACTAGCCATTTATGCTGTTTAGCCCCACTTTCTGATTCCCAAGCTCACCACACTTTATGTAAAATAAGTGCATAAAAATCAGTTGTCTTAAGAACTCCAACTTGATTGAGAGACATGGAAATTGGGCAATTTGTACTTGGTTTTTATTTCCTTAAAACTGAAAAGAAAATCTATGATTTTCATCTCCTAGAAGTCTGTTGGATTAAGAAGACAAGTTCTACTCCAAAGACAGAAACTCCAGAGCACCCAAAAATCTAATATGAGCACCATTTCAGACTTAACTGAAGAAAGTTTTAGAGTATAAAAATATGATTAAATAAGAATCCCCTGGTGTTACACTAAATCTTACTTAAAGCTGTTTAAAATAATGTTTTTATAAATTATTTGAGAATTTCATACAATGAATATTGATCATATTACCTATCCCTCCCTCTTCCCTCCTATCCCTCCCTCCTTCTCTATCTTTCTCTCTGTCACTCTCCCCTCTTTTTCCTGTGCATGTGTGCATGCATGCATGTGTGTATGTGTGTGTGTGTGTATAAGTCAGAGGACAATTTTGTGTACTTGGTCTTTTCTTTCTACTATGAGGGTCCCAGAGATCAAGCTCAGGTCCTCAGGGTTGTCAACAAGTACCTCTATCTGCTGAACCACCTTGCTGTTCCAAATCTTACTTTTTTGCACACAGAATACACAAAGATGCATGTTATAACATGCAGATTCTAAATAATAATTGGGCATCATAATATGCAGATTCTAAATCGGAATAGGGTAGGAGAAATTAATACATTGATGAACATTGTAAAAATTGAATTCAAGATATTAAAGAGCTTCATTGAGCCTCAACCCAGGCAGAATACAACATTCAAAAATGGACTTTCTGTTAAATGGCTATACGAACGCCATGTCTAGACACAGTCAATGTGACAAATTAAATATATGGCAGGCATTGTTCATTATTGGGAGATTTAATAATGAATCAATTCAGTGATACAAAACAGTGGTTTTCAAAATGCTACATGCTTCATAATCAACTGTCATACTTGATATGTATGGATAGCCCTAGGTATGAGTATTTTAACAAGAGAAGCAGGATTATAAAGCTAGCTAAGCCCCGACTACTTTTTGGCAAATAAGAGTTAGCATATATTTTCTATGAAGGAACACAGAAAATATTTTCTGCTTGCTAATTAGATGATTGCTTCAGAACTAATTAGCTTTCCTATAGTAACCTGGAATCAGCCATATACAATAAGTAAACAAACAGGAGTGATTTTGATCGAATAAAACATTTAAAAAAAAAAAAAAGGATTAGGCTGGATTTGACCCATGGGATATATAGAACAGTTTTCCAACCCTCAAGTCTAAAGAATTAACCTGTCTTATGAATCTAAACCCTCCAGTCTTATGATTCTTTAAATATCCATTACAATTTATGAATTGTTGGACTATTGCTTTGAAGTTTCATTTATTATTCTGAATACCAAAGTCAGAGTTCTCTAGAGTAAACGACTCAATAGAATGACTGGCTTATAAGAGCCAGGCTGGGTAATTTAAAATCGGCTGGCTATATGCTAGAAAAGCTGAAAACTTACTCAATCCACAAGGCTGGATGCCTCAATAGTTTCAATCTTGCTCTGAAGGCCTAGAGAATTACTGCACAGCTTCTGCTCTTTGATCCATATTGGAAGGCTGAAGAAGCTGGTTCTAATACCAGAGAAGGATGGTAGCAACCATAGCCAAAGATTAGATGGCCTCACCAGCAAGAAGTAAAGGGAGACAGCAGAAGTACCCCTGCTTTTCATTTAGACCTCTGTATATCTGGGCTGCTGCCAGAAGGTACTGCCCATTGTGGTGGAAGTTTTGTAAGACCATCCCCTCCAGTTAGTCTTTCTTAAGAAATTCTCTCATAGATCCACTCAAGGCATATCTCTTAGTTGATTCCAGATCCAATAAAGTTGACAACCAAGATTAACCATTATACCAAAGAAGTGGGTGAACAAAATTCCTCAAGGTTTTTACATAAAATAGAAGGAAATTCTCATGGTCCACTTTCTCCTCAAAAATCCTTTTAAAAGATTTATCCTTTAAACGTAAAATTTTAATTGTATGTGTGTTAGCGTTCTGCATTTATATATTTCTGTACACTACTTGCATGTTTAGTGCCATATCCCTGAACACAGAGTTACAGGTAGTTTTGAGACATCTGACTTGGGTGCTAGAACCCAAATTCACGTCCTCTGCAAGAGCAGTACATGCTTTTGAACAGTGAGCTAGCTTTCCAACCCCAAATTTTCTTATATTAACTAAACTCAACCTCCAGTTAACTATTAGTATTCTCTTGCTTATGCTTTCACTATAGCTGACACCAGTCGGTAGTTCTAAGCTTTTGGATAACAGTATTGTTAGTTCTCAACCCCAGAACAAAGGGCTATCTGATGTGCCTATTTAACATATCAAAGAAGACCTGGCCACTAGGTTTTCCCAGCATGATCTATCCCCATCTACTTTATCCTAAACTTCTCCTGCCCAGGGGCTGGGTTGCCCTTCCATTTATAATCAAGCCACTTTGATTACCTAGTCCTTTGGTCTACCCTTTATGCTCCTGGCCTCTTGGTCTGGCTCTTCCCTCTCCCCTTCCCCTTCTCACATAGTGCAACTCAGGGTCTTGTTTACCCTGGACTCTACCATGTGTCTCTACCTCTAGATCTACAGTGAATGTTTACTTCCATCATACCTACAAGCAGTCATGTTCTTCCTTTTAATTTCTTTTTTCAAGTAATATGGGTTGACAAAATTTAACAAGGTAAATTTTGTAGTTTAATAGTTAATTTGCCTGCCATTTATACTGTCATTTCCTATACAAAGGCAATCACTGGCAGAAATTCATAGTACCCACTCTTTCGGTGCACACTATTCCCACATATAGACTTCTGCGAATTATCAAGTACCAGTTAATAACTGATCATTATTAAATGAATTGAATAAAAATTGACATTGAAATGAAAATTATGTTTCCTTCCTAATAAACTACCCTCATTATCATGGTATTACATTACAGGATACATATTATTTCTTTTATTATTTTTTATTCATGCAGTTATGAACCTTGCTTGATAGAGTTCTGTAGAAATTATTTTAATTGTTTATTATTTTCTCATTTGAATGTAAATATGTTAAATGTGGAAACTGCCTATTTTATTATGTGTGTTCTTCTGAGGTCATTCCAGAAACATTTGCTGCTGGTTTATAAAGCATATTTTAAAATTAAAATTTCAATGTTCATCATGATTAGTACATGACTGGTATGCTGAAAATTACTATTCATCACCTAATAAAATCTGATATTGTTGCCAATATGTAAATTGTAGAGTGCTGGTCTGTATTCTGATCGGAAAGCTATAAAGCTATAAAATATTCTTTGAAATTGCCTTTTAGCTCTATTTAGGTTAATATTCACCGTTAAAACATTGTTTGGCTACATAATCAAAATGTTCGCTTACTAAGTACAATGTTGTTTATAGCATTAAATGAACTCCATTGCACAGCATACTACTGACTCTGCAAACATCAAGTCATCTGCTAGCTATTTTAGTAGAACTTATTTAGTAAATCTTGAAGAAAAATTAACATTTAACAAAGCAAAGCAATTTTCAAAACATTTGCAATTCCATCTTGGTATATAAAGCTCATGTGCAACAGGACTGAATCTAAATATTTACTAAGATGGTACCAAATGCTTTATGATTAGTAGAACTGAATATGAAGAATTACATGGTACTGAAATCTAAATGCAGAGGACTAAAGCATCTTCCCTGGTTGCTTCCCCTAAAGTTTCTAGACCAGAACAGGGATAAATGGAACATTTCCACTGGAATGAGATCTGAGACTCAATCTCCACCAGACACCTTGCAAACATGAAAGATATGCATATACCAAAGTGAAGCAGATGGATATTAGAGACTATATCTGGTATTCATGTTTCAGCAACAAAACCTTCCTTACAAACAACCTACATTTTCCAGACTTTTCCTACATGCCTCTGTTAGGCCTTAGGGACATGATCTGACCTCTGATATTTCCAAATCTCCATAACAGAATCTGACTATATTTATTTTTAACCAACTTGCTTGTTTTAAAACATGGAAAATATCTTCTAGCAACTCAACAAAACTGTCAACAGCTTTAGGCAAAGAGAGGGCAATTGTTAATGGCTCTAGGGAGCCATCTCCAGAAATAACATATTTCCCACATTTATACATTTGATGTCTGTTTTTGAGACAGACATGAACATGTCTACTTTAGGTATTCTGTAGTCTAGACAGTTCCCAATAACATGTGTGAATTTATGAGCATTTATGAGTGAATGTTAACAAATGAAAAGCATGAAATTTGTATGTAATTGCATGGAGAAAAAAAAAAACAATTGAAAAGAGATATTGAGGCAAAGGATGGATTAGAAAATAAAGTGGGAATCAGAAACCTACTATAGGATGTTTGGACACAGTGCAGGGAATCAGATGTCACTATTTTGGGAGTATGAACTGGACAAAAAAGACTGGGATTATAACATATCAACAAACTCAAATTACCAAACCAAGAAATTTCATGTTCTAGGATTTTACCCCGAAGATTAGGCCCCAGAAAACTTCAAGTATCAAATTCAGTGTTCTCAGCTTATCTTTTCTATACTTTTCTCACCCCAGTAAGTTCTTACTGTGTCACATTTGATGTTCAATATCCTCTGTTGCATTTAGTCACTCTCTTTGGAAAATAACAACATCTGAAAAATTTTGGGGTAATGATTCATTGTATCATGTTAGTGAATATCGAGTTCCTTTTACATTCATAGTGGCTATATTTATATTCAAAGTTGGAAGTCATCAAATATTTGGCTAACCCTATTTTCCTTGGCTTATTAAAACTACCTCCCAAGTAGAAAGGATCATTAATTTATTTTACTGATGAAAAATAAGCCAACATAAAAAACTAAATGTTTTTTTTTTTTCTTAGTTGCTGAATCAGTAAAATTCAGCATTTGGATAACATACCCTAGCCATGTTCTCTAACATTCTCCAAAACTAAATTTATGTTTCAATTTGAATCCACAAAAAATTAATACTTTATCTCTGATAACATTCTAATGTCCTTATATGTTCAGCTGACCCTTACATTTATCCTATGATTTACATATTTATTGAGTTCTTACCAAATGCTGATGCTATCACTGGTTCCAGAGAATATACATTTACAGTAGCCTGTCTAGGGTATATTATCCCAATTTTAGAGAAAAAAAAATAGAAACTCAAGCAAGTTTAGGGAAAAAATGTTACAACATTTGTGGACTTTGTATAGAATTTCAAGTTTGTAGATGTAATCTGTTGATACCTGAATCTTTCTGCCTCTGTTGTATAACTACTTAGAGTAGACAGACATGAAAACATTAACAATGTGAATGTGACACTAAAGAAGAGAAGAAAAGAGAAGAAAAATGAGTAAGTTGAGCTTCATCAAAATTTTAAACTTTGTTCTGTGAATAACATTAAATAATGAACAGACAAGTCACAGCTAAAGAGGGAAAAATTGCAAATTGTATATGTATCTAATGACCTTGATTCTCAAAAACATAAACAGCTCTTAAAACACAACAGTAAGAAGGCCAATAACCTGAATTAAAAATAGCATGAATAGTCACTTGAAGCAAGAATATATACAGATGGAAAATTAGCACATGAAAAGATGCTAAACCAGCACTAGTCATTAGAGAAATGCAAATTGGAACTATAATGAGCGACCATTAACATCCATTAAATGGCTAATGTTTTTAAAAAGGCAATCCTGGAAAGGATATGGAGAGACCGGAACTCTCTTATACTTCTGCTAGGAATACAAGTGCTCTCGAGATAGCTTTCCATAGATAAAGCTGAACACACAGTTGTATAGTCCAGATATCTTACAACCAATATATATATATATATATATATATATACACACACACACACACACACACACACACACACATATATATATATATATCTCACACTACAGCAGCACTGTTCACAATTATCCTCAAAAGCACAAAGACATGCAGATGTCCTTGCACAGAAGAATGATAACAAAAGGGGGGTATTGGCAGAATGAAGCACTTTCCAACGGTGAAATCGTAACAGTTATGAATGAAAGTTAAACATATTATGCTAAGTGAAAGAAGCTAGTACAAAAGTGCTGTATAGTTCTGTTTAGATGGCATTCTGAAAAAGCAAAGCAATATGGAAATAAAAGAGACAGGAGATTACTGAAAAGTTAGGAATGAGGAAAAAGAATGACTTGAAAGGCCAGTAAAAAGAAAACCTGAGAAGTGTTATATTTATTGTTTACCCTTTTTCTAATTGTAGTTATGTCAATTTGTGGATGTGATAAACCGCTTAGACATATTCATAGGCACAGATTACAAAATAGTTACTTTGCACTGATCTGATATATATTTAATCCTAGAAAAATTTAAAATAATTGAGATTTGAATTTAGCACTACATGTTTCAATTACTTTTGTCTATCAACAGTATTCCTACAGATATTAAATCTTTACTCAGTTGCCATGCTCAGCTTTCAGGGTATGATTTGATGATTAATCTGTTCAAAGTTTAAATAATGGCAAATAGCCATTGTGTTTTCTCTATGGTGTTATTTTCATTTGAACAGGTCCCTAATTTTTAATCTAAAGATATGTAAGCTCAATAGTGGATAACAATTCAATCATTGGTCAGTGGGTAAAGATTTTTTTGGAGAAAGAGCCAGGACTGCCTCTTTTACATTATTAAAAAGAATGTATATATGTTTAAGTCTTTTTAAAAATGTTTTTAATTGAAATGGAATTCCATCAGTTACCCCTTCTCCAGCCCTTTCCAGCTAACCTCCCTTTTAAAACCCTCCCATGCCTCTTACCTTAAAGTTGAACTTCTTATATTATATTTGCTATGTTTGTGTGCAAAAGTATATATAAACAGAACCAAATGAGCTAATATATATATATATATATATATCTTATATATATATATATTAAATATAAATATACATACATATGTATATACATATACACATATGTATGTATGTATGTGTATATATATATTCCAGGCTGACCACTAGGCATTGGACAACCAGCAGTGGGGCTCATCCCTGGCAGAAGCTAATTCACCTTCTCCTAGAAGTCAATAATTGCCTATAGTTCTTTTTCTAGGGTGGGATCTCACAAAAATTTTATCCCTTTCACAGCAAATAGAGAGCACTATAGATAATGACAACTGGACACAATGCAGAGATCATTGTATCATGGGGAGCCAAGTCTCAATATAAACATTTACATCCCAGATCCTGTATCTGTGGTTCAGGGAGCACCATGTTAGAGAGGACAGAAAGATTTTTAGAGCAGAATACCAGAATCATTCCTGTGGAACAGTCTCTTTTAGAAATGGCCATACCATCAAGACCAGAACAATGGCAATAGTGAGAAACTGTTTAAGTCTTAAGTTTGTGTTTTACAGCTTGTGTGATAAAATAGCATAATCTGTGTGGCACTACAGATGAATAGAAAGGAATACATGTGACCCTAACAAACACTGAATATACTCAGACTAAAGAAAAACCCTATGAAATAGTGAAAATAATATCTCAAAATTTAAACTTGTTAGTATTAGAAATCATTTAAATGATTGAATTCTTATATGAAAAATCTGAAACGATCCAAGCTCATTTCAAATATCTCCTTATTTATTGTTACTTTCTGAGAAATGATTAACTATACTTGAATATAAATTGCTTTAATAATGAGAACTTTTGGAAGATATAGTATATTAACTTATAACATCACATATTTTAATCCATGTTTAAAGATATAACTGCATGTGAGACTTTCTTAAAGTGAAGCATAGCCATGTAGACTTAGTTATAGGCTCATTGCTGTGATAAAGATACCTGGCAAAAGCTATTTTTGAAAGGAAGGGTTTGTTTTGACTCATATTATGAGAATGTAGGCTGTAGGCTTAGATTTTTCAAAATCTACTTTTAATAAGTGTTCTCAAATGCTTTGATCCTCCTTCTTGCTCACTCAGAAACCTTCACTTAAATAGACTCCCATGGTGGAGAAGATATGACAGCAGAACTTTAATGGAGCCTCTGGCCAATGATCAGGAAGCAGCAAGAAATTAATGTTAGTGGTTAGCTCATTTTTTCCTTTCTCTGTGGTCAGTATGTGAGCCAACTCATAAATTAATGCTGAACACAGTTAATGTAGGTCTTCCTGTCTCAGTTGACCTAATCCACTCAAGCCATCCTAAGGCATTTCCAGAGGTTTCTCTCCTATGTGAATCTAGAACCTGTCATGTTAAGAATCAATATCAGCCAGCAAAATGTGTAAGAATGGGGTGTGTTTGAGCACCATAGAACTTGCATACCTTTCACTATGTTTATATAATGTACAGGTGAATTAGACATTAAAAGCAATGTAGAGAACGTTTGTAATTCAATTTATATATTCATCTTAATAATATCACAGTAAAAGTAATAAAGAAGCTCAAAATACATTAAAGCTGCATTTCTTTCTAAATGCAACCTGTCTGAATTGGAAGATTTTGTCTATATTTTCACCCAAAGATATTCTGTGTGAACTTTTTTGGTGCCCAAGGCATATGTTGTTAATTGCATATTTTTCTACTCTCAGTATCACAAGTGTCTGCAACACAGGAATTCATAGATGCACAACATGCTGTTATTACCCAGCTAGAGGCAGGTAGAAGGAAATTCTCTTTTGGGTCATATTTATCCGATCCCAACTTCAGTAAAGAATACATTTAAAAGTAATCTATTTCAAATTTTTTCATGGAAACATCAGTAAAATATGAAGCATTGTAGAGAGTAAAAAAGGAGATGGGGTGCTGAATATTTAATTTTCACTATTAGCCTTAAACGGTACATTTGAGGAAGAATACTTTGATGTCATTAAGAAAATTAAGTAACTAAATGACATAATCAAATTTATTATTAGGGTTTAAAAGTGTGAGAATAGTAAAGATAAGGAAGAGGAGCAAAGCTACTAAAGAAATCGTTTCCACTTGAAAAAGAATAACTCATCAAACTCAGTAGACATGACATGCCTTGATTTCCCATAACACCAAAATAAATTGTCAATAAATTCCTTGTTTAAATATAAATGCCATTTCATCATTCTCCTAATTATTTTATGTCTCTTTCTAACTTTTAGTAACTTCTTTCAACTAGTATCTATAACCTGGGGAAAAAAAGTAACGTTTGAGCAATAGCACAAAGGTTCATGGTTTGCTTAACTGTCAGCTAAAGGCTATGGGCCAGGAACTAAAGAGCAACTTTGGTTGGGAACAGAGGAAAGATTGAATTTACATATGACAAGATGTTGAAGTAGCTAGTCTCCAGGTAAGGAGATCCTAGATTTTAAATCTGAAAGAAATTAAGACAACGAATATACAAGTAAACATAATACCTCAAAGAGATAACAGTTTAAAGATTTGGTTCAGGGCTAACTTTAGGACAAAGTTAAGGACAGGATCTCTACAAGTATCAGAAATGGTTGTGTGCTCTAGCAAAAGAATCACACAAATTTAAAATCTCCGTTTGTGAAGATAATTTGACTGAACGTGTTTTATTGATCATTTTGCTTCAGTTAAATGTGATTCTTTCTGATGAACTCCAATCATTGACAATTGAAGTTTTTCTGTTTCTTTTTTCTTTTAATATATTAGAGTGGCCACATTATATGCTATCCTTGTTGTATCCCTCCTGTCACTTTAGTCCTCACAACCACAAAAAGAAGCTGAATAAGTGCTCATAAGAAAGTTATGTGGTCCTCAAGTTCATGTAGAGTGTCCTTGCTCATGCTAGTGACCTGTCTTCTGTCTCTATGTTATTGCCATTTGAGACCTTGAATTGTACCTATTCTGACTATGTTCTTGGCTTTGCTGTTGACCTAGCTTTTTGCCTGTTTATGATCTCACTTCATTTTTAGCTGCATCTGCTTTTCTTCAGATTCTAATTAAATCCTGTGTTTCTGAGACTAAAAGCCCAACCACATTCCTAATTTCTCTTTGCATGAATGGTTTGGGCATTGTTTTTGCATGGACTCTACCATGATTCCTATTAATCTCACTGTAGTGACTCAGGAAAAATGCTCATCACCATTTTCTTGGAAATTTATCTCTTGATGAACATGAAACACAGAGTAAGGGGATATATAGGAAGTGATCCTACTTCCCACTTTACATTCTATCCTGCAGGTAACATGACCCATTTCTTCTGTAAAACATTTTAGTTCAGGTCAGAACACAAATCACACTGCACCAGATAGATAATTGCTCTGGCTCACAGTGGTGTTATGTATGCCTGGAAATGAGCCAGGCTCAGTGAGTACAGAAAGTATCAATGAGAACGGGATAGGAAGTTGAAATCCAAGATTATCATGTGTAATGAAAAACATCTGGTGACCTTAGCCGACTACTAAATTAAACACGACTTAAGAGATGGTTTGGGGTTTTAAGAACAAGAATTGTCAGGTATATTTCCCTGTTGAAGACTATTTGTGGATGCAGAAATGAAAAACCTGCCTGCAGAAATGTCTTTCACAACTAAATTGAAACATGAGGGCTCAAGATTTTGGTTGTTTGTTTGTTTTGTTTTGTTTTTGAAGTCCTGGAGTTTTACTTTTCAAAATAAGTTCATTTACCAACCCAGAAAACACCCACCCGAATGACAGCATGAGAAGTGCTGTCCCCTTAGAACACAAATTCAACTTTGAATTATCTGTGCTGTAAACCTTGAAAATCTTTAGTCACTTCATGTAGTCACTAATGGGGATATTTGATTTAGTGACAGATGATCTTCCCAGTATTTCTTTTCTTCTTTCACTCCTACAGTTGTATATTTGTTAAATTAGTTGTGATTGATGCTATCATTTTACCCATGTACTAGATTTTACAGTGAAAGCTATCAGAGTTTTATTGCACCCGTAGTTTTAGGTGTGAATGTAGGAAAATATATTTTTATACTCCTTCAACAGTGAAGCCGCAATTTATACAAATAGATTCATTCTGTCTTTTGCCCAAGAGACTTTGACAAAAACATGTCATTTAAAGTAATGTTGCTCATCCTTCAGTGATGCAAAAGCTGAAGGCTACATTGTGTTGCTTTGAAATAAGTGGAGTTTTGAACGCCTGGTAAAATCTGTATATGCCACTAAGAGTAACTTAAGAGGTTTGTACAGCTGGAACCAAATGGAGGGGAACAATCACTGACAGCTATAATTTTTGCATAAATTGGGCTAAAGAAACAGTTTTTCTTTTTTGAAAATAATGTTTTCTCTGAAAATTGGTTATGGAATGCTCAGATGCTTTCAAGGTTTGTTAAAATAATTATACACACAGTAAAATATTAGTAATTACAGAATACACCCAGTCTACTGTTTTGCTTTAGGCAGTATTATATGAAGACTGATGAGTATACGATTTAGGGGGAGTACACTGGAAGTTTAGAAAAAAAGAATGTAAAATATTTTTTCAATTAGTGTATTCTTCACTGATGAACGATAGGCTCTGTGGTTTTTTTTTTTCCTTGCAAATATTACTGTGAGGAGAAAATTTGGGTTTGTCCCTGTCACTACTTTAGTGTAGCTACCACCTCATGGAATTAGACAATGCTTCCTTCTAGCAGAATATTAGTAACCAAGTGTTATAAATTGGGAAAAAGTGAACTTGAAAAAAGTTAATAAGGGATAGAGTTGTATCTAAGGAGTTTTGAGTAATGTAATATTCACTTGGGGCATAAGGCCTTGAGATGAGCTACCACCCTGACTTGTAAATGTGCTGGGAGATTAATTTTATTTTTAGGTACATGATGCTTTCAGGCTTAATGTCCTTTATATGAAACCTTTCAGTGCTAGTTTTGAGATTAAAAGAGGACCATGGAATGAGGGAGAGGGAAGAAGGGAGAGAGGCAAAGAAATAAAATTGATTGGGTATTTATGTACATTTATCTAGGTCTTTGTGAACTTACAGAGTCTTTAAAATGTATATCATATCATTATGTACAAGGAAATAGCAGGACACTGAGAAGTAGTAGAAAGTTTCACTCTAAGTAATGGCTTTAGAAGGACACATCCATTTTGTGATATTTTCTTAATAGATCACCTACATAATATATAACAGAAATTCTATTCTCCAACTGCTCTGTCTGTCATATATCCAAATTCTGAGTCTCTTTTCCTTTGTGCCAAAACAAAGTCTTCTCTTCAACTATGCACACTCGATGGGTATTGCTTCAACTATCCTTTTGGAAGGTTGCCAACCAATAACCAACTCAACGCATTAAGCTAGAAGTAAACATGAACTTGTCTTCTCCATGGGCTTTCTTAGACCTTCAACAATCTTCATTGAGTACATTACATATAGTCGAAATGAAGAACTCTGAGAAGAAAGACCAAAACTGTACAAAATCCTCAGTGTGTTTTTCTGGGGATTTCAAGGATAGATACTTATGCAGAAAGATGACCTTATATAGCATTGAATAACATTGTTGTCTCTGAGTAAATCTACACATAGGGTAATCACATAAATTAGTTGATGTGTTTTCCACAATAACTTTTTGGGATATTGTCTTTGTTATTTTATGTATCATCAAGCTTAATTAACTTTGATAAGGTTGTAAAGATACCCACAAGAAAGAACAGAACTTAATCACAGGTACATGCTTTACCTTTAAAGAGTTATTTTTATATATGTCTCTCCCTGTCTCTGTCTCTTTGTCTCTCTCTGTCTCTCTCTTCTCTCTCTGTCTCTGTCTCTGTCTCTCTCTCTTTCTCTGTGTGTGTGTGTGTGTGTCTGTGTCTGTGTGTGTGAGTGTGTGTGTATGTGTGTGTGGAGGGGGTGTGTTTAGGTGTGTGCGCACATGTGCGCTCAGGTGCAGATAGGTGAAGGTAAAGGAAGGAATTGAATCCTCTAGTACAGAAGTTATAGGAGCTTATAAGCTGTCAGACATGTGTGCTAGGAACTAAATTCAGGTTCTTAAAGAGAGCTGTAAGTGTTCTTAACAATTGAACCATCCCTCTAGCATTCTTAGTCTGTTTTTCACTTATTTTTAAAAATATTAATTGTTAACAGTAGTATCAGTTCACGTACCAACATGAACTAATCAACACAACTCTTTGTATATCTGCATCCATTCATAGTGTGCTCTCATGCCAGTAATGCATCTACCCCTTTATTCTAAGATCATCTGCTTCTCCATAAAACCATCACCAATTAACTCATGAATTAGTCCTTTAGCACTTTTATTTGAAAATCAAGCATTTAAATATCACTCATATTCTGTCAAAGGTAAACAGAAAATGAGATACAAACTGGTATCTTAGCATAATCTTCCTTTTGGATGCCTTATCCTTTGGTCACTCACCTTAATTCCCATGGCCTTACTTATCTTTCTCTTAGTTATTATTAATCTGTCAAGATGAGGATAATAAATTATAGTTATGTAAACAATGTGAAAATTGAATAAAAATAAAAACTAAATTTGTTTGGTCATGTCTCTATCATATAAACACTCAAGAAATCACAGGCATTTGTAAGAAACAGACATGAAAGAGTTAAGGAGAATAAGAGAATGGAAAGACAGTGTTTTAAATCCTTTCAGCCTTCACAGTGGTTCTCATTGGCTTTAGACATGCCTGTGTTTCCACTGCTCCCCATGAACATCTGTGCTTTGATTACATAAACATTCTTGTTTCCCAGATTAGTCTATCCACGAAAACATCTGTGAAAAGATGAGGTATGTGTGCAAGTTTAATATCTATAAAGAGAGGTTAAAACCACTTCTGCACACATACTGCTTGCAAGTACTCATGTCATCAAGTCCAGTTTAATGCTGCCTTTGTGTGTATGATGAATGAAAGATTTAAAGGTATTTAGTGAATTAGCTATTAACCACATTTAGTAGATGCATGAGTGGAGCATATTGTTGGTACTAATCAGAAACTTAAAGATATCTCCATATGATGCTTTGTTAAGTTACCTAGTACATAATTACTACAACAAATATAGACATGTGGCCTAAAGAAAACATCTCTATAACACCACTAGATGCTTTTCAAAGTAACATTTTTCAATTGTACCTTTTGCCATAGGAAATCTGGGAAAAAACTATGCTTCATTCTTGACAGAGTCTCTAGTGTGGAATCTTTCCTGTTATGCTAAATAACACATTGAAAATGCTTTGCGTCATCTGGTAATGATCTAAACTTAATGTGTATGGTAAAAGACAGAATGGAAAAACCAGTTCACACACAAAAGATGAAACCTCAGCAATTTTGGCCAACTCTAGTACCCGAAATGAGCTTTAAATTCTTATTTTTCTAGTATGAGTTTAAAAACAATACAAATATCAGAAATCATTGACTGCTTTAGAATCAAAGAAAGATTGTGTGGTGATCTTGCCCATGTTTCTTCCATAACAAGTGAATAAATTTATCTAAATAAGTGAGAGTTTAAGAGCATAGGTTTTAGAAGCCAGAGTAAAAATTCCTATGCAAAACTGTTGATCTTTCATATGGCAAATCTTTTGATACTTTACAATTTAAGACTACCTTAAAGAAGTTTGTGGGAAAGACCTAGCTTTGTTGATGTGTCTGAGATATCTTCCCTCCTTTTATTGGTTACCATCTGTTTTGATTCCAGGAAAAGGAAAATGTTTCTGTGTGAATTTATATTCAATATATATTAAAGGAATCATAGAATATCCTAAAGATTCTCATTTAAAGATATTTTTCAGATTCAGCTCTACATGTCATATAGAGCTTATATGGTCCAGCTGTCTACCTGACTAAAGAATGAAAAGTAAAGGTCAACACAGTTCATATGGAGTTTTATATTTTAGTACTCTCAGCCCTGTACTATACATTTTGTATTAGCATTTTGAAAGTATTCTTAGTATGTAAAACATATTTAAAGTGACTTTACAAAGACAAAATGGTGGTATATATTCACTGTGAAAACACAAGGTGGGCATCATGACAAGTATTTCAGTGAATTTGAGGATAAACACTGAGATATTCAATATTATCTGTTTTCACTGGAAAGTAAAATTGGGAAATGGCCTAAGTGTATTTTAGGATCCCTTCACCTTTTTCTCCATATCTTACTTTGGAGAGTTCACATTAATAGACGTTCTTGTGCCTTCAGTCCATCACAAGAACTTACACCAAGTATTCTACATCTCAAACTCAGGGCAAAAACTAAAATATTGGCTACTTGTGTAGATAAATGTTTCCTTGGCTTAATTCTAGCTGTGTTTCTGCATGCAAAAGCTGTCTTCCCCAGGACCACTAACTTTTGAAGTTCACAAGACTTATATGATGTAAACTCCATGTCAGACCAGTCACCTATGGCACTCATGCTTTTTTTTTGACAATTCTATGGAATTGATTTCAGGTTTTGTATTAAGTACTGGATAATTATTAAGGCAAATAAATCATATGACCTAACTAAAACTTGTATCCTTGTGATTTTAATTATCCAGATTGTAAATTATATGCTCTCTCCCACACCCAATCCTGTTGATTAATTAACCATTAGGAAATAAACATCTAATTAAACTGAGAAAAAAAATGAAGGCTTGGTCCGTTTGTAATAGCAAATCTATTGTCTTCCTATCTTCTTACAATTGTCCTATCTTCCTATCTTCCTCTAGGGCAAAAGAAGTTTCATGTAGAATTATAGACTTTTTGTCAATAATAAGTATACATACTGTATTTGTAAGTGTGCACACCACACACACACACACACACACACACACACACAAATCATTTTATCTGATCATAATAGAAGCAACTCATAGTCAATGACATATCAATAGCAAAAATATCTACAAATGTATTAAAATGAAACAACATAAATAATTCTAAATACATACATAACACACACACACACACACACACACATGCACACACACACAGAGACATATGGCTAAGAATCTGCCTTCATTTATTGACACATGGATATCAAGATATTCCACCATGATTTGCTGAAAAATTCTCCTTGCTTTATCACATAGTTTTTACATTTCTCTTGAAAATTAATTGAAAACATTCTTTGTTGGAAATTTGTATGCATTATATTCCAGTAGTATACCTATCCTTATGTTTTAAAATTGTTATTGCTTTAAATATCTTTCTTTATCACTTTTCTTTTTCTTCCTTCTTTCCTTCCTTTCTTCCTTCCTTCCTTTCTTTATCTCTTTCTTTTAGTTATCATTCCTATAGCTCCTTTTTGTATTCTTGTGTGTTGTTTGAAAATTTTTAAAACATTATTTATACTATTTGGGGATTTTAATCTACTATTTAACTTTTATAACCATTTTGTTGTGTAGTATTGTGTATACTCATGAATTATCAACTTTTGTAACATGTTAACAGTTTGAGTGAACTAAATAAGTCTCACCTTCAGTTAGGGTATTTTTATTCTCCCACTTATAAGTTTCGTTGCATTTCATGTCAAATAGGGTTCTATTACTCTCCTGTTACATCATCAAGTGTTATTTATAAGACATATGAATATATCCTATGTACGTGCATTCATAGTTGCATTTTTCTGCTAGTTTCGTCTTCTAATGTTCCAAGAAATTTACTGTTTACCAATATTCAAGGTTAGTTTTACTAATTTCATTTTCATTCCCCAAAACTAGTATTTTTAAAGAAGAGAATTGTGAAATGTTTCTAATTATTATGTATTTTTGAATTGTTATTTCAACACTGTTGCTTTCCTAGTGGAACTTGGGTACAACAAATATCAAATATCACTGCCTTTGCTGTTATCCCATAAGTCTTTGAGATAGTTTCATTAATATTTGTTGTATTTTCTTTGTGCTGTTTAGATTGTATGCAATCTGCTACTTACCCTCAAGCTAATGGGTTCCAATAGCTCTCATGGCTCTACTATTATACCCATAATATTTATACTACTTATTATATCTTTCAGCTCTATCATTTTCATGTTAATAACTTGATTTTATGATATTTTGTTATCATGTTCTTTTCATGGAAATTTTAATTAATTTTGAATTATTTTTACTATGATATCTGATTTAAAATTCTTCTTAAATAGCTACAGCATATAATATTAATGTTTGTGTTAGTTTTTTAAATTTCTTATGGAAGTTAGAAATTCTTTTATTCCTTAATTTGATAGGTATTTTTTTTAATTTCCTATACATTTTGTCTGTTACATAGTAGTAGCAGCTAGGCCTGTTTAACTATTTCATTTTGTTAGGAATTCAGTTATTAATATCTAATACCCAAGGCCTGGTATCTCTTTTAAGTAATAATTCCCAGTATCCATTTAGTTTTTGAAATGTTGATGGAATTGCTTTCATCTGTGTAGTTTGTCTGGCTCTGATTAAGTGAAAGCATATGCGTACAAATAATACTTGTACACAAATATTTACACAGCATAATTCATTATAACCATCATAACCAAATGTGAAATTACCAAGTTGTTCATCATTCGATGGGTAGAAATAGAAAATATTCTTTAACAGTACAAAATGCATACATTATTCGCTAGCAAAAAAGAAAGACTCACTAATGAATGAATGGGTAGACATTAAAACATCTGATTATATTATGAGCACCTTAATGCAACCATTTTCTTAGTTAATTTTTATTATCCTTTGATAATTGAGCAAAGAAACCTTAGAGTATTAGCATGTTTACAGTTTTGCTCAGCCCCTTGGCTTTCCAAAAGTACAAGAATACCTCAGAGCATCTCAAAGTCATTTTGGGGGATATCTAATTGTTCCAGTTTTACTTTCTTCCATTTTTGGTCATTGTTCTTAATCCATTTGGAAATACTACCATAATTATAAAGCAAAGCAATTCATACTGATTTTTTTCTCCCTTATTTTGTTGGACAAAATTTCATCTGGTCAAAGAAATTATGGCCTGAGAATGGAACATTTTAGACAAGTCAGATAATGATGGTTCTCTGGGGATATGGCTTTTGGATTACTCTCAGTCCATCTGTTTCTTTTACTGGCTTCTAGACTATGAGTCTTGAAGGTACCATAGTTGTGTGAAGATTGGTTTTAAGCTGCTGTGTAGGTAGGGGTTTAGCCAAGAAGTTAAAGCAGAACAAAGCTATTGTCTTTACTGCCAGCCACATTTCTGAAATAATCACTCATTCGATTGTTGCAAGCCATAATTAATTTCTACATTTCGGGTAAAAAATTGAATTTAAAAGTTTTTATTTTCTAGTGTTCTCTTTGTTTTATGTAAGTATAAAATTTGAAGGAACTTACTCCACCATCAAAAATACCTAAAATAAATTCTCTTAATTAGTTGAACAGAGAGTCAATGCATGGTTATTTGTCTGTATGTATCTATATATTAATCTCTTATACATGTGTGAGTACATTTTTCCTCCCATTAGTCCACTTAGACTATCTTCTGTCTAAGCATTGGTTCTTGAATATTTATTTTTAAAATTGTATAATTTTTACACAATCTTTTGGGTTTTCTTGGAATATCTGTCTTTTTTCATTTGCATTATTATGCATGTATCTAGTTTAACTTTGCTGAGCCATTTTTTTTTGTAGTCTAGAATACAACTATAAGCCAAATCACAATAACAATATTTCTTTAAGAGACCAAAGAGCTTTCTGTAATGATACATTAATCTACACACACACACACACACACACACACACACACACAATCTTTTTACATGTGGAATCCAGAGAAAACCCAATATTAATTGTGTATTTACAAATGTGTGAATACATATATTACATTCCAATTAAAATAAACTTTATGAATATTCCATGTTTTTACCCTAAATGAAACATCTATAGAACTCTCTCTAAAGCTAAGGAAAATTATGTGAAGCAAGGACAGGAAGAATGTAAGATTCAGAAGTTAGAGAGAAATACTATGAAACACTGTCTTTATGGACTAGACATGGCCCTGTACTCATGTATTACTTTCAAAGTCTTGCACAAGATCGGGACCCTCATATTCTGCCAGAGATGAATTCGGGACTCACAAAGCCCCATCTCCTCTTAATGAGCTATAGGTAATTAAAAACTGCTAAGGGGCACGAGAGTGACTTAGGCCCTCCTCACATATGTTACATTTTTGTAGTTTGGTGTTCATGAGTGTCTCCTAACAGTGGGAGCAGGGGATGTTTCTGACTCTGTTGCCTGCTTTTGGGACGCTTTTCTCCCTACTGGGTTGCTTTGACTTGTTTAATCTTAAAAGGAGAGGTGGTTCAACTCAATATGCCATGGATAGTTGATGTACTTCTGAGGCCAAGCTGGCCCTTTTCTGAAGAGAAACAGAAGGAGTGGATGGAGTGGGGAGGGGAGGGGATGGACTGGGGAGACAGTGTGTGTGTGGGAGAACTAAGTTGGGATGTAAAATTACAATAAAATTAAAGCAAAATAGGATTGCTAGGAGAGACACTTTTTCAGCAACATAGCCAGTGTAAGTTGTCTATGTTACTTTAAATAACCTGTAAGAAATTCTAATTAAACCCATTGTGTCACTAGAGAATTACTAAACTAGAAAGGGTACTAGTTAAGGAGAGGAAAGGGATCAATCAGTGGGTGGGGGAGAGAGAACTAAAGAGGAAAATCAAGGGTGAATATAATTTAAAATATTATATCCATGTATGAAAATGGCACCATGAAACCCATTATACATAATTAATATATGCTAATAAAATTTTTTAGGCAGCGGGAGGGAAAAACAGCTTTATTATCAAAGTCCTTTAAATTCCCTTTTCTAATTTGAATTTCTAACCTATCTGGGATCATGGTACAAACCAAGCATACAAATCACAAATATATGAAAAAGGAAATGCATGCTCATTAAATTGTTGTGGAAAAACCTTGTTAGCAAGAATACTATCCAAAAGGTCCTTTTTTGTTCATAATATGTAGGCAAGCATGTGAGCCTGGTCAGTATAAGGCCTCCAAGTGAATACTAAGATAGTTTTAGACTAAACAGCATGGGTTAAAAAAAGGCAGGGCAAAGTACAAAAGGAAAACCAACTCTGATCTATAGAGTCTTACCACGTGCAGATATCTAAAACAGGTTGTGTAAGATGCATCCATATCTTTTTGTTTGTTTGTTTGTTTGTATTATTTTGTTTTTTTGATACTTTAGTTACATTTCAAATGTTTTCCCCTTTCCAGGTCTCCCCTTTGGAAACCCCTTATCCCACATACCTACCCCCTGCCTCTATGAGGGTATTCCCCCACCCACCCACCCACTCCCATCTTCCCTCCCTGGCATTCCCCTGTACTTGGGCATCTAACACCCTCAGGCCTAAGGGCCTCTCCTCTCACTGATGGCCAACAAGGCCCTCCTCTGCCACATATGTGGCCAGCACCATGGGTCCTTCCATCTGTATTCTTTGAATGGTGGTCCAGTTTCCGGGAGCACTGGGGGGTCAGGCCAGTTGACACTGTTGCTCCCTCCAACATCCATATCTCTTTCAGCCCTCCGTCATTTCCCTCTTTCTCCCACACAATGCTCTTTCTTATTCCCCTTCCTCTCTAACATCGCTCTTTGTTCTTTCTCTCTTCCCTTCCAGTCTCATGGAAACAACCGATTTTTTATATTATTTCTCTCTTATATGGAGAATTACTCATGCAAACACATAAATAATGGCATATTGTGCCTCTCTGGAAATATTTCCAAGTACTGGAGTTTAGAAATCTAGATTATGAACTAATTGTAACCTTTTCTTTTCTTTCACTCTGAAAGCAAATGGTAGATAAATTATTATAATGCTATAACAGTAAACATACCAACTATCTGATGTTTACTTATCAGTAGGTAAGAAGTGTTCTTATTTTCTCTCTCTTTTTCTGTGTAATCTCTTCCTGTAAAGCACTTTAGGCTGAGTAGATCGTGAACTTTTACAGAGATGTGCAGCTAAAACTCATTTTCTATGTAACCAATGCAGATAGCACACAGGCATGTACTCATTTACCCAGAACAAACTTATATATGTTTATAAAGAAGGGCAATATCATAAAATAAATTTAATAAAATAAACATTTCCTTTTTTCTTAAAACAAAAAATTTTAAAGGAACATATGTACAAAAGATGGAAATAGGTTTGTGCCTGTGCTCCGCTGTATATTCCTGACAAGTGAAAGGCGAATTTCCTATGTTGTATTAAAGTGAAAAGAAGTGGAAATTATTAAATAAAATAATTCATAGAAAGTGTCAATTTCTGTGTCTACCATTTAGCAAGTACAAAGCCATTCTTATTGCTTGCTCTTGATATTCAAGGGGAATTATGATATCCCCAAGTCCTTTAGATAAAATTCATCTGTCAGCAGTAGAGCATTTCTGGAGTACCAGCTCATATGTACATGGTAAGGATTAGGTACTGGAGCAAGAAGTAGCTAAGCCTAATGGTTTTATTATGTGAATATTTTCCTTTAGTTGTTTGTTTGTTTTAGTCATCAAACCTACTTGTGTTTGAAGTGATATTTAACTGAATGTCACCACAAATGACTTGAATAGGTTAACTGGACCATATTAGGCACTAAAAGAAATCTGAATAAAAATACCTACACATCTTCATAAATTGAACTTAGTCTGCTTTTCTTCTCTCCTTCAAAGCTCTGGCTGTCTAAAGAGTAAGTCTGTAGTTTCTTTAAACCCATATTTCTGAAAACCACAGAACACTGAGAAGTCCTTCTGATTTAGCAAACAATTGTGCACTGTTATTAATCCTCTTAATAGAAACATGGTGAGAAATAATAGCAAAATACAAGTTAATAGCAAAAAGAGAGGGTGGAGGGAATGGCAGGGAAGATATTTTAAGGCAACATATAGAATAAGGACGTGATTCCTATGTATATGTATATGTATATGTATATGTATATGTATATGTATATGTATATGGTGTATAGGTACATGTATATATATGAGCATCTTAATTACTTTTGTACTGCTGTGAAGAGACACCATGATCTAGACAGTTTATAAAAGAAAGCATATCGGGGCTTGCTTACAGTTTCAGTGAGTTAGTCCATGACCATCATGGTCGGGAGCATAGTAGCAAGCAGCCAGACAGGCAACATGCTGAAGCAGTAACTGAGGACTTATAGGTTGAGACAACAACTATGAACAGAAAAAAAGCCAACTGGGAGTGGTATGGGCATTTGAAACCTCAAATCCCACCCCCAATGACATAGTACTTCTAATAAGGCCATACCTCATTATACTTTGCAAAAAGTTCCACCAATTAGGGAGTAAACATTCAAATATATGAGCCTATGAGGACCATTTTCATTCAAAACACCACAATGAGTATATAGGAGTGAGTCAGAACATCCATATGTGTGTTTGTATAATTTATAAGGAATTCATCTTTAGAAAAGAAGCACTCTGTATCTTATTAGAGCTGTTACTCTTTTGGTTCCTAATTAAACAGGACACTGGAAAGCATCCTCCTTAATTTATACTCCTGGTTTTCCCTCCAAGCTATGTGTCCCTCATGCAGAACTTCCAAACTGCATCATTAATTCCTTCCTGTGGATAGACTCCAAATTTAAATGATCTAATTACTGGGTTACTTAGAGCTATCAAAATTTAGTTTATTAAGAAAATATGTATGGCCTTATTTTCCTATAATCCAAGTACAGTGACCATCTGGATGGAGATTAATATCTCACTTGAGGTTATGTAATATTTTCTTTATTTCATTCCAATTGCAATCCCCTTTCCTAATTTTTCAAAATGACACCAAAGCCTATTTCATGAAATTGCAGTGTAATCTGACAGTGATAAATCAGTGTTTGAGAGAGAGAATTTGCTGAAGCTATGGATTTGCATTCCTCGTGTCATTTTAGTTAAGATGAGAAATGCTTGGAATTTATACATAACCAGCATTGTGTTTGGGTCATATTTATTACAGAAGACTCCTGAAATAGCTGCTGGTTTTAATTACACCATTGTGTTCCGAGGGGAAGAAATATCTTCTTGTCCTCAGCTTTTGCTATCAGTTTAGGAGTTTTAAGGACTAGTTTGTTAAAGTAGTGATTGAAAAATTTTAAGTTCAGAATGATTGCTCTCAAAGATAAAAAAAAAAAAAATCAATGCATTTCCGTAGTGCCCGACAGTTCATCAAAGCACAGCCTGAGAACAGCACTCCAGTTTCTTTAACATCAGCATTTTTCTTTTTTCGCCAGTGTAGTTTTACAGACCTGGATCCAGATTAAGAGGTTAAATTCTTCTTTCTAAGCACACAGGACCTTCTGCCCAAATCAGGCTCTACTATTTATCCTTTATTCAACTCTCTAGAACTTTCTCCTGACCTGCTACCTGTTGCTATGACCCCCATTTTCTTTTCTGGCTGGTAAATGTCAGGAAGGCAAACTGAAGTTTCTCCCCCATGGCCCACAATCATCACACTAAAATGACCAAGAGGCTTCATTCTATTAAGTGAGATCCTCTGCTATAAAAATAAATAAGTGTCATGTTAATTTAATGAGTTTGGCAAAATGGAAAAGATCGTGACTCTTTGTGGACCTTGTGTAGAATAGTTGATTTTGTGCATTTGTTTTCACTAGTACTGCATCAGGCCACAAGAGTTTTTGGTGCAATGCACTGTAAGGGATAGAAGAGTGGGTTAGATAAAGGATGTAGGTGATGTGAGTCCACTTCCTAAATTGGTAAGCAAGCTTGGATTATTCTAGAGACATGAATTCCCTGACAAAATGATCTTCCCGGGATTGAGAGAGGTTAAAGCTTAGTGATAGAATTCTCATCGGTTAGCAATCAGGCATTTGACTTTCAGTGAAAACACTTTGTATCCCTGTTTATATAATACTGAACTGTTGGGCTATATAGTTAAAGTTTTTATTTCAGGTATTTCTAAATATACATAAAATGTTATAGACATATACCTGTATCTTAACACTACCTTAATATTCATCAGTCAACCTTATTCCTTAGGCTTGCCTCTGGTGAACTGACTTTCTACTCTTTCACAAAAGAATTACAATTTCTTATTCTTTCTTTCTTTCTTTCTTTCTTTCTTTCTTTCTTTCTTTCTTTCTTTCCTATCTGTTTGTCTGTCTGTCTATTTCTTGTGTGAGAGAGAAAGCGATCATGTTAGACATAGAGAGAAGGGACACTTGGGAATGGATATGGTACTTGTTTGCTACTGTGTCTGTACGGAGATCAGAGGACACGTTGGTTCCTGCCAATGTGCAGTTTCTCCACACCAGCTGGTCTGATTCTACTGTCTTCACAGCCACTCTTGCCATATTGTCTTGAGAAAGCAAGCCATTTTGTGGTTCTAAGTTCTAAGGATAGAACTCAGGACCTGAAGCTTGCAGGCAAGTGCTCAAACCTGCTGAGCCACCTCCCGAACTTGATTCTCTTTTACTCTTATATAAAATTAACTTTTTCTGTCTACATAATCTTCTAGTGAGATTATGTAGTATTTATTTTCCTCTGTCTGGCTTTTTCATCTAAAATAATCTCTGATTCCATCTGCTTTGTTACAAATGATGAGATTTGACAGCTGCATAATATTTCATTGTATATATGTAGCACATTTCTTTATTCATGCATCAGTTTATGGATGCTTACGTCAGTTGTATATTTTGGCTGTGGTTAATACTGCTGCAATGATCATGGGAGTGTAGATGTCTCTCAAATGATTTATTTTCCTTTTGGCTACATGACTAGTTGTACAATTGGTGGGTCATCTGTTAACTTGACTTTTAATTTTTGATAAAATTGCATCAGGCTTTTCATGACTGTACTAGTTTATATTTCTACCAATGTTGGATAAGGGCTTCCTTTTCTATATAACATCACAACCTATTGTTATTTTTGGTGTTTCTCACAATAGCCATTCTTACTGGGATACTCCTTATTATCTTCAATATTTTTAATTCACTTATTCTTGTTGGCAATCTGTATGTATTATGAAATAGCTAGTATAGATTTATTTCCTATTTGTTAGATAAGGTTAGTTGTTCTTGGTGGTGGTGCATTTTTTGTTGTATTTTATTTGATAATTTCAGTACAGGCATTTAAATCCTTAATGCTGAGTTGCTTTTGGAGAAACTCATCTAATTCTTAGGCATGCAGATGTTCAATTTTATTTGCACCATTTGTTGAAAATGTTAACCTTTCTGCAATGTACATTCTTTGTATCTTTGTTGAACATCAGTGTGCAGCTTATAACCTTTATATTCAGTTCTACTCATCTATGTATCTGATTTTATGCCAGTACCTTGCTATTTTGATTATTGTTGCTTTGTAATACATTTTAAATTCAGAATGTGTAGTGCTTCTTGTTTTGCTCTTTTAGAATGCTTTTTGGCACTTGTGGCTAATTTTGATTCCATTTACAGTTTAGAATATTGTTTTTCTTGTTCTATAAAGAATGCAATGGCATTTCAATATAGATTACATTTAATATGTAAATTACTTTGGACTACATGGACATTTTAACAATACTGTTTCTTTTAGTACATGAATTTATGTGTTTCCATATTTTAAAATTCTTATTAAATGTTTTTTCATACAATGTATTTTAATAATATTATTTTCTATATCTCAACTATTCTCAGATACAATCCTTATCCCCATGGCCAAATTCATGCATTTCTTTAGCTCAAAAAATGAAAGAAAAAATTATCAAAACAAAAACAAAAAAATGAAGTAAAAACAGACTAAAAATAATTAATAAGAAAAAAAATACCCAAACAAAACAAAATAAAAAGCACACCCAAAAATCAAAGTCCATTGTGTGTTAGCTAACTACTCTAGGGCATAGGGCTTGCCCTAGAGTGATACTCCTTTGGAAAAATTGAAATTTTCTTTTCCAGCAGGTGTTATTTGCAAATAGTTTTTTCACTAGGAGTTGGGCATTGTGTCCACTTCCCCTTCTTACTCCTGGGATTTTGTCTGGTTTAAAAGGTGCAAGTCTTAGGCATGTTGTAATAGCCTCTGTGAGTTCATATGTGCATCTGTCTTATTGTGTATAGAAGATGGTTTGGTTTTTTTTCAAGTTATCCACACCTTCGGCTCTTACATTTTTTTTTCTGTCTCCTCTTCTACATAGTTCCCCAAGCCCTGAGTAGTGGTGGTTGATAAAGACATCTCATTTAGGGCTGAATGCTTCAAAGTCTCTTATATAGTTCAGTTGTGGATCTCTTTGTTAACGCAAGAAGAAACTACTCTGATGAAGGCTGAATGATGCTCTTCTCTGTTGGTTTAACAATATGTCGTTTGGAGTCATCTTATTGCTATGTTCCAAAAGTAGTAGCTTTCCCTTAGGCATATGACCTAGCTAGTCTCAAGTTCTTGGCTACTTTTTGCAGTGTTATATATGGGTTTCATCTCAGAGTAGGCTTAAAGTCCAATCAAAATGTCATTGGTTACTCCCATAACATGTGCTCCACTATTTCACCAATATATCTTGCAAGAAGGTCTCTGTTGCAGATCAAAGAGCTCATAGCTAGATTAAACTGATTATTATTTTTTTACTTAAGTGATTTGCACAGTATCTTCCAGTATCATATACACTAGTCAGTAGGGAGAAAATTTCTAGTTAGGCACCAGCTTGATTTCTCTAATTTTATGACATAAATAGTGTTTGTAGCAATATGGCTTTACTATTAAGATATGGAGAGTAACAAGTAGCCTTGGAAATAACCTGTGCTGTTTTGGAGGAGGTTGTCTCTGGGACTCCTTGTTCCATGACTCAACAAGATGTAACCCATTCCTGGCACTGGAAGTTTTACTTGGTAGCATTACATATCTAATTAGGCCATTGTCTTCCCCATTATATGGCAACTCCATTTATATTCCTTCTACATAGTTATATATTTTTGGGTGCTTCTACAGTAGGAAGTTTCCATAAATTTGTTCTAGTGGCCATTAGTGTTCATTCTCCTCCTCCACATTCCCTCATTTACTTTTTTATTCCATTT
The DNA here is from genome assembly GCA_019843965.1 of Rhynchomys soricoides. NCBI lineage: Eukaryota > Metazoa > Chordata > Mammalia > Rodentia > Muridae > Rhynchomys > Rhynchomys soricoides. Next base: position 729,489 of record JADRCH010007462.1, on the reverse strand, counting down.
CCTTCCTCCATTAATCCTCATATTCTAGTTTTCCCTATATCTGTTTATAATATTAAATTCTATTTTCCATTCTTTAGAAGATCCTTTCTTCTAAAGGATCTCTTATTAGCTACCTAATCTCTGTTATTATTTGGATTGAAACACACATTTCCAAAACTTAAATATCCTCATATAAGTGAAAACATGAGATATTTTTCATTTTAGGCCTAGGTTACTTCACTCAGGATGAGTTTTTCCAGCTCTATCCACTTACCTGTAAAATTCATAACTCATGTTTCTTAGCAGCAGTTAACATAATTCCATTGCATCAACATATCACTTTTTCATTATCAATTCATTATTTCATGGACATTTAGGATGTCTGCAATTTTTTGGACATTATAAATATGTTAGAAATATATGTATTATAAACAAGATATGGAGTCCTTTGAGTATTTGCCAGTAGTGGTTTAGATAGATTTTGTGGTTTTTCCATATTTTTGCCTTTTGGTTTTGTTTTTAATCTTCAGTGTTGTAAACTTTTCAATGTAGAACTCTTCACATGTTTGGTGGAAGTTATATCCAGGGATTTTACTTATTTTTAGGTATTATAATTATGCTCACTTTATTTCTGATCCAAAACAATGGTACTGATTTTATACATTAATTTTTATCCTGCAACTTTGCTAAATTAAGTGATTAGTTTAAAGTAAGTTTGTGTGTGTGTGTATAACATGTAGAATGTTTGACATTTTACTATGTCTAATTGTATATCCTCAGTAAACAATAACACCATAATTTCATTATCTCCAGCTTTGATGCTCATTATTGCTTTCCCTTTATTTATTGCACTTGCTAAAACTTCAAGCATGAGGATGATGAATAATAATTGTAAAAATAGAGATTCTTGTCTCGTGCCAAGTGTTTGCCAAAAATACTTCATCTTATCTACATTAAATGTAATGTTGACTGCTTAGTTCAGATGGCTTTTATTTTATTAAAATTGTCTTTTAATGATTTTATCTTTAAGAGATATCATGGAGTAGATATTACAATTAATACCATTTTGTCATATATGCAGATATCATGGGCCGAGAAAACACAAACATACATTCAAATCCACATGTGTACTTTTATGTACCAACATGGAAGATGTGCAAATCAAACACACAGAATTTAGAATAATCTACCACTAAATTCTTCTAATAAGTTAGTTTTAAGTTTTAGATAGCTTCTTAAATATACAGGATAATGGCTGTGCTGAGAAATTTTGCCATAAGTAAAGTTCCAGTTTAGTCTATAATCAATAAATGAACCATGAGTGAGATTGTCTTTGTATCTGCCCGTCATCCCACTTTACTTCTGTATACAAAAATCCATTTGGGATAGTTTTAGATTATATTCTTGTGCTAATTTTACTCATTATAGATTAAGCCTTCTTACCTCCTGCCCAAGAATATAGTGTTTTGCCAAAATAGTTTGCATACTTCTAAATTTACTGTACATTCCTTGAATGCGTGGATGGAATAAGTTTCATTTGTTTCTTTAAAGTACCAAGCTTATAATAGAGACTCAGTCAATACCTTCTGTGAGAGATATATTTGAAAAGTTATATTGAGATAGGGCATGAATGCTCTAAAATATTTCCTGGAAGTTGTAAAGATCATAATGCGGAACAATGGCATAGGATTGTGGTGATAATAAAAATCACATCTGCAGCCCAAGTTCTTAAGTGATTCTTAGGTGACATACATTTCACACATCAAGTTGCACTATAAATGGTATTGTTTTCACTTACTGATAAGGAAACAGAGGTAAACAGGAGTTACATCATTTTCATTGAGCTTGAGTTCTAACCTAAATCTAGCTTGAAGACCTATATTTGCTGATGTATTGGCTAATGACAATAGTGGCTAACGTCTTGCTGTGAACTCACAAACTCTGATCCTATAGTCTTAGCTTCTTGTTTTATCTAGAAGGAGAAAACATACCATTTGCTTTTATTTATTTTTATTTCTTATTTCAATCCTAAATGACACTGATTTATTTTCTCCTTGAAATGTACTCTTCCTAATTTTTCCAGAGAATATAAAATAAACATTTTAAGAATATGAATGGATAAGACATATTCTCATTTGAGTTTATCAAGGCATAGAATACATAATTATGGCTCTTCATCTCATATCTTATTTTAAAAACAGGTTACTGTTTATATATTTATTGGTATATTTTCTCCTTGTATGACTTAAAGGGAGACTTGCCTTTTTTTCTGTAAAGACACTGAAATAAATTCATAAAGATATTAGTATAGTATCAAATTTATAACATTATAAAAATTATAGTCTATACTTGTAGCAACATGTAAGTCCATCCTGATGAGGACTACTACAAATATTCCTAAATTGACCCAGAATCTGAGTGGCCAAAAGAGCCCCACTGTAGGTATGTTGCCTGTTTAAGGAGTTAAGATATCAGCAGTTTTTGCATTTGTTGGATTGCTACCCTAACAATGAAAGTGATGTCAACAATTTGGAGTGGGAAAACTGACCTGTACTTTCTGTGTAAGAGACCTTTTCTCTTTGTTGAAGGACAATGGGCTTACTCACAAATACTTTATCTATACCACTCTACTTTTAGAGCTATGTGTGGTTCTTTTGTTAGCTGTCAATATCTCTTGTGGTTTTTTTCTCTAGCTTTTCTTTTAAGGACATGAGATCCCTTGAGCATACTCAGTAGGCATATTTTATCCCTGACATTATTGATGTTGTACATATATCTTTTTAGAACATCCAAATTGACATATTCTAGGATTTGCAAGAAATAGTAGTGTCATCACTGAAAGCGAGAATTGATGGTCAATGTCACCTAGCCAAGCAGTGATTTTGTCTCCTGAATCAGAAATCAGAAGTGTGTAAATCTTCAGTCATGACTAAGGACCTTAGGAAGTTAACCTTTGTGGAATTGGATTCTGTCATGACATTACTTTTCAGACTGCCTAATTTCAAGTAATTTTGACCTATTATTCAGCTGATTTTCATTGTCAAGATGTATTCAGTCAAAATATTTTTGGAAAATACATGCTCTCAGCATAAATGAATAATGTATTGACTCAAGTTGTTTGGGAATCACAAGCTAAAACTACTCTATCTTCTGAAGCTAATAATTCTTGGCACTGGTATTATGTTTCAGGGTGGCAAAACAGTCTGCCTGAGTGTTCTGATTGGTCACAGAATATTAATTGGCTGCAGACATAGTGTTTAGGGCTCCAATTTAAGGATGACAAGAATGATAGCTTCCATTTGTATGCAAAGACTCCAACTGTCCTTTCAAGAGGAATGATCAGATCCTGCTTTAGCCCTCACTCATTCTTTACTTTTTAATATGAAAAAAAGGCAGATGAGAGACCCATTCTCCATCACACTTTATAAAACTGCCTTAAAGCAGATGGAGTGCTTTGGGGATGTTGTTTCTTAATAGCACATATGTTTACTATTCATTGGGTTATGGCATGTGTGAGCTGGTACAAGATACAAACCTTTTTAATTAAAGTATAGGAAATAGAAAGTATTATATTTAATATTTTGAAACTTAGTTGTTTTTATTGACTTTTATGAGATGGTTTTTATTAATCAAAGAGAATCAGAGGCTGAATAAGATCTTAGTTAAATGTACCACTGACTTTCATGTCATTTACCTTGTCACTCAATTTCATCACAAGCTACTCAGGTATCCTGGTTTTATTTGAAGGCAAAAAGTAAGCATCACCATGAGGAAATATACATCATAGACCCTGCAAATGTAGCACCATAGTTGAACCTGAGACATGTTTTGAAGGCTAAATATTAAGGACTAGCTTGCCAGGAGATGGGATTTGGAATTGATACTGAGGACTCTGACCTAATCAATGAGTCAATCCCTTGATGGATTCACAACAGACTAGTAAAGTAGTAGAATGAGAAAGTAAGGCCTCCTTAGAAGAAGTGGTTCATTGTATATATGAGCTGGAAAGATATTCCTCATCTTGAATCCCTTCTTGTTAGTCCTCATTGCTGCTTAAATGCAACACAGTCAGTAACTTTCTCCACAGTGGATTGCATTCCTTCACAGTGCTTCTACCTTGCCGTCAGCCTAGAAGCAATTGTGCTAGCTGACCATGGACTAAAACCTCTGAAACCACAAACCAAAATAAATCATTCTTTCTCCAAATCATTTCTCTCGTGTGTTTGTGAACACCAATGTAAATATCTGACACACGCACCAAAGTTCAAGATAACTTTCTGAGATTTAGTATTATAATTTAGTTCAAAACCCACCTTGGAGAAAGTTATCAGGAACCTTTACTTCTGCCTTTCCCTCCTCTATCATTTGCATATAAACTTCCACCCCATATTTATAAGAAGTGTATTTGCTTCAAAAAAATCTTTTACTGAGGAAATTAACAAAAACATGAGATATGGGCTTATCAGCAGTAAATTATGAGTTGGGGAGGAAGTTATGTGTCCCTTGCTCTGCTAAACTATTGAATACTTAAGGGGTTGAAAGGAGTAGTATATTAGTTAGGATTTTGATTGCCTTAAAGAGATACCTTGACCAAGGCAACTCTTATAAAGGAGAACATTTATTTGGGGCTGGGTTAAGGGTTCTGAGGTTCAGTCCACTATCATCATGACAAGAAGCATGGCAGCATCAAGGCAGGCATGTCACTAGAGGAGCTGAGAGGTCTACATCCTGTTCCAAAGGCAAACAAAAGACTGGTTTCCAGGCATCTAGGAGAAGGGTCTCTCAAAGCCCATGGTGACATACTTCTTCCAACAAGACCACACCTCCTAATAGTGCTACTCTATGGGCCAGGTGTATTCAAACCACACAAAGAGCTACCATTATCTTCTGTGGTGTATTCTCTTACCAACCTCCAGTAGATTGTTTAAACCCATTGTCACATAGATGATCCTAGTTAAAATCAACAAGTTTCCAAAAGTTCCCCACAAAACAAAGTGACAGTAACAACAACATTTATTAATGTGGGATGGGGATATGCAGTAAGAAAGGGGAGATGGTAGAAATAGGAAGGACATTTGGGGTGTCATAATCAGAGTGTACGTCATATATGCATGAAATTGACAAACATAAAACTCATTAATTTTTAAAAATAAAACTTATTTAAAAACCTATGGCTTGAGCATTGGCCAAAGCACATTGTAATAGAAAAAATGAAAAGAAAACCCAAGCTTGACAGGGTCTCAAATTGCCTTTGTCATCAGAATTAGCTGAGGGAGGACTTGTAAATGTATAGGTTTCTTCTCACTCCTCACCCACTGGATTCTTTTTTATTTTTTTAAATAGGGAAATTGGAAATTCTATTAACCCTCAGGATAATTCTGGTAATCAGACAATAAATTACTTAATGATGCTAGCAGTTTTACCAAGAAGATTCAAAGAAGCATTGTAGTATACATGTGGTATATATTTATTTTTGGCTTCTTTTATAGCAAATATTCTTACTTTAAGGACCTAAGCTGTATCATTCTTAAAGTTTCACTGTCTTCAGCAAATAGCTTCCAAGGACATTGTTATTATCTGTATGAAAGTTGTGGAACCAAACATGACAAAAATATTATGTGGGAGAATTTTTTATGAGTCAAATCTGGAAGTAATGCTTATTCTATCTCCCATGTACATTGCTTTGGCTAGAACTCAGACATTTAGTCACACCTAACTGCAAGGGAAGTTGGCAAATGTGAAGGCTATGTGCTCAGAAAGAAAAAAGGAACAGATTTTATTGAACAAATAGACATCCTTTTCATAAGAATTATACAACAGGGTTAGACTCAGATACATTTGACTTGCACAGATGTAGCAGGTCCTATATTTAGAGACTTAGCACTTGTGTTAATGATCTGTCATTATGGTCTTGAAATCCTTAATAATATTTTTAAGGCAATGGGTCCTACATTTTAACTTTTCATTGATACTCACAAACTATTTTGTTGATGCACTTTGGTTAAGAATGTAAAACAGAGTCAAAGAGGTAAAGCCCAGGGTGGGAATTTGTTTAGACAGAGATATCTGAACTTTAGCATTCTATACTGAACCCATATTGACCATTCAAGCATCATGTCTCAGGGTGCTGTCCTGTTTTGCATTTTTTATCAGTGACTTACATGACATGTAAACTATACTTATCACATTGTCAGATGGGAGGAAGTTGGGAGGGACAGTTAGTTCTTTAGAATACATCATTCTTATTCAAAAAGACCTCAGTAGTTTGGAATGATGGGTTGAAACTAACCAGATCGCATTCAATATAAAAAAAAAAGCAAAACTTTTCATTCACGTCCAAAACTCCAACTGCAAAAGTACAGTCTTGGGATTTTACTTGGCTAAGAGCATGAACAGAGTGGCTCAGTTGCCAAAAATACTAATTCCCCTCTTAGTCCAGATCACAAAAACTTAGGACCCAGAACAATGGAAGTATTAGTTCAATTGCACTTTAAATGACAACTTAAATTAGTATTCTATTTATTGTGCCATTTTTAGGAGGTCTAATGACAGACTAAATTGTGTCCATAAAAGGATGTCTAAAATGGAGAAAGGTTTTGGAAAACATGTCACTTAAAAGACAATGGACAATTGAAGGAACAGTAAATGTTCAACATGGATAAGGGTGGCAGAATTTTAAGGAAGACAGGATGTAGAAAGAGACTGTGATATTTGTCTACAAATATCTTAGACATTACTAAAAATTTATTCTACATTATTTCTGACAACAGTAAGGATAGGTCTAAATGGTAAAGTGTACAAAATGATGAAATTAGATGAATAAAAAACCTGAAATTTTAATATAACTATATCAAAGCTTATTATATATAATTTCTCAATCCAAGTTAGAAAGTTGAGGCCTCTTTAGAAGGAACTCATGTATTAGGTTGGAGAACTGCAGTCTTTTTAAGATTATCTACAACTAACATGGGCATGCTGTAAATTGTCTAAGATACTGTTCAGATTATACTTACCAGGAACTTCGGAGACATACTACCTACATTCATACATTAGCCCTGTTTGACATAGCAGCTATGTCACCTGGAGCATATCACATACTTTCCTTACTTCAGTCCTGATTCAATCTTACAGATTTCAGTCTGTAAGATAGAGATAATAATAGCATGTCCTTTATAAGTAAAGTCTTTAGAAGCATTAAATGGATTAATCATTAATCCTTTAGCATAGTACCTGGCTCATAGTAATGTTATATTAAGTGTTATGCATTATTTTCCAGAAATATATTTTATATTTTTTCACTGTCTTCAACAAATGTACTTTATATTATAATTAGATCAATTTATGAGAAGCGTAAAGTAAGAGTAGCTTTGTGGGAAAATTTTGTTTGTTTATTTATTTATTTATTTATTTATTTATTTGGTTTTTCGAGACAGTTTCTCTGTGTAGCCTTGGCTGTCCTGGAACTCACTCTGTAGACCAGGCTGGCCTCAAACTCAGAAATCCACCTGCCTCTGCCTCACCAGTGTTGGGATTAAAGGCGTATACCACTGCCCAGTTTGTGGGAATATTTTTTAAAAAAATACTGAACAGATAACTGAAAAGATTCCTGTATATATTCTCAGAAGCCCCTAAGAATGGTGCATGACAGCTTTGTCTGTTGGATATATTGTTGAAAGTTATGACATTAAGAGGACATTTACAGTTTTATAACATATATTTAAAATTTCTTTTTATATACATCCTAGGGCTTTTATAATTTCTTATTTTGTTTGCTTCTCATATTAATTGTACAGCTATACAGGAAAATTTTCATCCCCATTTTGCAGATGAGAAACTTAAACATTAGGAATATTATCTGAAATGCACAAAGTGATTCAGTATTCTAATCCAGGTCTCTTCAATTTTATGCCAGGGTCAGAGACATCATCACGTAGAAAGTGAGCCACTTTTAAATTATCCAGTCTGAGGAAGACAGTATTTAAGCTGATGAAATGGCTTCTGTTATCCTGCCAATAATTTGCCTGTTTGCTTTTCAGCCAAATTGCTGACATCTTGCCAAAATTTCAATCATCCAGTTGGATTTCCCTGTGATTTTTGCAAGACCCAGTGGTGGGATTGGGGGAGGGAGATTGTGCTAGCTCAATTTCCTTGTGCGTTATTGTATATGTGTTTTAAGTTTAGAGATAAAAAGTTGATGCCATTAGCAAGGCAAAAGCTATATTGAGCATTAAGTTAGACCTCTAGACACCGAATATTGTAATATCTCATTGTATTGGAGACCTGAATTTTTTCAAGTTCAAGAGATGTGTTTGAGTGATGCAGTTTCCCTTTATTTCTATCATACACTGTTATTTTCCCATCAGTACCCCATCCCCTTCCATTTCACCATTCCTATTCACATACCTATTTCCCATCATTTATTCATTCATAGGGGAAAAGACAACTAGATAATCTCAGTACAATTTGCCATCATTTACTAAAAACAAAACTATGAATTAGTCCTTGTCCTAGGTATCTTATAAGCACAATATTATTTAATTTTCATAATTCTTCAAATTGGGTGCATTTCTTCTCCTTAGTTTTTCATTAAGGGAACACAACCCCAACAGAGGTTAAGAATATGATTCAGGTCAAAGAACAAGTGGCAGAGCATGAATTTAAACTCAAGTATTCTTCATCTAGAGAGTACGCTTTCAACAGCAATGCTATAAAGTTTTGTGACCTAGATAGTGGGTGGCAGGTGTTTTTGAAAGTTGGGAGAGACTTTCCTTATAAAATCCTAACCTACAAGCTGCCATCTGCTCTGAATTAGGGTGCGATCAGCTAGATGCTGATGAACATCACAGACATTTCCAAGGTCTGGATAGACATAAAACAGGCAAGGGTAAGGAGATTTCTGCTGTCCTGGGAACTGAATTTCCCTTCTCAAGAACTAAGCAGTGCCATTGTCTTGTTTAAGATTTTATGAGAGTAAATGGCTCTGTGCTAGTAAGCTCCAGCTATCATGCTCATGTTAAAACACTGATGGACTAGATGCCCTTAGATGAAGATTCTAAAAGTCTGGTTTTCACTCAGATATGTAACTAGCTTGTCAGGGTAAAAGCAAAGTAGTACACACTAATTCACCTAATGCAACAACAACCACTTGCAGGATTTTCTCTGGTTTGTAAAATGCAAGCAACCCCTCCCCCCAACACACACCCAGAAGAGTTTCCTAAAAAGCCTTTTGTTCTCTCACAAATGACCTGATCACTTCTTGACTGCAGACATTCTCAGGGAAAGATTATGTTAGCTGTAGAAACATCCATTGGCACCAGGTCAACTGGGCAGAAAGCCAGAGCAGCCTTGAACACCTGGGTTTCTGTCTATACCAGACTATTCTACAGAGGAAGTGTTAGTTCTCTAGACCAAGGGATGAAAAGGTCAGATGTCATGGGGGAGATGTACAGACCCTTAGGTATACTCAGATTACACTTAGAAGTTACTTCATTTATTTCCTTATAAGGGAGGCTGGTGGCAAGGTCTTACCTGTCAAAGCATTAGCCTGACTTACAGGATTTCAAACACTGTTTACAGAAATAAGCAGCCACTTTTTCTGAGCACTGAGCCCAATTTCTTAACAAAGCTATATACCAGGGGATTACTAATGACAGCACAGAAGATGCAGATCTTATCAGAAAATCTGGGGCCATCTTCAAAATGGGCAAGTTTATAAGGTTAAATTCAACAAGGAACTTATTTTGCAAGAATTTCATCCTGGTTAGAAAAGTGCATTTCCCTGTTTCAGCTTCTAAAGGCAGTTCTTTCCTCTGGAGTTTTCCAGTTGGACTTAATATGAGGAGACTGGAAAGGAGAAAGTGCTTTGTAAATTCAGCTTAACCACCCCTCCCCCCCTTTGATTCTTCTGTATCCACTAATCACATTTTGAAATCACACAGCTTATATTTTCTCCTTGGAACTGTAGTGAGCAGTCATAATTGGCTTCCTTTGAAAATCAATTTCAACATCATAGATCATCAGCTTATATTTGATTAATTAAATTAGTGTTCATCAGTGTTACGAAGACAGGGAACAAGCTTTGGAACCTTCCAGAGAACTTCCATCATGTGGGAAAAATTAATCAAGATTTCTAAAGGCTGAGTCTTGACTTCAGTGATGAAAATGATTTTCAGATATTTTAGTGTGATTGAGTTCAATTAAAACACTATTTCATATTCATCCTAGAGAGATTAGGAGCAATGATTCCAGATTTAAGTTCGAACAGATGAGTTTCAATGACTGCTCTGCACATTTTGCTAGCTACATGACTGTGTTGAAATTACTCAACCTCCTTGAAAATTTTCTCTATCACAAGACAAGAATAAAAGTAGTCTTTATCTCATATCAATATTATAAGACTCAAGTAAAAATAAGATTCCACAAAGTAGTTGCCAGTAAAGTGAGACTTAAATACTGGTCCTAACCATTAGAGTCTAGAAGTGAGTTCTTAAGTAAAAACTTAAACCGTTCCAAGCCTCACTTTCTTCATCTGTGAAATGTAAAAAAAAAAATTCAATTTATAGGTTAGGTTAGCTTTTGTTTTGTTTAGTGACAGGGTCTCACCATATGGCCTATATTGATTGTGAACTTGTAATCCTTCTGTGTCTGCCAACAAAATGGATTTTGGTGAGTGTCACTGCTACCAAGGTTTTTAGGGTAAAACAATTGACTCTGGCAGCTCCAACAAGATAGGCACAGCTACCAGTTTCCAAGTCACCCATTAAAGGGATAAGTAGCAGTGAAAACCACAGGAGATTTATTTACTGTAATAACATTGGTTAAAGGGAAAAAAATGGATCCAGTAATTCTCATGTCTGTCATCCGGGACATGGACAGAATGTTTACAGTTCAGTAGAGGTTAAGAGGTATACATAAGTAAAATGTCCTAGTCAAGATATGGTCCTGTCCGCCCTTGATCCACAATTTTCTGGGCTCCAGTCTATCTTGCAAGGTGGTCTCTGAATCTTTCAGAAATTTGAGAAATACTTTTCTGGTTGATAAGCTTGCTCTCTGACTGGTACCAAACTTCAGCCTTTCACTTTCAAAAGCATGATATACTTAAAGATAGTTTATTTAGATATTATTTCAGTAACCCAATAGTCAAAGTATGAATGTCTCTTTAGAGAGTATCACCCTTCCTGCAATAATGGCTGCATCACCATGCCTGACACCAATTTATAGAATTTGATGATTATGCATTTGGCTTTCTCTCATGCAAACAAATTAGTTACTGACAGTTGTCAAAAATAAATGCGGAAATAGCTCACATGGAGAAGGTGAAAAGGACAATGTCTGTGATTGACACCAACTCAATTTCTACTTCAAATCCTGAACCAAATAACTCTTTATGTTAGAATGGTTCTACATTTAGGAAAATTTCTTCCTGGGTTCCAAATATGACATTTTGTTTAATGTCCACCAAAAGAACATTCTGTGAATCACATAATCATTTTTGTCATGAAATACTTGAATCTAAAGAAAGTGTTTACTTACCAACACTTATCATCTTCATTGGGGACTATTAACACATCTAAAAAGCTAAACTTGCTTAAGTACTCTCTTCCCCATTCTTTTGCATTACAAACCATTACATTGACAGGCTATGAATGCCTAATGAGTTTTGGCAGCCATAAAGAAACTAGGCATTAAGCTGAAAACAAAAGTTTTAATACTAGCCTGAAAACAAACGTATTAATAATTGTCTTGATGGATTTTTATTTGAAATACAAACAGTGTATTAACAAGTTGATTTGGCTGAAATTAAACTTGTAAATAAAAGTCCACTTGATAACTATATAAAACATGCAATACACATCTTACTATATATCAGCCAAAACACAATATTTCTTTTCCTTACAGTCTCTTTAGGCCTAGGAATGTAGCTTAGCTGTTAGAATCCTTGTCTAATATGAATGAAGCCTGTGATAGACTTGTTGTGATAGTATATACTTCTAATTTCAACACATCAAATGTAGGGGAAAGACGATGATATGTTTAAGGTTATTTTTGGCTTCCTACAGGGTTTGAAGCTAGTCTGGGTTACATAATAACCAATCTCAAAAGCCAAATGAGAAAAATTCTACTGATATTTAATTTGATTATTTCAGTTAGCATGGAACTAGGCTAAAGAATGTCCCTTTTCAAAGATACCATATTTTCATCTACTATGAATATATTACATGGTGTTGAAAATGGAAAATAAGACTGAAAATGGAATTATGGTTTCTAGCTACCTTATTGAAACAGGAAATTTAAACTGGAAGATCCAGATGAGGCTAATGTAGCTACTTACTGCTGTAATAAAATATATGAGAAAAGCAACTTAAGAAAGAAAGTGTTAACTTTTGCTCACAAAGTTTGCATTACTGTCCATCATGGTAGCTTGGGTCACACTGAATCAGTACTGTGTAAGAGGGGAGAGATGATTTCTTCTGCTTAGCTCACATTCTTTTTATTCAACCCTGAACTCTAGTCCTTCAAACGATATCACCCAGTTTCAGGGTGAATCTTCCTACCTCAATTAACCTAATCAAGAGACTCCCTCATAGACCTGTCCAGAGATTCATTTCCATCATGATTCTAAATCTCATCAAGTTTAAAATCAGGATTGTCTGTAAAAGGGAGGAGGAAGAGAAATTCAGTATTAAATGAATAGGATTCAACTTGCCTTTGCTTGCATTGAGGATGAAAGAGGAGCAAACCTAAAGGAATATGGAGTATTGAGGAATTACAATCCAGCAACATGGCAAGGAATCACAAAGATAGGATCCAGCTGGAATGCAGACACACCACACACCTTTAATCCCTCTGACTGCAGTATAGACATGCCTTTAGTACATACCTTTAACCCCAAACAATGGTGTCTAATTGAGGGGCAAAGTGATGAATCAAAGACAAACTTGACATAATGAATCAGAGATAGTATACACACAAATTTCATGAGAATGGGCAGGAAAGAGAGACTACTTTAAGAGCATTGAGGGAGAGGGTCTGGAATTCAGTTCAGTTCAGTTCAAAAATTCAGTTAAGACCAGTTTAGTTGGTGGAGTTCAGAGGCAGTCTTTTCAAGTGGAGCAATTCAGTCAGAAGCCAAAATAAGCGAATTTGAATCAGTCAACTTGTAGAGGAGTTTGAGAAAGAACAGCTGAGTTTACCTAGCTAGCCAGAGTTTAGAAAGAGCTAGAAAGAGTGATTTTATTCAGCAGTAAGTCTTGGAGAATGAAACATTCTAGGCCTATGTTAGCAGAGGGAGTCTGGAAACTAAAGCCTTCAGGGTCAAAGCTTGCAGAAGATTAGATTGTACTGAGGCTAGAAGCTTCCAAACCTAAACCTAGGTATAGTTAGATAGAAACACTCTGGGCTCAGCCCAAGCCCTGTATTCATAAAGCTTAGGTATGGCTCTCATCTCATCCCTTCCTCTAAGGAAATAAAATCAATACATTTACAGTGGGTTACTATATGGAATCTAGAAAAGAAAAAGGAACAAAGCTCACTCCTAGGTGTAATTTATACAGTCCAGCCTTACCTTTGTTTTAATCTAATGGATACTATAGCAGAAAATTAAGACAGTGTACACAATGCCATTAATTCCATGACATATATGGTGATGTGGTTTTTTTTTTTTTTTTTTTTAGACCAGGGGTCACTATATAGACACAGCTTGCTTGAAACCTACTACATATTTCATAGTAGCTTCAAAGTAGAGACCATTTTGTCGCAATTATAGTGCAATTATAAGTGTATTCTGCCACATTTGGCCCTAATAAACTATATTTTAAAATTTAAATCAAAAGAACCAGTCTTAAATCTAAGAACAATCAATAATGGTGACAATGTAGTATAATGTTACCAGCTTGAACTCAAGGGCAAGCTAGCTTTGTACCCTAGAGCTGTAGTATATTTACTAGTTGCATAACTTTGGGCAAATAATTTAATCTCAGTGAGTAGACATTTTTCTTATTTTTTTCAAATACTGAAAATCATAAATCTTGCTTTATATGATATTGTAAGTATTTAATGAGAAAATAAATGTAAAAGATAACTGTTTTTTAAATCAATGCTTAATGAAGGTTAGCCATTGTGAAGTGATAAAAATATTGTACTTTTAAAATCTTGGATTTTAATTCTTTTAGGACTAATGTGCAACCTGATGCTGAACATATCCATTTCTTTTCTGGCATTCTATTTCTTCATCTGTCAAAATTTTAATGGTTGGTCTAGTTCTCAAATTACATATCGCTGAGTGTCTTATATTCCTACGCATTGTAATCTGAGTGAAATTCTAGAACTTCACAGATCAGCAACCATAAAAGAAAATGATAATCTTAATGCAAGTTATAAAATGTCCCAACTCCAATGTTTAACTTTTCATATTTATTTTAATTCTAACTACATCCCAGATTCAGTGTAGAAACAGAATGTATACTATCTTATTAATTTCTTTAATAACAGCCATGAAATTTCTTTGACATCAGCAACATGAAAATCCTGAGAGTATTATTTTAGAAAAGAAGGCATATCTATTACCCAAGAAAGAAAAGGCAAAAACAGGGAAAAAATACATTGTGAAGGAAAAGGATAGGGGCTACCATCTCAACCTCTGTTTAAATTTCCATTTCTCCCCAAGGTTGTTTTCTTTTCAAGTTTGAAGAAGTTGCTTTATGTCTGAGTAGATTTGTGCTGAATAAACAATCTTCTCTCCAGAGAAAGACCCTGTGTCAAATGTCATTGAGAAGAAATTGCCCTACTTTTGTGCTAAATCTTTCCCCAAGCTTATGCATTGCTCAACTCAAATATTAGTAGAAATAAATATGGGATCTAGAGAATAGGTCATCTCAGGGCAACTTCACAGCAGCGCTGACCATTCACTACCCTCAGGGCACATCTTCTGAGTTGTAAGGAAGGACACAGGCTCTAAGCCATTTGCCAGGGAGGCTCAGGGCTGTACAGGGGCAATGTCTAAGTAAACTGCATCTTTCTTCTCCAGGAACATATCATCGCCCTGTTAAAGGATCGTTTGCTTATTTAAATGTGATGATCAACTTTATGTTCTATGCTGGAAAAATAAGTAAATGCTTACAGTGATGTTAAATTGTGTCAGAGACATTTATTGTGCAACAAGAATGTGTTTCTCAAAATAATTTAGCCCTCTAAATATGACTTCCTATCTACTTCACTATTAGTGGTTTGTTAACAATTTTGTCTTTCTAATACACATATAAAAGATATGAGCCATTTTCATCCATAAGTTACATAGTAAAGAGAATTTTTAATGAAATAGTGAAGTGTGTGACACATGTAACTGAATCGTTTGGCAAACTCCAAACAATTATGAGAACCACTGATCATTTCGCTGCTGAGCCTTTTTTTATTGTATGAGAAAGCCTCTATTTTTATAAGTAGAATTAATAAGCAGTTTGTATCATTTTGTCTGCTGTTACAAATAAAGCAGGGTATATAATAGTTTGGGGTGTTTAAAATAATTATAAAATTTAACTGCTTGAGTAGATATTTGAAGAAGGTAAAAACATGCTGAATTAAAAACAAAGCATGAGTTTTCATAGATATTTTTATTTCCTATAAAGGACATTTAATTGAGGTTGGCTTACAGATTCTGAGGTTCAGTCCATTATTACCATGGTAGGAAGCATGGTAGTATCCAGGAAGTCATAGAGCTAGAGGAGGTAAGAGTTGTACATTTTCATCCAAAGGAACCCAAGAGCAGACTGTCTTCAGACAGCTAGGAGGAGAGTCTCAAATCTTACCCCACAGTGACACACTTCATCTAACAAGGCCACACCTCCTCTAACAAAGCCACACCTCCTAGTAGTGTCACTCCCTGGGCCAAGCTTATTCAAATTACTACATTCCAGTCCTTGATCCACTCAGGCTTGTTCAAACTCAGGAGTCTTAGGAGAATATACCTAATCATAGCATGCAAATATATTTAGTCCAATTTCAAAAGTCCCATAGTCTATAACAGTCTCAACAATATTAAAGGTCCAAAGTTCAAAGTCTCTTCTGAGATTCATGTAATTGCTTAACTGTAATCCCCTAAGAAACCAAAATCAAAAAGCAGACTACATACCTCCAACATCATGCATGATATACATTACCATTCTAGAACATCATCGTGAGGAAATGCTGGAGCAAAGTAAGACAAAAAATCAGCAAAAAGCTCCTAACCCAAAACATCCAGGAAATCTAGGACACAACGAGAAGATGAAACCTAAGGATAATAGGTAGAGACGAGTGTGAAGATATCCAATTTAAAGGGCCAGTGAATATCGTCAACAAAACTATAGAAGAAAACTTTCTTAACCTGAAGAAAGAGATGCCCATGAACATACAGGAAGCCTACAGAACTCCAAATATACTGGACCAGAACAGAAATTCCTCCAGTCACATAATAATCAAAACATCAAAGGCACTAAACAAAGAAAGAATATCAAAAGCAGTAAGGGGAAAAGGTCAAGTAACATATAAAGGCAGACCTATCAGAATTACACCAGACTTCTCACCAGAGACTATGAAAGCTAGTAGATCTTGGCAGATGTCATTCAGACCCTAAGAGAACACAAATGCCAGCTAAGGCTACTATACCCAGCAAACCTCTCAATTACCATAGATGAAAAAAAAACACAAGATATTCCATGACAAAACCAAATTTACACAATATCTTTCCACAAATTCAGCCCTACAAAGGATAATAGATGGAAAACATCTACACAAGGAGGGAAACTACATCCTAGAAAAAGCAGGAAAATAATCTTGTTTCAACAAACCCAAAAGAAGATAGCCACACAAACATAAAAATAACATAAAAAATAACAGGAAGCAACAATCACTTTTCCTAAGTATCTCTTAACATCAATGGACTCAATTCCCCAATTAAAAATCCATAGATTAAGAGACTGGATATGTAAACAGGACCCAGCTTTTTGCTGCACACAGGATATGTACCTCATTTACAAAGACAGACACTACCTCAGAGCAAAAAGTTGGAAAACAATTTTCTAAGCAAATGATCCCAAGAAACTAGCTGGAGTAGCCATTCTAATATCAAATAAAATCAACTTTCAACCAAAAGTTATCAAAAAAGATAAGAAATTACAATTTGTGCTGGTCAAATAGAAATATTTAAGGGGTAACTTCAGCAAGTGTTATAGGTATCTGATGAATCTCAGTGTAACAGTCTTCGGAAACAAAAAGGAATGGTGCCTTTTGCTCAGAGTGAAACTAACATATCTTCAAGGGAGAACATTGGAGGTATTTGAATTTTATGATCACATTAGGGAGTCCTTGGAGGTATAGAAGAGAAAGCTAGCACCTCTTCAGAGAAAAAAGACTTCCCAAGACAAAAACAAATTACCAAAGCTGTGGAAGAGACATGTTATCCACAAATGTAATAGAGCAACATCAAATATTTCAAAAACAACACTGGACACAAGATAACTAATACTTTAAAATATTAAAAAGAAAGAAGAATTGGGCTGGAGAGATGGCTCAGAGGTTAAGTGCACTGACTGCTCTTTCAGAGATCCTGAGTTCAATTCCCAGCAACCACATGGTGGCTCACAACCATCTGTAATGAGATCCGATGCCCTCTTCTGGTGTGTCTGAAGAGAGCGACAGTGTACTCACATATGTAAAATAAATAAATCTTTAAAAAAGTAAAAGAAAAATAAGCACTAAAGTTTCATAGTTGATAAAACTTTCAATAAATTATGAATTCAAATTTAAAAATTCTTGTGAGGCAAGGAAATTCTGAAAAGGTTTTCCTACAAAACAGATCATTTTTTTCAAAAAAAGCATTCAAATAAAACTAGAAATAAATCAAAGAACAACAACAAAAAAAAATAGGTAAAACACAATAAAGTGCAACACATTTGAAAAGCTATAAACCAGTTTAATCCAATTACATAGATAGTCTGATCTGGTCTAGTTTCTTTCATTCCAAAACCTAGATCACCAGATTCCCCAGCCATCCTTGAGAGCTCCCTGTGATAAGTTCTCTTTTTACTGTAATCAGCAAAATTGTGTTCCTTGCAATCAAAGAGGCCTGTGGGAAGCCCTATTTTCAAGTGAAAGTTAATTTGGAGATTATGTTTGTTTATTCTACAAGGTCAAATACTACTTTGTATGCTGACCTACTGGAAGCATGAACCTCATCATCTAAGAGATTAAAACTCCAGTTGAGATGACTTGGCATACCCAAATAAAATGAGGATTAGTTTATATTCAAGGCAATGCTTGCTATTTGCCAGATGAATAGTTCAAAGAACTTGTAAATACTTTGGGATTTAAGACAAGAAAAATTAGCTTCTGTGGTTACCAGGGAAGTTTTTGTTGTAGGTTAGGTAGGTTTCACAATGGAAGTGGGAGGTATTTGGGAGAGAGTTGTGGACATGTTGATACCAAATAAACCTCTATTTAAATTGCTGCTTTGGAAATCAAATCTGTGGGAATGTGTGTGCAAGTTATTTATCAAATGTAATGTAAAATACCTTAGAATAACACATTACAGAAGATTCTAAATGAACAATCTGTCTTAGTGAGCACTCTATTGCTACGAAGAGATGTCACGGCCATGGCAACTCTTATAAGGAAAGCATTTAATTTGGGCTTGCTTACAGTTTCAGAGATTTAGTTCAACTTCATCATTCCAGGAAGCATGGTGTCATGCAGGTAGACATGCTGCTGAAGGAGGGTTTTAGAGTTCTACATCTGGATCTGTAAGAAGCAGAAAGAAAGTGAGACACTGACCCTAGCTTGAATATTTGAAATCCCAAAGCCTGCCCCTAGTAAGACACTTTCTCCAGCAAGGCCACACCTACTCCAATAAGGCCAAACATTTTATAATCCCTCCCAAGTAGCACCGACTATATGAGCCTGTGGGGACATTCCTATTTAAACAACCACATAATTGCTGTGGTAACTAGTATAAATTGATAACTTTAGTAACTATAAGCTTGGTGGGGAAGAATTTTAGTCAAGGTATAGTTTTAGACATTAATGTAGTGTACTAATGTGGGATATGAGGAAATAAGTTTGATATGTGGGGTTGATAAGTTTAGAAGTAAGTAAAAATTCAAGACCATTTTAAAGACTATGTTATAGTTGTCATGATTTATGTTCCTCTGTAAAAAGTTTAGGTTTTATCCTCCAGTAAATGTATAAGATATTTTTAGGTATGAACAGCTAAATGTTGCTATAAAAGTAGAAGTTTTGGTATGCGATTTCAAGTACTGTTGAAATTAGTGATTTCAGTATGTAATTTTAAGGCTGTGGTACGGAATAGGCTTTGTGGGGGTGGTCTAGTTGATTGACCTTAACAAACTTATTCCAAAATGACATCATTCATGGAAACTAATGGTTGCTTTTCACTCTATTCCATGTGATCTTTTTGGGAATCTAATTAAGTAGACAAATAAAAAATAGAGGAGGACAATAAAAATTGTAATAAGAGTGTAAAATGTGTAGGCAATGTAATCAACTTATTCATCTCATTCAATAAACAATGCTAAGCATATCTTTTTACTAAGTACATAGAGTTGCCAAACTTTTCATTGCTTCCAATAGAAGAGAGTTGATTTGAGCATAGTCCTCAAGTTTTTAGTGTCAAGCACATAAAGACTCACTTAGGGAACAGCAGACAGTAGCTCTAGTAGCTTCACTAGCACATTAAGCCCAGCGTGTTGTTATACTCTGTAGAGCAATTATATTTAAGGACAATTAAACACAAGCAGAAAAGCAGCTACAGATGGAAGTTCAGGGGAGAGAATACAGACTGAAACATGTGTATTAAACTGAACCCCTCATTTCCATTCTTTCAATCACAAAGTAATATTTAGCCATACCCAAATTAGTCCCTCTCAAGGTCTAGGATAAGTTGGATGAGTTGTCTGATAAAATTCCAAATGTCTATTCAGTTGTTCAGGAGGACTGGTATCAATACATCCTGTCTTCAATTCCTAAGCAGTAATTGTGAGTTTGAGAAGAAATTGAAGACATAGAGTCAGAGACAGATGCAGAAACAGACAGACAGAAACAGAAAGACGCAGAGAGAGAGAGAGAGAGAGAGAGAGAGAGAGAGAGAGAGAGAGAGAGGAGAGGAGATGAGAAGATAAGGAGGAGGAGGATGAAGAGGAAGAGTAGGAGGAGGAGGAGGAGGAGGAGGAGGAGGAGGAGGAGGGAGAGAGGTAGGAAGGGAAGGTGAGTAGGGAGGTAGGAAAGCAAATGGGCTGTCCTGAACATGGTAGCATGTATTTTAGCTAATCTCTAAATGTTACCATTATGTGTGGTGTTGATAGGTTTATCTCTGAGCTGGTGTTCAAGATTCTGATGAATGGCTCAGAGGCTGATTTATTATCATGCATACTGCTTCTGGCAACTCCCAGGCCTGAGCATGGTACTAGAATTAAATGAGGTTCCATGCTTACATGTCCTACAGGGAATTGTTGGACTCCAAATACAATTTCATTTCCTCCCTCTCATGGGTTTTAGGCCAAAACACGTATATGTGTGAGAATTCCTAAAGCAGTCATCATTCAGCTGGCTAATTGCCATGAAACCGTTTGATTAGCCTAGGAGTATTAGTTTAATTACTATAGACTCAAAAAGACTAGAATTTTTTTTGTGTGTTCTCAGCTAATTCACCTATCTACTGCCTATAACATTTGTGTCCTCCTACTCATCCTACTAATGAAGGATGTTGGTTATAAAGCCACATAAATAAAATATTGTAAACTTCATTGAGTTTTGTGTCTAAATTGAATAAAACTTGAACTGCCTCTTTTACAGTTCCAGGACTCCTCATCGATCATATATGCTAATGTATTTTAAACATTTTGAATATTATGAACATATTCATATAAGATACTTAAAATTATCCTTAAAATAAATAAATATAACTTTAGTAATTGATATTGAACTGTGAAATTGGACTAAATACCTCTGGAGAACATGTTGAGGGTATGTCTAGGAGCCAACAATGTCTCTAGATTCATATCCTCTTGAGACTTGAGAAGCTCATTTCTGTACATGAAGCACATTCCTTCTATTCTCTTTCCACCATTATACTCAATTAATTTATTGATGTGAATTTGCAAATAAAATTAAGAACACTCTGCAGAGAACCTCAGTGTCTATGATTTGGATATATAAAGAAAAGTAGTAATAATTCTACAAGGAAATAAAAATTACTTTTCATATGAAGAAGATATAAATTATTTGTGTTTTACTTCACTTCGACCAAGTTTTAAAGCATACTACACATATATTATTCTAAGTATATTATTTAATTTATTTTCTAAAGTCATACTATAATTATATCATTCTTCTTTCCCTTTTCTTCTTCCAATCCTACTTATCAACACTCATTACTCTTAGAATTCATGCCTTTTTTATTAAATTTTGTTACATACATACATATACGTGTATATATATATGCATATATGTATATATGTTTTCCTGAAAACATTCCTGCTCAGTCTGTAAAATGTCACTTGTATGTTTGTGCAGGCTACCCATTCTACAGTTCCCATATTTCCCACTATTTCTCAGCTAATCAATTCCTTACCTTAGTGGAAACCACTATATATATATTCATACTTTATACATTTTTCCTGAGTGTCTGATGTGATTGGATTTTGAATTCAGATATTTAAGCTTTTACTGTTTATATTCTAAAAATAATTAAAGGTCATATTATTAAAATTGACTGGAAAGAATACACTATGAAGATAATAAACTAGATGTTTAGGTCTGTGTAAATTATTGACAAACCTGTTTTGTTTTTAAAAAGTTAAATTTTTAAGAACAATATATATGTTGTGGGCTATCAATAAAGATTTGTTAAAAATGCAAACAATTGATTCACTAAAATTTTTCTATCTTGGATAATTAAGGAAGATGGAGCTTATGCCATACAAACATATTTTCTACATATGTTTCTGGTATATTTTTGATTATCAACAAATATTTTTGAGAATATTGACAAAATTTTGTATTTCTATGACCTTGCACATCCTGAACCAACACACCACTGTCTCTTCTAGACTTGTAAATAGGAGATATACACCTTTCATATCAACAGGGACTTCCTAAAAAGTCAATTAATGATGATTTAACAATTATCTTTTATAACCTAGTCCAGTGCTAAGCCTCTTGTATATAACATTTTAAAGTGGTAAAATCCAGTTGTATAGCTTAAGAAAGACATAAATACATTAAGTATTTAAATGAATTCAGGATATGAATAACAAGGTGAAATAAGGTTGTCTCTATGACAACAATACATATGACATTATCTTTATGTACTCCAAATCCTCAGGTTGGTTTCTTATAGTTACTTCTAGTTTGTTTCTTCTTTTTCTTTTTCAGTTTTCTAGAGTCTATCCTGGTCTTACTCATTGTTTGCCCTGCCTCAACTATAGAACTGTGTTTTGTTACCTACCTGTGTTCTCCCTTGGCACATCTCACATACCAAGTTAAGCATCATTAGATTCAATTCCTTTGGGTCATTGTTTTATTCCAAGAATTACCAAGGACACTTTAGCCTACATATCATGTACAAATCTGACGGCAGCTTTCCTATGATCCTAAAGAATTTCATCCTTCATAATCTATGTACTGTCATTTCCATTGTGTACTACACCTGTAATGAGCAATTTGATCTCCATATCACCCATCCAACTCCTCCTCATCAGACCATTCTTTTGTATGTACATTATTCTTGATATCTCTTATCACTATAATATGGATCGTGTTGTTAAGTTTCCTTTAATCTCTTCTTTACTCTCTGCTTTTTCATTTGTTTTTCATTCTTTACGTTTCACATAGACATCAAGGTCCCTTCATAAAAATTCCTCCTGACTCTTTTAGCCACCATTGACCCCTCTTTTCTCCAAGACATGAGTACACACACACACACACACACACACACAAAACCTTTCATCAGATTACATCATGGTTGTTTCTCTTTTTATTTTGATCTAGATTATAAATTGAGAGCAAAGAAGAATATTTTACTGTTTGTTAACCCAGAATAGCTGACTTGGTAAACAAAAGATGCTGACTTTTAAAAATCTGTCACTAAAGAATCTATCAGTCCTTTCTTTTTATCACAGAAGATTAAGGCAAAGAATGGGTATGACTTAGACAGTTAGAAGTCTTTTGCTGCTGGGAGTCTCCACTACAATTCATTAAGACTATTTCGTGTCATCAAGCAAATATGAGAATGTGATGTTTCTCTGATTTCACTTTCAAAAAATATACTTCTTGATATATAGAAGCTTACAAAACTGCATCCAAAATAAATAGTCCATTTGTTTGAACTTGTTGGAAAATAAAGCTGTGGAAATAGCCCAATTTAAGTGAATCAATGGGAAATGGATATTATACCCAAGTACAAATACTGTCTAATAAATGTTTACACACCATCACATCTGAAAACATTAAATATCATACATGGTAGAATATTCTTTACTCTATAATTTGTCTCAATTTTTCCATTACTTTCTTTCATTTTCTCTTGTAGCTTTACTCACAGACAAGCCTCCCAAGCCATTGTTCCCCATGGAAAATCAGCCAAGTGTTATAGATGTCCAGCTGGGTAAGTCTCCTTCTGGGAATAATAATAGATCCTAAACTTGTTCTCTGTTAACAGATGGGGAAAATTGCATGAACCAGGAAAGGTTTATTGCCACTGTTAATACATGCAAATCAATTTGTGTTCTGCTCATTTATAACCCTGGCATTCAGAACAATAGCAGTTTAAGGAAATGAGTTTTTATTGCATCAAGGAATGGTAATACTAATTTGTTCACTGTGTATTAAGCATACTATACAACAGAGCTTTTTAACTCTGTGATTGATAGATTCATGGTCATCTTGCATTGGTAATTGGTATAGAAATATTTTCATACATGTCAGCCAAAAAATTTTATTTGGAGACCATTAACTTCTGGAGACTAAGCACTTCATAAAATACACTGTACAGTGAAGCCTTCAAAATGATTTGATAATATTATTTCCAACAATACAATCCAGTGCTATTTAAAACTCATTTTAAGGATCTGAATATTTATGAATCATATGATGTCAGGGTAAGTAACAAGTTGATTCATGAATACTACTGTCTTTTTACAATCTCAAATAACATAAAAGTTGAGTGCGTGGGGGGGGGCTTTCCCCCAATCCTCATGATTGCAAGAACTATAAGAATGAAACTCAGTAGTTGGCCTCTTTGCTTCTCTTTACAAAATGTGGCCTTTAATATAAACTATATTACTTAACATTTGTGAGCTTTCTCTTATCTTCAGTTTAATATTAATATTCTCAAGTTTTTCAATTAAAGACAAAAATCAAATAGAACTGAGTAAATTTTAGAAAATACATGATCTTTGCAATTTATGACCATGATGATGCCTACCAATTATACAGCCAAAAAGGATTAATTAAATCCAATATTCACTTTCTTGGAAAATTTTTACTTCAATTTTTATTTTTCTAACCAAACTTGGATTTGGAGAGGTTTATTCAATCTTCAAAAGAGGAGAAAGAAAATTATGTCTTTACGATTTTGTTCACTACTCTAAAATGTAGTTTTTAAATGCTGACTAACAACATGGGTATTCAGTCTGTTTTAACTAAAAGATGAGATATAGTAAACTTGTGCTCAGAGTGGTAACTGATTCATAAATGTGGAAATATCAGACTATGATTCTTCCAACTTTTCCTATATTATCTTTATAATCATTATATTTTATTAAAGGAAATTGAAAATATAGATTCACTGATATCCTTTCTACTCAATAAGTTTTACTTATACTTTTCCATTTAAACTAATATGCAAGTATGCCAATGTTCTCTGTGGTTTCCCCAGGGTGACATAATGGCATGTAATGATCTTATATTAGTAGTATATGTTGGTGGTTCTATAAGACAAATTATTTTATATGAAAATGTATATACTAAGCAAAGTAAACAAAATATGCAGAAATTTTCCAAAAGCGAAAACTTGAGTGAATTTTGTTTATGACTGTAGGAAGATCTTAGCTTCTCTTCTGCCATTATATCCATTCATACATATATACAAGAGAGAAATTTAAGAATTACTGCTCAAAGTAAGGAAACAGGCCCTTAAGGGATATATCTTTCTCAGTGTCACCAATTGTAGTTTCCTGTGGGTTATTTGTAACATGTACAATATATTTTCTTAGTTTGAACAAGTATTTCAATGCATACTAACACAGTCCACCAATATTACCACCTTATAAAATTATTACATCAATTTGATTCTGATTTATATTAGATACAAAGCCAAATTTTTAACCTGTAAACAATTATTTTTGACAGAAAGATTGAGAACTGCCCTTTTTAATCCATGAAAAGCTGTTTCTACAAGACATTGGAGTAACTATATTGTTTTAAGAGTAAAACAAAATTGATCTCTAGACCTTCTGCATTTCCATAAGCACAGTGTTTGGTAATTTGAAATGGTTTTATTATTAGCACCATTCCCTCAAATGAGACATCATTTTGTAAGTTCCTCATATTCCACAATAGTGAAGATACTGTTATAAATGCTGTAAACATCGGCTCCTGATCTTAATGGGGGATTTGTAGTCATAATGATAAATAGTTGAAAAATATCATTACAGAAAAAAAAAGAAATAGAGAAAGAAAATGGTTTAGTGGATGCCTCCATTTTTGGCTGAGAAAATTTAAAAACTCAACATAGTATGGTAGTATTGATGAGATACTTTAGTATATGTTTGAATACTTGTTCAAACAAATCATGTTGAATTGCAAAATTTAATGTCAAAGGTCAATACTTTAGTAACAATGAAAACCTCTAGAAATTATGTCACACCAGATTCTAAAGGTTATCCACAAGCATATTCTGCTTCAGACATGTTCAAACTAGAACAAAAATTTTTAGAAGTTCCCCAAAAATGCAACCAATCCAAAATACCCAAGTACTTTATAAATGTGGGTCTGCTAAATGGATTCTTTTAAAATTTGAGGTAATGCTGGGTTAACATAAACATATGTGTTTCTGCTGTTCTTACCGTATGATTGTGGTTTTTGTTACTCTCCTAGCTCTTGGTTGGCACTGGGGATAGGCTTGTCTTATAGAGTATGACATAAACAATGTTTTGAGGTTCTAGAAAATGGGTTTAGAGAAACTTGAAGCTTCCTCTCAGTCTCTTGATTAACTATAAAACCACTGTTCTACATGAAACTCACTCAAGCCACATGGGTGTAGCATCAATCATATGGAAGGAAAAATCCAGTGAGTATCAAGACATCAGACATGTAAATGAAGAAACTGTCTTAGAAATGAAGTATCCAGCCCAGCTGTTCTAGCACATGTATTGTTTATACATCTGACAAAAAATGTCATAAAGAAACACAACTCATTAACAGTGGCCACTGAAAAAGAGATACTTTGTTAGGCGATGTTATACTATCATTAAAAAGAAGAAAAATTAGGTATCTACAGCATTTTCTATTCCATTTCCTCCAACCCTGGAAGAAAAGCTCTCACTCTTATTATGCAAACTGGAAATTTTATGGGAAATATTGAGCATGAATTTCCAAGTAGCTTTAGAAACATGGTTTGGAATAATTGTAAGGAGTCTGTTTTAGTTTTGACTATTCCTAAAGGTAATTTAATAAGCACCATTTTTCAATAAAAAAAATTCTTTTTAATACATAGAGTTGGTATCAGGAAAGATATTTTGTTGTGTCTCTAGAGATAAATAAAAATCTCAAGTTGGTTTCTGCTATAGTGTAATCCATTAGTCATCCACAAGGTTCCAGAAATTTACATACATTTTTGCTGACATAGCGATGACAGTATGGTTGTTGCTAAATTGTGTTTGCATTATAATGCTGAGAGAAGATTAATCTTAACTGAATAACCATACACTTTGAGATGATAAACACATTCTTAACAAAATAGTAAGAAAACTATTGCTCCCGCAGAACAAGCATATGCAGCTGAAGCTGTCTGAGATAATGCTAAAACTATAAACAGAAAAAAGAATGTACACAAAGAATGTGTAAATCCAATATCTTCTACTTTCTATTTATTTTCTTTCTCTGACAGTAAGTTTAGCATTATATTTAGGAAATAAACCTTTATTATACCAATGTTAATAATTTCCTCAACAGATGAAAAAGAAAGCATTTAATATTTCCCCAAGAACTGCTAACATTGCATTACAATATATACTGCTGTTTTAAATAACAAAATATTAATACATAGGGGCATATGCAATACTTGAAATATATTTCTGTTAGGTAATGTCTTCCTTACAAACTACTTTTATTATAGGACACAAATGCATACCTTGCATAGTGTAGGAGCTTCTGGAAGTTTTGAAAGGCTATAGAACAAGTTATAATTCAAAAAGTTGAGATAAGCCATCTAATTTTGATTAAAGGTAAATTTGAAAATGTACCCTCATGGGTGGGGATATTTCTTCTTGGATGCTTTCTAACTCCTAAAGCTAGCCATGGAGCATCATACAGAAAGTAGACAAAGGTAAGTTTACTTTCTGTGTTATTCATTCAAAGAGAAGACCTGAGGGTCTAAGGCGTATCAGAAAACATTGGAACTGTAGAACAGTTAAAGCAAATTGAATTACCTCAGATGTTTCAAACATATAATAGTTCTTTAGATGAGTCGGACCTTGTATAAAAGAATCTTTTTCTTTCTTTTCTAGTTTCATCCAGAATTATATGGTTTACAGACTATTTAAATTCATATTTAATGACAGTGCTATGTGCTCCTGGATCAAACTGTCTCTGTGTGTATAATCAGTGCTAATCGTCATCAGAAATCAATTTTTCCACCCAGGCATTGCTACATATCCCTTTAATCCCAGTACTTGGGATGCAGAGGCAGGTAAATTTCCTTGAGTTTGAGGCCAGTCTGATCTTCAGAGTGAGTTCCAGGGCAGCCAGGGCTACATTGTGAGACCCTGTTTTGAAATAACAAAAATCAAACAAATGGCAAAGCAATTTCCCCAACATATCTGCTTCTACTAAAAGTGTAGTAGGACTCCCAAGAAACCATTGTTAAACACTCTATAGAAGCAGAAAGCTGAAGGTAAAACTTAATGCAATACAGGAGTACAAGGCAAAAGTTTTTTAAGAGATTATTTGAGCTCCAAATTATGAAATTATCTGCTTAATAAAAATAGTATTTTTGAAGCAATTTGATTATCTAAGTACATTCATTTTGTTCTTACTAGATGTCAAATGTGTTAAGTTCTGGAGAGGCAGAGGTGAATAAAATGAGGTTTTAGGCATTTAAAGGTTCTCAGTTTAGTACGGAAGGCAGGTGGATAATCACAATTTCAATGCAATGTGATAACAACTGAAACTGAAATAGAAATTGATGACTGTTCTTGTGGAAGAATAATATGTATTTCAAGTGTTTGTTCAATATTCTTACATAGATCTGTAAACACAAACGCTAGATTTATTAGAAATTATTAGAAGTTACTAAAGGTAAAAATTTTAAAACCACAGCCTGGTCACTATTACTTCAATGTGGTAAATATTTCAAATGGGTTGTTAAGGGCCTCTTAGGTGGTAAAGTGTTTGCCACACAATCAGGAGGACTTGAATCCTTATCTCTAGCATCCACAAAACCACCAAGTGTGATAACATGTATCTGTAACCCCTGTGTTAGTTTGGGACATTGGGAACATATACAGTCATATGTCATGAAGTTCTAGTCCAGATTCATTGAAAGTCACTGTCTCAAAAAGTAAGGCCAAGAGTACTAAAGATAACTGAAGCTGATCTTTGGCTACTACGTATGCATGCATAAGTGGCTTCATCTACATTGGATGCATCTGCACACACACATGAACAGATATGCAGCACTCCAAAGGGGGGATCTATTGATTGCATACTTGAGTCAGTTTCATTTATCAGAATTACTCAACTCCTTCTAAACTTCACAAAGAATTAGCAAACTAAAGGAGATCAACTAATTTTTCTAAATTATGAAACCAGAATAATTGTTGATATGAAAAGCAAGATATCATTACTTTATTAAACTATGATATAATTTTATGTTTGCATTATGTGTATTATGATGAGAACCAAAATATACATCATGATGAT
This sequence comes from Rhynchomys soricoides, assembly GCA_019843965.1. Taxonomy (NCBI): domain Eukaryota; kingdom Metazoa; phylum Chordata; class Mammalia; order Rodentia; family Muridae; genus Rhynchomys; species Rhynchomys soricoides. Next base: position 700,320 of record JADRCH010007462.1, on the reverse strand, counting down.
GGTGGTGATGGTGATGATGATGATGATGATGATGATGATGATGATGATGATTACTGCAATGCTGAAGACAAAGCTTGAATCTTGCACATGCTTGGCAAATAGTTCTACCAGTGGCTATATTCCTATTCCTATGTTTCTGAGATTTCTCACTATCTAAATCAGTGTGTCCCTGAAATCTCTAAGTAGTCCAAGCTGGACCTAAAATAATGAATTTTTGCCTCCTGAATGTTTGAATTACAGGCATGAACTTCTTCTTTCTTTAAAATATAGGAGTAGGACCAGATATCTGTAAACCATTCCTAGTATGTCTGGGTCATGTCTTGAAAATTTTTTTATAAGGGAGCAAAAAGTTTCCAGTGGTTACTTCATGCCTATATTTATAAAGTATAAATTATACTTAAGGTTATTATGTAAATTATGCAGAGATACCCTCTACCTAACTACAAAGACACTTAAGTGTAGTTCATATGTGAATGTGCTAGACTCTTTCTTCGGGTTTCTAGACATGTAGCTACAGTATATTTATTTTCAGTATAAAATAAAATCATGTAAAGTCATTTGTATGATATAAAATTGTACACAGTATTTAGCTTTTAAGGGAGTATCTACATAGTGTTCTTCCCTAGTTCATGGTACAATATTACATATGATGAAAAACATTATTCTATTTTTCATTCTCAGACATTTGATAAACAACCATTAATCACTGAATGTCATGGATTAAAAGATTGATCTACTAGGGCTGGGCAGTGGTGGTGCATGCCTTTAATCCCAGCACTTGGGAGGCAGAGGCAGGCATATTTCTGAGTTTGAGGCCAGCCTGGTCTACAGAGTGAGTTCCAGGACAGCCAGGGCTATACAGAAAAACCCTGTCTCAGGAAAAAAAAAAGATTGATCTACTAAAATATACTTCAGAATTGAAGCTATTTCTGTCAATTCAGACAGAACAGGCTTTGGGGAAATGATACCTGCCCTCAGTGGACATAAAAAGAATTAATTCCAACAATAGAAAGTTTGTGGTTTTTTTTCATTTATTTTTGCCTCTCACTTATGCTTCTTATACAAATTATTTTCTTTAATATGTTATAATAGAGCTTTCTAGTCATTTTAAAATATAACCTTATAGACACCTTTTCTATATTACCTGTGCTTCATAGTCACTTGTCGGGTGAGTTTGCCACTTGGAAAAGAAATTTGAGCCCTAGTTTCAAAGGTGGAAAGCCAAAATGTCACTCTCTCACTATTTTTGGTTTTCTTACTATGCCAAATCATGGTAGATACTCACATAATTTCCACAAAGATGGCTACTCACATTCTGTCCAAAAATCTCTTGAAAAAAAAAAAAGAGAGAGAGAGCAAAGTAGTGCTGCCAGTGTAATGGAACTAAATAAACACACAGAGCATTAAAGGCGCCACGGGGAAGTTGGACGTTACAAATTTGGCCTTATTACATACAAGCTGACTCCTAGCTTGGAAAAGTTTTGTAATTACTCACAGACCACTTTCATCATGTAAACAATGAGCTATAGATATTTCTCAAAAAAAAAAAAGTATACAGAAGCCAATAAATACACTAAAAGATGGTTGCTATAATTAACAATCAACAAAGTGTAAATCAAAACAACATCAATACACATCTGCATAATAACTGTCACCAAATATACTTTGGTTTAGTTTATAAATGAGTACTAACCTGTGAGTAAAGCTAATGTATATTTAAATTTTGCATATGATTATAGGACACTTCATTTCCATGAACAGGAAGAGCTATGGTCCATAGAGGGCCTATATCAAACTGTTTAATTTTTTTCATTAGTTGCAGATGTGTTTATAGTATACCCATTGCTACAATGGTAATTTTCCATTTATAGCCAAGATGTTTAATTATATTTAACTCGCTGAGATGACAACCATAGCACATCTTGATGCTTACTTTTTTGATGAGTTAGTAATACCCAAAAAGTGTGAGCATGCTTTGTGATAGGGTCATAGACAAGAGAAGGAGTCATTATTTAAAGCACAGTTTGAAAATATGCTTTTCTAAGTTATGGAAAAAATGAAAGTACTCCAGAAGGAAAGAGACTCATGCTAAATAAGAGATTCAGGGAAAGGGGAGGGTGAATTTTAATAACACCTCGTGTTTGCACAGTGTGTTTTCTCCAAAGGACTCAAATAACATTCAGGCACCATTTAATTGATTTCGTTAATAGTTCTGTGAAGTAGGATGAGTATAAGATAACTTTAACCATTGGCACATGCAATGATTAAAGCCTTTTATGATGCCCACAGGCAGTTTAGCTGAACATATGCAAGAGGGATCAGTTGCATCACTAGCGAATTACTGATTATTAACCTGGTCTTTATGAGTCAGCTCAGACTTATTATTTGCCTGCTATTATTACATATGTATGCATGTACTACAAAGAATATTTACTCAGTTCTCATCATGTCTACTTTTCCTTACAATGAAGTAGTTTATTAACCTAAAAACACCTGTTTCATAGGTGACCTCTTTGTTTATCAAACAAAACAAATTGTACCTGTAAACTTTCCATACTGCCTCACTATGCATCTATTTATTTTTTATTCTCAATGTTGGTTCCTAAGATTTCAGCTTTTACAATCTTGTGATGTATAAAGAAGTCTTTAAAAGGAAATTAATTTCTTCAAAATGTATATATTTAGTGCTGTACCTTAGAGCACTTTGAAATGCCTCATGTTGATGAAAATAAATAGCAATTAAATGGAAAAAAGGAAATCAAGTAAGGTAGTAATAGGTTAGATTTTGCAAAACATGAATTCTTACTTCCCTGTGATGTACAAAATTAGTTGAGCGACTGTAAGTTTTCATTTGTCAAGGGCAAGACCATGGTTACAGTATTCTGTGCCTCTTGTCTCTGCTAAACACTCTGTTTGACGTTCATTATGTCTTTGTATGCTGATAAATAATTCTATTATTCATTGTTCATCTGTCTTTTTCAAGGAGATTCATTTAGTACAAGTAATCTACTATTCATAGTGTTTCAACTCTACCCCATGGTCTTGATTCCAAACAGAAAGAAAGAGTGATTTTTTTCTTATTCTTCAAGATTTTCAACACATATTACATTTCAATCTGAAAAATAATAAAAATATTTTAAAACCAAATATTACATCTGATCACTGAAAAACCCCAAGACAATTCAAAGTAAGATGCTTCAATTTTCTTCCCTTCTATTCCAAAATGTCACTTAATATTTTTCCTCTTTCTCTCCAAGAGAGTAAGGAATAGTCTTATAATTTAAAGTGTCTACCTATGTTCTCATTTCTATCATTATCACAGGTTTTGATGATATTAAATTATCCCTTTCTGCACCTAGGTATTTACTAGGTTTCTCAGTAACTATACTAAATGGTCTCCCTCACTAAATAAATGAGAATTCATAGATGACTGCAGTGTTTGGAATGAGCATTATCCCTTAGGTACATGGGTTCCCAGTTGTTGCTGCTGTTTGTGGAGTCTTAGAAGGTGTGGCCTTGCTAGAGGAAGGTAAGCTTTGAGAGCTCAGAGCCTTCACCCTTCTCTGTTCTCTCTCTCTGTACTTTTTAGTTATAGTTCAGGTTGTAAGCATTCAGCATTGAGTTACTGCTGCCATGTCTGCTGCTTGCTGCCATGATTGACTCTTTTCCCTCTGGAAACATAAGTCCAAATAGACCTTTCCTGTTATGAGTTGTCTTGGCTATGTGGTTTTATAATAGCAAAAGAAAAGTAACTAATCCAATTAATGGAGTTGACATTGCAGTATAGCAGAGTATGAAGACCACACAATTTTGCCCAACAAGAATGACTAGCTTAATAACATATATCTTCACTTACCAACTTCTTCTTCATATTTTACATGTTTTATAATATAACAAGGTACACTGTTCCATCCTTTGTTACCTGTCACCATGCATGTGCTTGAACATTGTATGAGGAGTGTCTCTTTAGTTATGTCATATTTATTTCTTATGCCAGTGAAATGTACCCACTTCTACTACTCTAGCAAAAGTCATAGCTCACTCAAATTCTATTATTCTATTCTATTCTATAACTTTTTCTAATTGTTTTTACTCTTTGGAATTTTCATATACTTTTTCTGCACCATCGAGGCATCTGAAAAACAATTGGCATTCATTTCTTTGGCTTTTAAAATTGTTGTTTAAAAGCCATCACTTTAATGTAAGCTTCTTCACCTGTGTCCACTGCACCCCTTGAGGTTCTTTCTTGCTGAAACTTAGTACTCCCTATGTCCAAAGCCAGCTGCAACTTGTATTTCACATTCCCAAATTTCAAAGGTCCATCACTGGAGGGCAGAAAGCTAATAGGCAAAAGGTGATGCCAGGTAAAACTCCAGGCGGTATTTCTGAGGTTCTTCTCACACTGACTTAAAACCTCCATAAGAAGGTGAAGGAACACAGTAGGCCTGCAGCTGCATTACCAACTGCTCACCTTGAGTGCTTAGATTTCTAGCTCAAGTGTTACCCTCCCCACCATGTGCAAGGGCTTGGAAACTCACCGTTTTCTATTAGTAATAAATATCCTGTGGTCTGAGTGGCACTGTATGCAGCTGACCTGTGAACTGCCCATTGCTGCCACTGTGGGGCCAGGCCTCCCTCATAGCCTTCTGTCTCATGTCATTGGGGCCAAACTCCTCATTTTGGTCAAAGGTGTGCTAGTTCGTCAGTACGTTCATCTCTGGATCATCTTCAGGTGCATACACATTCTGCAGATAACTGTTTCCTGCTGGATCATTCATGATAAAGTGGGCCTTCATCTTGCCCTCAATGATATAGTCCAACTTCTAGCTAAACCCCTGCAGTTTCTCCAACTTGTCAGGATTCAAGTTGTTGTCCAGTGTGAATGGGTTCTTAGTTACCAATTCTCGGATGTCTTTCAGCAGTTCTTCTAAAGTGGTGAACTTGCCTCCTAAGACAGCCATTCCCAGTTCAAACGCAAGCTCTGGGATTTCCACACAAGTTTCAGAAGAAGTCTCTGTTCATGTATGTCTGATGTAACTGTGATGTAAAGGATGATCCTGGTACCCAAGGACTCTACTGCTTCTCAAGACATCAACTCATTATTCTGATGCCCACAATTCTCACAGTTGATGGCAATGATGATAACCTCTTTAAAGAGGGGAGATTTGGACAAGCTTCATGTTGGTTTGAGGTGGAGCATTGCACTCTGGGCAGTTTCTATTGAAGTGAAGTGCTTTGTTTCTAAGGTCAATCTCTTGTGATTTTTCAGGTTCTGCTGCTTAGAGCCCCAGCATCTCAGCTTGCTGTGGAGTCCAGCTGTAGTATGTGAACACCAAGTCATTTGCTTTAGGTCCTTCATTTTGCCAATGAACTCATCAATTCTTTTTGTTACGGCACCTTCCATTGCTTGTCCTGTGGGCTGGTTCTGTACCAGGCCAGAGTTTGTGTGATTGATCAGTCCTATAACAGTAGTCATTAGTTCCCTTCTAGATGAAAGCTGGAATTTCACAGTACAGCTTGGGAATCCTTGTGGTGGCTGCGTCTGTCTTCACAACTTCTCTATTCATGTCCACTTGGCCCCTAGCAGTTGAGGGATAGCATACTCCCTGTTTATGAATCCTTCCTGCTGACTGGATCTCCATGTTGTTCTAGCCACAGTGCTCACAGAAAAAGGAGCTCATGATTGATTGTTTCTCTAAAGAAGGAGAGCTTGGTGAGCAGAAGTCTCATCATGCTATTCCATAAACAGTTCGTGCACAGCGACCAGTAACAGTTCATGCACAGTGACGGGATTCTGATAGGCTCTTCCTCCTCATCCTTGGTGCTGAGGGGCCAGAAGAAGGACCCCATGGTTGATGACCGAGCCTCAGCGGGCAAGGGCCCCTTGGCAGCCCATGAAGCCTGGGCTGCACAGCCCCGCTGGCAGACATCTCCCCATGTGTTCAAGCATTTGTTTCTTAATTAATATTTCCTTTTCCTTTCAACTCCTTTGGTGTATATCTTACTTGTAAACATAACTATCAATCTCCTTTTTTTATATCTCTTCCTGTAGCTCTAATATTCTGATTCTGTGTGAAGGCTTCACAAGGGACTTATTTCTGACTCTCATCACTGAATGTGAATGGAATCAGTAGCCCTTACATGCTTAGCCCTACAGACTAATACAAGAAGGATAAATAGGATTCACATTCTTGGGAAAAAGCTGGAAAAGTTCTCTAACTGGAAAGTGATAAACACAAGCCCAGAGAAGACAAAAATAATTGAATGTCAAAAATCTTAAAAGGCCCTAAGACTTTCTGGTTGGACTGGGTAATGCAGGTCTTTCTTCTGTCCAGGTCTGTAAACATTGTGCATTCCAACACAGTGTTATAAGGCACATGAACAAACAAAGACATATGACCTAATCAGACTAATCAAATAAATCTCTAGAAGCTGGATCTGAATAAATGGACATATAGGATTTAAATGGAAAATAATTAAAATGATCTTTGAAATACTGAATGAACCCAGGCAAATTTTGTGTTTACTGCCAGTGAGAACGGATATAGGTTTACATTACCAAATAACAAGAGGTGGTAGTGGGACAAATAAGTCAGAAAATAATAAAGTAATAGTAATAAGCCCTTCCTATGGGTAATCATCTCTAGTCAGAATATGGTAACTTACAATTTGACAGGGTCGTACTCCAAAGTAATGTAACTAACTAAATAAGTAATTTGTGTATTTTAGGTTGTGACCTTTTTGAAACCCCATACAGATTTCTGTAGTGACTACATTCATTTGCAAGCAAAATATACAGGTTCCTTCCCTCCATATCCTTACATAGACTGAAAGAGAAAGGATGGAAAATATTATGTATAATAATCAAATGAAAACATGGCTGATCCTAGATGTCAGAGAAAATATATTTTAACTCAGAAAATGTCATTGACCCAAGGAAGGATATTGTATAATAGTAAAATTCTTATTTCTCTAGTCTTACATGGCAATCACAAATAAATGTGAACCCAAGTTCCAAACAATGAAACATAGAAGCCAAATGCTAGTGAACTGTAGGAGAACTCAGGTTCATTTTCAATAATGCATAGAATACTGAGGTGGAAGATCAGCAAGGAAACTTTCCTTCACCTTCACCTTCACCTTTCCTTTCTCTTTCTATCTATGTGCACACTTAAATCAAATGCGAGTCTCTTATAGACAGCATACATTGGTATCTATTTTTATTTTCACACAGTTTGTGGTTCTGGGGATTTAACCAAGGGCCTTATATGTGCTAAGCAAAATTTCTACCTCAGAGCTCAATCGATAACTCAGTGTATTTTTTTTTCTGAATCCATTCAACTGTTCTATATACTTAAAGTAGTTTAATTAACCTTAAACTTTTAATTAACTTCTTGGTAGTCTACAGAATAATGGGTTTCATAATGACATATCTAAACATGAATACCACCACAGTTTGTTTATATTTGTCCTTTCTCTTGTTTTGTTTCTCTCTCTTGCTGGTCTTCCAAATATCTTTTCCTGTTTTCATGGCTTCTCTCCCTCACTCAGTCTCTCTCTGTCTCTATCTCAAACTCTGTTTCTTTCTCCTTAAAACACACATGCACATGCATATACACACACACCACATAGAGACACACACAGAGAAGGGGACGTAGAGAAATTTAATCCTATAACCCAAATTGCTCACAATGGTATATATGAAGAGCTTTACATTGAAATACCATCCAACAGATGATATATTCTTTCAAAAATATAGCTGGAACCTTTCCCAGGTTTTGTCACATGCTACATCCTAAGACAATTATTTACACATTTAAGAAGGCTCAAATTATACTAGGTAGCATTTCTTTCCATCACAGAATAAAAGTAGAAATCAAAATATTTGAAGCAAAGATAAAATTCATATGTGGAAACTAAAGAACACCTTTAAACAACAACTGGGTTAAAGAATGAATCAAAAGAGCAAGTAGCATCTTGAGACAAAAGAGATGAAAACACAACATACTAAAATTTAGGAGATACAGCAAACATACTATTAACAATGTTAGTTTTTTATTAAAGAAGCTAGTCCCATCAAGATAAGTATCCCATCTTTTATGTCATATGTAGAATCAGGGTCTGAGAGTATGTGACAAAATTTAATACAGTGAGTTAATATGACTAAATATATTACAAGCATACACTGAGATATCATGATGAAATCCCTTTGTATAGTTAATACACTGTAAGAAAAGGAAAGTTTATAGTTTTTAATATCCCAATTAAACAAAAAAATCTAGTAACAACATAGTTTTATACTTCAAAATAACCAACCATGCCTAAATACCCATTTTGAGAAGAGAAGAAAGAGGAGGAGGAGGAGGAATGGTGGTACAGGATGAAGAGGAGGGAAAGAAAATTATGAAAATAGAGAATAAAAAGTAAAATTGGAAAGTATCACAGACACTAGGAGCTGTTTCAGTGTCAAGACAGTGATACGGCTGATAAGCTCTTTGTAGTTTAAAAGGAAAGAGTCAGTTATGACTGTAGCTCACACTTATAGTTCTTGCCTAGAATGTCAGATTTGAAGCTGGATTCAGTCCTCAGTATGGAAGAATAGACTCAAATAAATAAATGAATAAATAAAATCAGAAATAAAATAGATAACTAATAACATACCTTTTTGTTGCTTCTGTGGTTTTAAAATTGCATAGACAAAGATTTGAATAATTTGCAGGTGATGGATAAATTCCTAAAAAATTTGTGAACCAAGCAAGCTAAATCATAAATAAATAGAAACTTTGAACAAATACTATTGAATGTGACTACACATCAATAATAAAAAGTCTCACAAACCAAAAAAGTTCAGGATCCCGTGGTAGTACTAGATAATTCTAGCTAACAGTTACAGAATTATTAGCAATACTCAATATTTCTAGAATGTTTAATGGGGGAGACACTTCTAAACACATTCCACTAGACAAAAATTACTCAACTAATAAAACCAGGCCAAGAAATTATTAGAAAACTACAGTCTAATCAATATTCTTGATTATTATAAATGAAAAAGTATTCAATAAAATACCAGCAACCTGAATTCAATTGCATGTTAAAAGGATTATACACCATGACCAATTTGGATTTACCCTGGAATGTACAGGTGGCTCACCATATGAAAATCGCATAAGCATCTTAATAGCTGTGGGTGAAGCCTTTGAAAAATCTCAACAACCTTTCATGATAAAAACATATGGAGCAAATTAGAAATGGAAAGAAATTACTTGAACAGAATAAAGGTCATATATGAAAAACTCATAGCTAAAATTACATACTGAATGTTGAGAAACTGAAAACTTTTCCTATAAGATAAGGAGCAGGATAAGGATCCCCAATATGATATTTCTCCTAAACAGAGTACATGAAGTCCTAACCAGTACAACCAATCAAGAATGAGAAATAAAAGATACCCCTAAACATGAAAAGACTATACAAGTATATTTATTCTCATAAGACTTGGTCTTCTTGGTAGAAGAATACTTAATGGTTAAAAATCAAAAACAAAAACAAAAAAACAAGTAAGATCAAATAACTTAAACAAAGTTTCAAGACAGAATAAATACAGAAAAAGCATTTGTGCTATTACAGTCTATCACTAAACAATCTAAAAAGCAAAGGAAGAAAGTCTCATTTTAAAAATAGTGTAAAAATAAAAAATTCTCTAAAACCCATTTTGCTAAGTAGATAAAAGACATGTACATTGGAAACTATAAAACACTATTGAAAATAAAAAGGCACAACTATGGGACGAGGTTTGAGTCTCATCTCCTGTCTGACAACTTACAACCATCTGCCACTCTACTTCTAGGGGATCCTAAACCTTCTTGTGGCCTTCATGGACACCAGACACAAACATAGTGCACATGCATCCATGCAATCAAAACACCCATGTGCATTTTTTAAAGCTTAAAGGCATAAATACATGGAAAGATATCTCTGTTTCATCATTGGAAGACTTAATGTTGTTAAAATTTCCAAATAGGACTATACATCATTAAAATACCTATCAAAATTTCAGTGTTACATTCTGTAGAAATGGACAAAAAATATTGTGATGGTAAATCTTGGTTGTCCGCTTACCAGGGTCTGAAACTGACTAAATAGCTAGCCACAAGAGAGACCTATGAAAGATTTTATAGATCAAATTATATGAAACAAGAAGAGCCACTTTGATATGGGTGGCACCATCCTATGGCAGCCTAGACACCATAAAGTGATGGGTAGAATTTTGCTTTCCTGCCTGCCTTCTCTCTGGCTTGGAAATTGATTTATCTTGTAGAGGCATCTGCTGCTGTTGTATTCCTTTAGTTGTATTGTAACTCATCTTCTTCAGGTTCCAAACATGCACTGTAAGACTAGTGCTTCTTCAGCAGCCCTCCAGGCTTTTAGTACCAGATTAGAAATGCTGAGGCTCCTAGTCTTGTGAAGTTGACAGCTACCATATGCTCAGCCTCTCCAACATTCAGACATTCAGGCATTAGTTTTAAGACTATGCAGAATGTATAGGATAAGCCCACCTAACCCCCCTTTCACATACATACATACATACGTACGTACGTAAGTACATTCACACACACACACACAAACACACCATGTTCTACTTTATCCTCCAATTTCAATCCCCTGCATACTTCCAAAACTGTATATTCTATTTCCCATTCCTAGAGAGATCTGGCTCCCCAATCCCCTCACTATATAACTAACCTTTGTGGTATTATGGACTGTACAGTGGTTATCATTGCATTAACTTCTAATATCCTCATATAAGTAAATAAATACCATATTTATCTTTCTAGTTTGGGTTACCTCATTCAGGATAAATTTTTTCTAGTTCCATCCATTTGCCTGCAAATTTAATTATTTCTTTCTCTTTTTTGACAGCTGAGTAATACTCCATTATATAAATAAATGTACCATAATTACTTTATTCATTCTTCTGTTGAGAAACATCTAATTTGGTTCCAATTTCTGGGTATTATGAATATAGCAGCAATTAACAGTATTGAGCAAGTGTCTCTATGGTAGAATGAAATATCCTTTAGGTATATGCCCAAGAGAGGTATTGTTGGATCTTGAGATAGATTGATTCTCATCTTCCTAAGGAACTGCCACATTGATTTCTGAAATGTTTGTCTTGAGTTTGCACTCCCACCAGCAATGGATGAGTGTTTCCCTTAATCCATATCCTCACCAGCATGAACTTTGTTTTATTAATCGCTTGTTTTATTAATCTTTGCCATTCTTACATGTGTAAGGTTAGATCTCAAAGTAGTTTTGGTTTGCATTTCCCTGATGGTCAAGGATATTGAACATTTAATTGTTTCTTAGCCATTTGAGTTTCATAGATAGAGAATTTTCTGCTTAGATCTGTACCTCATTTCTAATTGGATTTTTCTTACGTCTAGTTCTTTTTTTTTTTTTTTTTTTTTTTGGTCCTTTTTATTTTGGATATTTGCCCTCTTTTGGATTTGTAGTTGTTAAAAAGTATTTTTCCCATTTGGTAGGCTTCTGATTTGTCGAATGATGCTGTCCTTTACTGTAATGAAGCTTTTCAGTTTCATGAGGTTCCATTAATTAATTATTGATCTTAGTGCCCGTGCTAACAGTGTCCCTGTTTAGAAAATCTTTTTCAGTGCCAATGCATTTACAAACTGGTCTCTTTGCCTCAAATTCTATGGGATTATCACTGAATAGCAGAATGAAAATGTGAATTGTATCATCTGTCTCTTCTAGTTTACTAGCATTAGTAATTTTTTATTTTATCTTATTTATTCATTAATCTCTCATACAACATATCTTGACTTCAGTTTCTCTCCCACCACTCATCCTATTTCCCCCTTTCACTTAGCAAGCAAAAAATAAAATAAATAAAAATAAATCCCTTACCTTGTTCAGAGGCTGCCACCTAGTTTAGTCCCATTTTCTTCTTGCACTCAATATTCCAGTTATAGCCAAGTTCTTGCTGGTGTTCATGTGGCAACTCATTTTCTCTCTCATTCCCACCCTCCAGCTTACCATCAACTCTCTAAGATACCTTTCATTATCACTGACCCAAGTCGCAGAAAGAATTTACTCTTACTCCATCTTTTGAATTCTTCTGTTTCAGTATGTTTGGCATTTACTTATTGGTGCATCTGTCTCCCTTTACTAGACTTTGGTCTTTACAATTAAGGATTTTGGTTATTTCATTCCTAGCAATAAATACACTGTCTGAGGCTCAATAATTTGTGTTTCATGTATATATATGCACAGACATGTATATAAATAAATATACAAATACATGAATTCATGAGAAGCACAGGTAAGATTTCTGTTTTTCTGAGATAACTAAAAATATCTAACAATATCCCTCATTGCAGCCATGCGAATAAATTCTTTTACGTTTTCAAAATCCAACTTTAGAGAGGATTACATTTGTAGCTTTCAAGAAGCGTAATATGGTGCTTGCTTCGGCAGCACATATACTAAAGAAGTGTAGTACGGCTGAGGATTTCTCTTAGTTGGTAGAGTGTTTGCCCGCATTTGTGAAGTCTACATAGTCAAAGGCAGTATTGTATACATTGGGCATGGTGACACTACACCCATGATCGTAGCCCTCAACTTTGGTAAAGTAAGAAAGAAAGTCTGAAGTTCAAGGTCATCTTTGGTTACCAGCCAGGGCTTCATATATATATAGCTGTCTAAAGAAATTAAAAAAAAATGTCTAGATGTTGTGGGAAATAATAAAAAGAAGGAATAGTTCAGCAAGTTCCCACACTACACCCTTTCTCTCAGACCCTGCAGCCTGGCCAGCCATGCACTGGCGGGAAATGGTTGACCTGCTTTTATCTCCTGGAGCTCTAACTCAGAGCTCCATGATCTCTCCACCTAGCTTACTAGGTTCCCACTGGCGGGGCACTACTCTGCCAGCTCCATGCTTCAATACCCCCATGGCCTCTGTGGTGTGCATCAGGCAAATCCACACTTTGCCACTGTACCTTTCTCTCTGGAACGCAGGCGAGCCACTGTGTGAAGGAAAACACAACACAAACTTAGCTCAGAAACAATAGTAACTCAATCTCTGGGAGCAACAACTAAAACCTAATCTTGTAAACCTTATCAATGTCTGATTCCTCTGGTGGCGAATCCTTGTGGATCTTCTATGATACCAGGAGAATCTAGTAGCTACATCTTACCTATCTGCTGTCCCCATTCCAAAAGGAACTCTCTTTCTCCCCCTCATCCTCTCTTCCCTTCTCCTACCTGGAAGTCCCTCCTCCTCACCCAGTGATTGGCTCCTTTATTCATTAGGGGATTGGTTCACAAGAATTCACATGAGTATGTAACTCACACCTTTTCTGAAGCCCCTCCCAGGAGGGCAGAATCAGCAGAATGCAAATAGCCCCAGGGCTATCTAAAACATTTAAATAGGAAGGAAATTTGGTGGTTTTATTGGTAAAGATGATTGTAGCTAATATTTTTAAAAACCAAAAGTCACAATGGCTTAACATGGAAAATATTTACTTCTTGAAAATGTAGAGACTAGTTAGGTATTCAAATAACTTACTATGTAGCTCCAGATTTATTCATCATCCCCACATAATCTTTCAAAATCTCCTCCAGGAATTCCTACACATATATAGACAAGTAAACAAGATATCACTACTAACCACATCTTCTTATCCACAGTTTAGCATTCCAATGGAATTCCAATCAAAGTTTCACAGGAAGGACTACTTATAGGCACTCTCAGACAAGTTGAGTTGCTAGAAAAGACTCAGACTAATCAGGCAGTTGGAAAGCAACAGAGACTACCTGACTGCACCCTTATCCCAAAATTAACAGCTCAATCAGCTGAACTATATGTAAGAGGCTCAGACCACCTGGGATGCTAGAAAGAGACAATCTCTGACCTTTTGAGCTATCTGCAAGTTGTTCATGGCTTTTGTGAGCTGTCCTCCATGCTAGAGTGAGCTTTAGTGATGCAACTGTCTGTGAACCGTTTCTCATCCTGTAAATTAACCCTCAGACATATTTCTCTCAGAAACCCTAATAAAACTCATAGGTTCACAAAAAACTTTAGAATGAAGAGGAGCACAGAAACTTAGATGAGTTTTGGTTGTAATGAAACAATGTAGAATTACCTGTGGGAGCATTCCTAAGAACAAAGACTCCTATAACAATCAAGAATTGCTCTTTCTAGAGAGCAGCCTGTTTCATTACTGTCCAACTTTTCATTGAAGAGTTTTTCTTTATGTTAAGCTGTAATATTTTCCTGTAAGGCAAAATCAATCTGTTCTTCTTCCATTTAGTTCCTCCAATAGCTGAATATGCTAGTATGTATGATATAATATTAAAAATATGTATGTACATATATTCATTCTTAAAGGAACCTTACAACATCATGTCTTCTCTTTTCTGGATATATTCTAACAAGGAATGTCAGTGTGATTCTTAAAATATGAGTTCATATACCAGAGATATATAACTCCTTTAGAGCATAGATCAACTGACTTCCTATATTCCAGCTTCTGTGGAAATGAGATCATCCATCTGCAAGCACTTTTTACAGTATAAAGCAGCACATTCATAGAAGGTATCATTATCCTCATAAATGTAGCTTGAAATTGTGTGAGCTTATTCAGCAGCCACATCACACTATTGGCTTGTCTTTTAAACTCGTGGTTAGATAAACTCCCCAACCCTTTTCACAGGAGTTACTATGTGAAAGAACCCATAATCATTTGTTCTGTGGTCAGTGATAAATAAATCATTCACTTTTTTGTCTTTAAGAAAAATAGGACTAATAGTGTCTAGAAATCATGGATAAATACCAGCTTAAAATTTTGACAAGTTGTACGTCCCATAAACCAACACAAACCACTTTAACCAAAATTGATATTTTTAAAAGTGTAAATTTAGTTAACTAAGCATATTTTCTTCTCTGCATCACACTGAATACTTGAATTTTATCCACTTGTGGCATTGGAGTGGGACTACATTAAAGCTTTTGATTTCTTCTTTAGTAATTAGTGGGTTTGTTTTCATTAACTGCTCTCTATAGCAAGGATTGAGCACTTTTTTCAAGGATTTTTGCACAGTGTGAACAATATAAATTATACAAAAGTATAGAAAGTGTAAATAATAGTATGCTTGAGATTGCATGATTAATACAATTAAGTAGAGATATGAAAAACTTATACCTTTCCACTATGTTCTTCTTCCTCTCTAGGAACGTTTTGGACCATTTACTTCTTAAGCTCATTAATCAGGGCCCATCTGCTAAATTCAGGATTAGTGGACCATAATGAAAAGATCAGTGTTTTGTTATTACAGTCCCTTTAATTGCTTAGTCTATTTGTATTCTTCCATAGGGAATTGTTGATGGCATTTTCAAATATTGAGCCTTTGAAAAACTTCCCAATTAATTAATTGTATTACTTCAATCAGGCAAGGCTACTGCATTACACAATGTTTTATTAACTCCCTTTGGTCTTGGGAGACTAGAATTTCCAGTTTTCTATGCAAGAGAAAAAATGACTAGCTTTTTTCCTGGATAATGAAAAGTATCCAGCAGTTTTTGCTAGGTCTAGGTTTAATGTCTCTTGAGATGATCACCAGAGGAGAACAGTGCTGTGTCATTTTTAGATGTATCCTATGCAGTTGGACTGGCTTCATTTTACTTCCACATGCCCTCCATTACTCTATGTGCCAGCTTCCTAGAGCAGCTTTCAAAAAAGGCTACAAGCTGAGTAGCCAAAAATGATATAACCATATTATATCCTAGTTTCTGAGACCAAATGTCTAAAGACACTCTCTTAGTGGTGTTGGTTTATTGTGAGAGCACCAAAAGAGAATAAAACGTATGTTTTCTCCAAACTTGTGGCAGTTTCTGGCCATTGTCAATATCTCTGTCAAGACTTGGGGTTCTGTCTTTCTATGTATAGTGTTTCTGTCTGTAAATTTTCATATTCTTATAACAATTCATTGGACTCTAGGGTTCACTTTATCATAACTTAACATCATTAAAATACTGAAAAGACTTTTTTCAAAAAAAATTATGTTCACAGGCATTACAATTAAGCACACAGCTTGCAAAAGGTACATTGTTCTATCCACAATGACATGTCTACCTGCATCTACACTCAAAGGACAGTTAACAGCATGATGAGGCATAAAAAGTTTATTTCCAGAGTAGAGAGTTTGACAAACTAAAATCTGTGCACCTGGAAGCCTACATATGTGAATTTCCATGTAATTTAAATTGTTGGAGAAACACATAAGTAGACAAACAAAGGCAGGTCTCAAGCAGCTTTTAGGAGGGAAGTGTTTTTGTACACTTGAGCTTTAACCTTATGGCTGAACTACACACTCTACTTTCTGAGTTCAGGAATAGAAATTGCTATATACAGAAGAAGAACCTTTCAAAACAGGGATTCATTTCAAGTACTGTTTTGTTTTTTCTTCCATTTCTTGAGGACATAAGGAATTACTAATTTTAGTTGTCTCCCTTGACAGAAATATTTCCTTAATACCTGTAAATTCTAAAGTCCAATGTATTTGTACAATCAACTTGTATTCATGAAGAAATATCAATTTATAATTAGAAAAAATAAATAAAAATATTTTGTTTTCCCACAGTACTGAGGAGAGCAAATACTGAGCAATGTAATATTAGGGGTATATATGCAACTCACAAAAGTACTATTGTGGGCCAGTGTAACTTAACTTGAGTTACTTTCCTAACTTAACCAGCTCTTCCTCTTTAAAAAACAATTGAGAGAAAATGGGATATTTGGGGAAGTAATGGAAAATAGGTAGCATTATTCTATTGTTTGATTATAAGTAGGTTGTCAATAATTATAAATTGAGTTTCAAGATTCTTTTTATATACGAGTGACATCACCTAGATTATATTTAGTTTTGACATATGATGCAACTTTTATACTCATACATGTAAATGAAGATGTCATGTGTCTAGAGAGGGGTAAACACATAGTTCAGCTAATAGATCATCAATAAGTACTGAATAAATTAACATATTGTTATTTTGTGCCAGTTAATAAAGGTGAAACATTCATATTACGATCCTTAGGTTGTTAGGGCTTGTAAAGTGATATGGGATGATTTAATCTTTGGTCTGTGTAGAGCTCTGAAATAAGTTCTCACACTCCCTTCTTCTCCTGGATATCATTTTTTATGTCACCAAACATGACCTTTGTAAAAGTACTATAATTTGCATATATTTAAATAGTAATTCATACAACATATGATTTAAGCAATGATTTATTAGGTTGAAATCATGCAATGAAAATTATTGAGCTTTAATTATAAAACAAACACTTTTCTGAACCCTGGGGGTATAAATAATGGAGTTTTTTCTCCTTATGACTTTTATTGTCCCAGGAGGTAAGAGAGCAAGTAAATTAACTTACTATTTTACATGAATGTAACATTTCCAATTGTTTTAAGTGTTTAAGTAGAAAGAAAGAATGTCTATCTATGTGTGGATAAGTCAAGATACCTGGATTCAGAAAATCCAAAAGCGTAAATTTTAAGGATGAGTAAGAAATGTCATATGAAAAAGGAGGAGACATGTTTCATAAATGGAAATAGCATATATTAAGGTCTTACAGAAGCAGAAAAAGCCAGCCACTTTTGCTTGTCTTAAGTCTAATATATCTAGAGCATTAGAATATGCAATTATCCAGACAAGGGTGGCATAAAGCAAGTTCATATAGATGAATTGTGATTATGTCATGCAGAATCTCAAAGAACAATTCTTACCAAAGATGGCTGCTGATGCTACTTATGTACACCTGTATTTTTAACTTTTTATTGAAATAATTTCACACCTGACAAAATGGTTGCCAAAGTAGCACACAAACTTCCTGTACATTCTTCCACACAACTTCGTTTATGAGGGCTCTAGTTAAAATAATATGGTATGATTTCTGGCAAGTGATAAAGGCAACACAAAGAGATATGCTCAGAAAAAGAAAGGTGTGATTGTTCCCATGTGGTAAAATTAAGAACACTCACTTAAAATTAAACTTCTATGCCTCAGATATAAGGTTACAAGCTAGAAATGAACAATAACCTTGCAATGTAGCACATTTTGTAATAGATTGTTCATAGTTAGGTGAGAGTGATAATATATTATTAAAAATTTCCCCAATTATTTATTACATTATAAATTCACCTCTCCCAGATTTAGAGGTTTGAAAATAATAATTCAATAATTGACCTGATTCTGTTAGCATTTACTTGGTTCTTTTACTATGAATAGATTTGACTATGGTCAAACCATGGTATCACTGAAAATTCTGGAGCTTTGGTGCTCATCTTACACAGATACAGTTTAAGTGGCTTCACTATCTATGCCCAAAGTATATTTTAGTATTATCCATTATTTTAAGTGGAGATATATTTATCTGAAAGGTTTTCTGCTAAGGCAGATGATGCTAATTCTGTCAAAGACTAGGCTTTGAATAGGTGGAACATTGCTCTAGTATACTGGTTAAAGGAAGTCCCAAGTCCAGCACAGATTTAAGAGGAGGCAAAATGGCCCCTACCTTTCAAAAGAAGGAACTACCTACATACAATGGTCAGTAGTGACCCTTGCAAAAACTCCATTATGTAAAAGTTTACAAGGAGATTAGGATTAGAAATTGCATGATCAAATGAGAAGTCTGGGTTGTTCAAGGTAGGGCACTCTCAAGAGAACTTAATGGTCCACACATATTGTTTTTCATGTGAAGAAACTCAAACATAGAGAGAAAAAGCACAACCAACACATAAATCCACAGAACACACAATATCCCAAGTAGTTATTCTCAACGATTGCTTTTTATGATACATTCTTTCATCTTTCTTTCCCTAAGGGAGGGGGGATCAATATACTTGGGGAGTTTTCTTCATTCCACATTTTCTAAGTAACATTTGAATGTCATATAGCTTGTTTCTAAGAATATAATAAACTTTATTTTATCTGTTGAAGAAAAAAGAAATAGGTGCTACACCATTGTAGGAAACCAAGGAAGACATTGGACTGTGACTATGTTTTATTTTGAGTGTCTACTTCCCAAACAGATTCATGCAGTGCCATTTTATGTTTGCTTATTCTATCTGTCAAGAGAATGACTTACTTGTAGTTGCATGCCTCATATAGTCTGTAAATTACAAATAGCAACATTCAGCTCTACTCCTTTGACCTTTTCAACACTGTATAATTTTCAGGGTATGCCAGTGCACATTGCCTCTTGTTTACAGCCTCGGTGAACTGTGAAAAAGAGGTGGGATGGCCATCAAATCAAAATATACAATACCGAGAAGGTCAAAATAATGCATCATAAAACCAATTCTCAAAGCGAGGTTTAAAATCAAGATAAATCTGTCTTATTACTGTCTTTCCCCTCCCATCATACCCATGGAGATTGAGCATGAGGGCACATGTTAGTAATACCAGTCCTCAGAAGTCAAAGTCAGAAGTACTGTAAAATAACAATGAGCCTGTTCTATACAGTAAATTCGAAGACAGCTAGAATTGCATAATGCGGTCCCATTTCAACAAAAGACGTAGTAAGGGAGAGATTGGGTACATGTTAATGATGAGAAAGAAGACATCAATGAATGATACGATGAGTAAAATTGTACCATGTGTTTAAATGCATTTTGAAATGAATTTTACTATGTTTGAGTATACCCAAGATCCATCTCAAAATGAACTGATATCTAACTAGTCGTACATATGTATGAGTAACTTTATATTTACTGAGGTTACATTTATATATTTAGGAATATATCCATTTAACACTCAAATAAAAAGACACTCATGGATTTGAAAGAGACATAGATGATGTTCATAGGAGGGTTTGGATGAAATAAAGGAAAAGAAGAAATAACGTTACATTGTATTATAATTATATCATAATCTCAAAAAGTAAAATATATTAAAAATATTTTGTTTACTATTTTTTAAATATTTTAAAATATTTAAAAATAGGTTAATATTTTTAACCCAAGTATAGAAACATCATGGATTTCTACTTTTTCCTTTTCAAAATTTATTCTTCTCTCATATGTTACATCCTGACCACAATTTCCCCTCCCTGAATTACTTCCAAACCCCTACCTCCCCTCTCAACTGAATCCACATTTCCTCTGTTTCCTTTCAGAAAATCTCAGGTATTCCAGGGATATCAACTGAATATTGCATCAAAAGTTACCATAAGACAATACACATCATGGATTTCTATTTCAGGTTTCAAAACATTTTGTTTGAAATATGATCTATTTCAATATAACTATTGAAATCCCACTTAGCACATACAAGTTGGTGATTAGAAATCAATGTTCAGTTTTTAAAGAAGTTGAAAATCAGGATATCAGTATCATTCTACACTTAGTAGATGAAGCATATCTACAAAATCAGTGTAAAACTGAAGTCACACAGCTAATTGAGAAGAACCAGCTTAGTGAGGAAGACTTCTATTGAAAATAGAATCCTGGTAGGACAAAAATATGAGTGCTTCAAGATACAGTGGGACATTAGAAAACTCAGTTCTAGCCAGGAATAGTAGTACTTTCCTTTAATCCCAATATTTGAGAAGCTGCTATAGGAAGATCAAATTGAAGTCCAGATAGATGTTTTCTCAGGAACAAACAATGCCACCATGACAAGTACAAGCACAAAACAAGATGTGTGTGTGTGTGTGTGTGTGTGTATGTGTGTGTGTGTGTGTGTGCATTAAGCATGGATGTGCACTCATAACTGTACAAGAGACAGCCACAGGTTTATATCAGGTACATTTTTTGCTAGCATCCATCAAATTGATAGAGACAGAATATCTTACTAATCCTAGAAAGAACTCATTGGTTTGCCTATACTGGCCAGCAAACTTCCTAAGTCAGCCTGTGTCTAACCCCACCCAGTACTGGTGATCCAAGAGAATGCTACCACATCTGGCTTTTACATTGGTGCTATGGAACCAAAGTCAGATCCATGTGTTTATTCAGCAAACACTTTACCCACTGAGCCATTTCTCCAGCCTGAACTTTGATGAGTATAAAGTTCTGAAGATAGAACCTGGGACATTACACATACAAAGCAAGACCTTTACCACTGAACTTGCTCCCAAGGATGAATGAGACCCAGGAGTCCTCCAATGCAAGAGAGAATTGTTTCTAGCCAAACCCTATATAACAACTGTGACTGTGCCAGGTTTATGGTTAAATTCCATTAACTAGTTGCGAACTACTTACAAACAGTATCCCTCAACTTTGGAATATTCCACAGATATCATGGTGCATGTTACTAAGATTAGCATAAATAACCTTTTGTGCAGTACTGGGGATTGAATTCAAAGCCCCCCGCATGCTATATAAGCACTCTAGTACTGAACTACATCACCAGCATACTAATCAGCTCTGCAACGCTAAAGAAATCTAATATTGGTCATAAGCCACAGATGTATAGTTTGATATTTTTCATGTCACTTAGCTTTAATCATCAAATCTTGCTCTATTACCAAAAGTAATATGTTTGGATTTTATACTGCTTCCACACTTCTTGTAACATTGTAAGGTTTGCCTCATTTAGCTAATGTTTGTCAGATCTTAAAACAAATCCTAAATGCTCACTAATTACATGCTATCAGACTTCAGATATAAGAAGAACTATTGTGGGGGTCACCCATATGATGCCCTTCAAGAGCTAGCAGAAAAGAAAAGAAGAAGAAGAAGAAGAAGAAGAAGAAGAAGAAGAAGAAGAAGAAGAAGAAGAAGAAGAAGAAGAGAACAACACATTTCTTTATTGCTGACTTCTGAAAACAAAGTAATAGAAACATTCCTATTCCTCTTTTACTGTCTGACACTAGAAGCCTTCATTGATCAAAGACCAGTCAGTGCTTACAGATTCATTCTCACAGATGCTCAGGCAGGGTTCAAAAGAGTATTGACTAATAGCTATCAATTAAACTCCAGTGTATTGATATCCTAGTAAATAGCAAATTATTGTCTATAAAGCAAGAACAGTTCTCTAAGCTTGAGAGACAGAGTATACGCCATTTTGTGTCATCAAGAGGCATTGTGGTACTGGTAAGCAGTTTACCACTTTAACTCATATCCATAGAGCAGAGATTTATTCACTCAATGGGGATTTATTGTTCACTTTCTATGTATCAGGGACAATTCTAGGCATTGGGAAAATATCAATAAACAAGATGAACAAAAGTATCTGCCTTCACTGCTCTCTGTTCTCTCATTTTAGTTTGGAAAATGTAAGTTACTGGGTAAGCAAACAACAAGACTTTCAAGTGGCCTGAACAGTTACAGAAAACCAACATTATATAATGGAAACTAACTGGAAGAGCCTAATTAATATTATATGGTTTGAAAAGATATTTCTGAAGGGGTCATATTTAACTTGACAATCCAAGTGAAGGGTTCACTGAGAGCTTGAAGAATTACAGCCAAAATAACTAGGTTTACGCTGCCCAATCTCATGATTATGAGATTGGGAAAACTGGGAATAAACAAGTAACAATTGGCTCATAAACTTGGCTTCATTGGTTGCTTGAAATGAACAGAATATAAACATTTTCTCCTGTTTAAAGATGTTTTAAATACGTGCATCATACTTAGTTTTGTAAGTTTGAGTTGTAAATACTTGTATTTGTGTGCTAAGTCCTTTCCAAGGTCTGGAAGTAGTGGAGCAAAAAATTAAAAACATTTCAAAGGAGAAGATGATAGATTGCATGTGATTTATAGCTACAGAATAGACCAGTTGGGTTGTTATATAGTTAGGACTTGTCTCTAAATGCAACTGGATGAAGGTCCTAAAAGTATCAAGACAACCTTTTCCTCTAATCTAATAGGACAGATTAAGAATCAAGTTTTATTCTCTGTGATTGGCCAGTTGTGAGTTTCTGCATTACACACTGTCTGCCACACAAAGAAACTTTGCTGATGAGGTTTGAGAGCTGTACTAATCTGTGGGTACAGAGATATGAATTTAGGCAGGAGTTTCATTTAGAAAAATAACATTAGACTCAGCCCCAGGGCATGTGAACATCCCAGCCATGTGCCCTTAGCCAGATTATTGTGCCAGGCATGTGTTTTCTCTTGTATAGTTTTAAGATGCAGCAGTAGCGAATGAGTATGATCAAAGATTTAACTATATGAAATCTTTAGAAGATTAATGAAATATCATATTCAAAAGAATTAAATCAGGAATATTTAATTTTATATACTCTTCTTTTCGGTTAGAGCTATACTACTTTCTTGAAGTAAAGCAATTTATATTTAAAAGTAATCAAGTTTTTAATGTTTCTATTTATTCTTTGAGAATTTCATACAATACAAATTGGATCATATTCTTTCCCCCCCTTCAACTCTTCCCAGATCTCTCCCTGACTCCATACTCACTCAACTTTATGTTTTTCCCTCTCTTAAACAATCAAACAAAAAAACAAAGAATTCTTCCAATAGACACACAAAGAAACATAGAGTCTGGGTTCTGTTGGAAAACAATTCCTGAGCATGAGATTTGCCTTGGAGTATGGTCAATATATCCCGTGTCACTCCATTGAAGACAACTGATCTTCTCTCTCCCAGCAACTGTCAGTTGTGAATTGCTTCTTGTCTAGGTATTTGGCTTTGTACCCCTTCCTCTCTTCATGCTGGGATTTTGCCTGACTTAAGTTGATATCTTGCTTATTCTGTTTTAGTTACTGGAATTTCTTATATGCATCTGCCCTGTTGTGTTCAGAAAAATGCTGCTTCCTTCAAGTCATCTACTACTCTGATTATTACAATCTTTCCACACCCTCTTCCACATATATCCCTGACACTTGAGGGGAAGAATGTGGTAAAGATATCCCAGATAGGGATGAGCATGTCAAAGTCTTTCGTTCTCCCAACATGGTCTCCTTGTGGATCTCTGTCAAGTACCATTTATTAGAAGAAGCTTCCTTGCTAAGGGTTGTGTGATGCTCTGATTTACATGTATAACAATATATCATTAGGAGTCAATAGGATTTATCCCATTTGAACACTAGTCATTGGTTCGTGGTATCATTAACAGTGTTAGGTTCCATGTCATAAAGAAGTTATTAATGCCACTAAAAAGTGGCTGGCTGAAAAGTATTCCATTGTGTAGATGTACCATATTATTTTAATTCATTCTTCAGTTTAGCAACATCTAGGTTGTTTCCAGTTTCTGGCTATTATAAATAAAGATGGTAGGGACATAGTTGAACAAAGTGTCTTTGTGGGTTGATGGAGCATTTTTTGAGTATATGCCCAGGAGTGTTATAGCTGTGTCTTGAGGTACAACAATTCAGTTTTCTGAGAAACCGTCAAATTGATTTCCAAAGTGGTTATACAGGTTTGCACTCCTACCAGCGACAGAAGAGTGCATATATCCTTGCCACCCTTGTTCCACATCCTTGCCAGCAAGTGCTATCACTTTAGGTTTAGATCTGAGCTATTCTGACAGGTGTAAGATTTCCATCTCATGGTCCTGTTGATTTGCATTTCCCTGATAACTAAGGATGATGAACATTTCCATAAGTGCTTCTAGGCCATTGGCAATCCTTCTGCTGAGAATTATGTTTAGCTCAGTATCCCATTTTTTTAAAAATTGAGTTGGTTGGGTTGTTAGTGTCTATTTCTTTTCTTTGAAAATCTGGTAGAATTCTCTGCTGAAACCATCTGGCCAGTGGTACATCTACAATGGAATACTATTCAGCAATTAAAAACAAAGACACCACAAATTTTGCAGGCAAATGGGTAGAACTTGAGAATATTATCCTGAGTGAGGTAATCCAGACCCAAAAGGTCCTACATGGTATGTACTCATTTATAAATGGATATTCACCATAAAGTAAAGGAATTCCAAGCTATACTCCACAGACCCAAAGAAGATAAATAAGGGGGAAAAAGCCCAAGCAAGGATGCTTAAATCTAGTCATAAGAAGCAGATGGAAGGAGGGAACTGGGCAGGAGAGGGTATGGACAGAGAAACGAGGGGGGAGGGGAGTTCTGGATCAGTTGTGGGGAGAACCAGGAGAATGAATGGAAATCTGCAGCTAGCAGGGTTAGGGGTCATCTCGAGGACATGACAGAGATGTAGGAGGCTCCTAGAAATCAATGGGGGTGACCTTAGCTGGGCCTTACATCAGTGGAGATATAGAACCTGAAGAGGCTACCTCCTGTAGCCAGGTAGAAACCCTAATAAAGCAATAGGGGTTCTAACCCATCGACAAAACTTTTGACCCAAAATTTATCCTATCTATAAGAAATGCAGGGATATGGGATGAAGCAAAACGGTGGCAATGGCCAACTACTATCCAACCCAATTTGATACCCATTCCACAGCCAATCACCAATCCCTGACACTATTAATGATACTCTGTTATGCTTGCACTTAGGAGCCTAGAATAACTGTTCTCTGAGAGGTTCCACTGAGCAGCTAACTGAAACAGATGCAGAGACCCACAGCCAAACATTGGATGGAGCTCGAAGACTCTTATAGAGGATTGGTGAAAGATTTGAGGGTCCCAAAGAGGATAAAAACTCCATAGGAAGCCAATATAGTCATCTAACCTGAACACTTAAGGTCTCTCAGAGACTGAACCACCAACCAAAGAGCACACATGGGCTGGATGTAGGCTCCCTACACATATATAACTGATGTGCATGTTTGTCTTCATATGGGCCCCCTAAACAATTGGAGTGAGGGTCTCTGTCTAAAGTTGTTACCTGCCTGTGGACTGACTTGTCTGGCCACAGTGGGAGAGAATGAGCCCAATCCTGCATAGACTTGATGTTTCAGGGTAAGGCAATATCCAGGGGGCCTCAACCTTCAAAGGGGAAAAGGGAAAGTGAATGTGAAGGGAGGGACTGCATGAGGGGGGACCAGGAAAAGGGGCAGCAATAGGGACATAAAATGTATAAAGTTTTAAAAATTGTTTTAAATCATTAAAAATATAATAAAATGGGGAAAAGTAGCTGGGTATATTCATAAAATTCATTCTACTATTAGAATCAAGTGGACATATCTTGCATTCAAGCCACTATTGTAGCTAAGAAGGTTTGTAGCTGGGTGATATTAATTTTTCTCCTTCAATAGCATGTGTGTGTGTGTGTGTGTGTGTGTGCACTATGAACACTGGCCAGTAGGGGTGAATCTTCCAGTTTAATACAAGCTAGATTCCTGTACATACTATGACATAATTGTATGTTGTCTTCAGCAACAAGATCTTACTATTAAGCTCTGGAGAGTAACTAGTACCATTGGCTATGACCTGTAATCTTTAGGGGATGGTCAATGAAAACCTGTTGGCCAATGATTTAAAAAGGCATAACCGATTCCTAGAACTTGACATTCTAATTAAAAGCATATGATTTGTCGTTGGGGTTTTGCTACTTTCTCCATCATGTAGTAACTCCTGTTAAACTTCTTTTATATAGGTATGTATTTGAGGAAATTTCTACAGTAGTAGGTTTCCATGGGACTTTTCTAAAGGCCTTTAGTCTTATCCCTCCCTGTATTCTACTATGCACTGCCATCTACTACTGTTATAATTTACCAATTATCCTTTTATAAAACAATATTCTAATTTTTCTATCATGAACGATCCCAATCTTTCCTTCTCCTATAGTCCTTTACTAACTACCTAATGTCTGTGGGTATTTTAAATAAAGCTCACATATCTAAAAGGTATAAAGCTAACATCCACATATGGGAGACAAAACACACAGTGTTTTTCTTTGTGAATCTGGGTTATGTCATTCAGGATGTATCTTAATTAGGATTTCAAATGCTATGATTTAAAGAAAAACTAACAAGAAACAATGTGGAGTTGAAAGGGTTTATTTCACCTTACAATTCCATAGCACAGTCTGTCAATGAATAAAGATTC
Organism: Rhynchomys soricoides; assembly: GCA_019843965.1. NCBI lineage: Eukaryota > Metazoa > Chordata > Mammalia > Rodentia > Muridae > Rhynchomys > Rhynchomys soricoides. The sequence goes on along the minus strand of JADRCH010007462.1, from coordinate 673,375 downwards.
TAGGAACTCAAACAGGACAGGAACCTGGAGGCAGGAGCTAATGAACAAACCATAGGAGAGTGTCATTTACTGGCTCACTTTTCCTAGATTACTCATCTTGCTTCCTTTTAGCACCAAAGACTGCCAGCCAAGGAATAGTACTGCACATAGTAAGCTGGAACCTCTTATATCAATCATCAATAGATTTGCCTACCAGCCAATCTGGTGAAGAAACTTTTTCGATTTCTGTTCCTTATTTCAAAATGATGATGTCTGTGTCAAGTTGACATAAAAATAAACAGCACAAGATGATTGCTTCTAGCTCTATAAATTCCTGTGAATTTCATTTTTCTTATCAGCTAAATAATATTCTGTTCTACAAATGTGCTGTGTTTTCATTATTCTTTCGTCAACTGATGGATTTCTACATTGTTTCCAAGTTCTGGTTATTGTGAACAGAGCAGCAATGAACATGTATGAGCAATTGTCTCTGCAGTAATATGTAAAGTCCTTCAGATATTTGCTCAATAGTTATATAGCTGGATCATGTGATAGATCTATTTTCAGCTTTTGGAGAAACCATCACAGTGATTTCTATAGTGGCTGTACCAGTTTGCAATGAATAGGTATTCCCCTTTCCCTGCACCCTCACATTGACTATAATTTTATATGTAATTATATTCAGTTAAACCTGGCCGTTCTGACTGATATAAGATGAAATCTCACAGTTTTAATTTGCATTTTCCTGATAACTAAAGATGTTGAATATGTGAACTTTTCTCAACCATTTGCCTTTTACCTCTTGAGAATTCTCTATTAAGTTCCATACCCCCTTTAAAACTAGGCTTATTTGTTTTCTTGATGTTAATTTTTTTTAGTTTTTTATATATTATAAATATAAATCTTCTGTCAGTTATATAATTGGTACAAACGTTTTCTCATTCTCATCCATTGCTTGAATGATACTGTCTTTTTGCTTTTTTAGTTTCATGAGGTCTCATTTATTAATTGTTAGTTTCAGTGCCTGAATTATTGGGGTTCTGTGCCAATGAATTCACTTGATGATGAAATGGGTTTCCCCATTCATCAGAAATATAGATCTGATTTTATTATCTAATCTGATAGTCTATGTATTTTATTAGGGAACTGAAACAGTTAATATTGAAAGTTATTATTGAATAGTATGTATCAATTCCTGTTATTTTGTTGTGGAAGCATTGTTTTAAATCTTTTTGGTTTACTGTTCTGAGGTTATTTATCCCTTTTGTCCTCTTGGGTAGGGTTAAACATTTTATCTGAAAGTTTCTTTTTATGTATCTTCTGTAGAGCTGTGTTGATACACATAAATTCCTTAAAATTGTTTTTATCATGAAACATGTCTTGCTCTCCTTCAATTATTATTTATAGCTTTACTGGGTATAGTAGTCTATAATACTATATTATAGTACTCTAGTACTATAGCTAGGCTGGAATCTGTGGTCTCCTAGAATTTGTAGATCACTTGTAAAGGCCTTTCTGATTTTTGGAGTCTCCTCTGAAAGTCAGGTGTTATGCTAACAGGTCCAACTTTATATGTAACTTGGTCATTTTCCCTTGCAGCTTTTAATATCATTCTTTGTTCTGTTCATTTAGTGTTTTGATTATTACATGTCATGGAAAATTTCTTTTCTGGTCAGGTCTATTTGATATTCTCTATGTTTCTTGTACTCTGATAGACATATCTTTCTTTAGGCTAGGGAAATTTTCATCTATGATTTTGATAAAAATATTTTTATATATTTGATCAGAGTTTCTTTTCCTTAATTTATACCTATTATTTATAAGTTTATTCTTTTCATAGTATTCAGGTTTTATGCCTGGATTTTTGGTTAGACTTGAAACAGTTCTTTGATTGAGTGATCTAGTTTTTCTACCTTGTCTTTGGGGCCTGAGAGTTTCTCTTCTGCTCCATCCAATCTGTTATGCAACTTTCCTCTGAGATTTATATTTAACTTCTTGGTTGATCCATTTAGAGTATTATTTCAATTTGTCTTTTCCCTGGTGATTTTTTAAGTCTATTTTATATCTTGAGTTGCTTTGTGATTTCATTCAACTGTTTGTGGTTTTACAGCATTAATTAAATCATTTATTCATATTCTCTTTAAGGTCCTTGAACATACTCATAGTCTTTGTCTATGCTACAACTAAGTTGCTTTTACAGGGAACACTATACTAGGGGTGCTGGTTTTGGGGTGAGACATTGTCTTGGTTGTTCATATCTATAATTTTGTTCTCAGTTCTAAAGATCGGGAGTTACAATGTTTGTAGTATTTCTTGGTGCTGAATATCAGGTCTCACTTCTGTTGAATGTCTTTTTTTGCTATTACCCAAACATGTTGGGTTATGAATCAACTGAATGTTGCTTGGTTTTAAGTCTTTTTGGTAGGTCACTCTGGATTTTAGGGTTTAGACTTTGACTGGTCCAAGATCATAATGCTAGGTAGTATGATTGATAGGCAAACAGACAGGTAGGGGATGGTTTGTCTTTGAATGCCTTTAACTTGAGTTCTAGATGGGATTCCACAAAGTCTCAGGGACCAGTAATGTAGAGAGAGAGCTGAGAGTCTATATAATTTGTAGACTGACTTTGGAATTTTCTGTTGGGACAATTGGTTTAAATTCTAAGCTGAAGACCGTAGCCAGTTCCAGATCAGCATGGTGAATAATGTAGCTAATATGTGAGCAGGTGGGTGGAGAAGGGGGATGACTATGATGGCATCTTAAATAGAATTTGGAGTCTGAACTCCTGTGGTCCTTAGTTCTAGGGCACAGTAGTTGGTGGGGGCTTAAAGTGGGAAGAGGAAGCAGGGGATTTGGCTCTGGGATTCCTTACCTTAATCTATGGTTATATCTGAGGATTAAGTCTCCAACTTCTTCAACAACAGTGAAGGATGAGGCAATATTTAGTAGAAAGCAGATGGCGAGAGGGGAGAGGGCTGACTCTGTAGGTATCTTTAAGTAGGATTTGACATCTGTACCTATGAAGTCCAGGACCCAGTGTGGGTGTTATTTCTGACAGTTGGCAAGAGTGGGTGGATAATCTGGTCTGAGATTCACTGCCTGAAATTCAAGTAGGAACTCGATTATCATACTCTAAGCAGTATAGATTTGATCGATGGCTGAGGTGGCTGATAAGCCAGCAAACAAGCCAGGAAAGAAGGTTGACTCTTGAAATCCCTAAATAGGGTCAGGATTTGGCTGCAGGTGGTCCAAGTCACATGATTAGTGGACTGTCCAGAATCAGGTTTTATAATGAATTAAGTTCTAGAACTGCTTCATGCCCTCTCCTCATCTTGCATATCTATGATAAATAGTTGTCCATCTAATTTTGCTGTCATATTAAGTATAAAAGCACCTGATACATCTTGTTTGTATCAATCATTTCTTAAATGTATTTTATCTTGGGATCCTTTGTGTAAAAGTGTATGTCTGTACATGTGATTTTATGTGTATGCATGTATGCATATGTTCTTTGTATCCCTCAAATGCAATTGAGTTGAGTGAACTACAAAAAGATAAGAGTAAATTCTTGTAAATTCTATGAAAACCAGATCCATTCTATGTCTGGTATCACTAGGTTTTATTTTGTCTCATGTAATAGAATAATGGCCCCTCAACAGATGTTCACAGAGTAATTGCTGGAACTAATCGATATGTTATCTTTTATGACAGAGAGAATTAAGACCGCAACCAGAATTATCTACACAGACCCATGTTATAAAGGTCCCTGGAAATGAAAGTGGGGATCAGAAGATTTGGGAAGAATGATGTGATGCCATGTGAGAATGGTTGCATTACTGATGTGAGCAGTGAAGAGGCTTCTAGCCAAGGAATGAGGCAGTAGTTAGGTGCTTCAAAGGCCGAGGAAGCAGCCTGTCACTGGACTATCATGACAGAAATGCAGCCGGTCAACACGCAGATTTTAGTCCTAATAAGAGTCCTGTCAGGCTTGTGATCTACAATGAAGTTATACAATTTTAAATTACTAGGTTTGTGGCAATTTTTTACAACAGCAATAGATAACTGCTTGTCCTCCTTTCATGGACCATGTACTGAAAAGCAACCAGAACCACATAGGAAACCCATTGACCTTATACACTTAGATTGGCTGCAAATTAAAATCTAATAGATCCCTGTAAGGCAAAGAGATCATCCAGGTTATTTCACTTATCAGAATACATATCACATTACTGCTTCTGCTTAACAGGCTCTTAAGATTTCAAAAAATTCGGTATTATCCTGGGCATAGTAAATATACTTATAGCTCCAGTATTAGAAGCTATTGCAGGTGATTGTGAGTACAAGGCTAACCTGAGCTACACAGCAAGATCCTATGTCCCTTCCCCAACCCCTTACCAATATTGTGCATGTCGAAACAGTTATTTTTCACTTCATGAACTTTGTAGCTCCAAGTTTACCAAAACATCATAAGTATAAACAATGTGTGTTTTTCCATTTCATTTCTGCAAGCATTCTTATGGCCTAATTCTTCAAAGCTGATAGCAATTTTGTATCAAAACCCTTTCCAATGGTCTATTTTGTGCTAACATATATGCACAAAAAGAACACTACTAACCTAATCACAGGTAGAGCATATGCTTTGAGGTATTATTTTAGACATGATATTCTCTTAGTTACCTATCCATCCACATATATCTTCTTCATAATAAACAGACAACATCTCACTGGTCTATATCAAGATGACTGGGTTCTTGTGGCTATGGATTTCTATTAAGGAGAAGCTACTTGGATATTTTTGTTATTAGAATTATATATAATTCACAATGACAAATACAGGAAATACTTTATGAGGACTTAAAAATACCTACAATCAATTTTCAAAACATTATAATTTATGTGGTAGGTGCATCATATTCTTTAAGGTGGTAGGAATATTTGAGTCAGTCTATAAGGAACATAAAATTTGAATAATCTATATATATTCTCAACCTTTCATCTATGATAATTTTAGTTTTCATATAACTAAGAGTGAAATATTAAAGTATTTGCCTAAAACTTAAATGTTCTGGTCAAGTGTTGTTTCTTTCCTAAGGAGACCCAAGCATTTCCAGAATCCTTATCAATCAAAATAAAACTTTTACCAATGATATTTTTGATTTATATCAACAATTTTCAGAAAATGGGAAGGAATAAGTTTTGTTTGTTTATAGAGGATGCAAGGAAATTTGGTGAGCATTTCTGAGGAAAGCCTGAATACACATGGAGAAGAATAGATCCCAGAGAATAGCGGGGATATTGGTGAGGTGGGAGCTGTCCTGCTCATGTGGCGTCTAAGTTGGTTTTAGAGTACTGAGGATAGTTGAACCAAGGCTAATTTTTTTCACTTTAACAAAATTTCCATCTTTTCAATAAATTCGCCAGACTATTATTTTGACATAAGATTATGAAGAGTTTTCCTGACAATCTAGCAGTCACTTAACAGATGTTGATTGCACATTAGTCTTGTCAAGGCACCTTTATAAAAAAAGGGAAATTCACATACTTCATCCAAAAGGACATTGTGGTTATAGTTAGGAAGAAAACCTTTAAAATGGAATTAGCCATGCAAGTGTAAGTTGTTTATATTACAGACAGCAAAAGAAAATAGCTCCTCAGATCTGGGCTACTTGGTTTTTACAAATAAATCCATGAATTCAGTTTCACCATTAGCCAGATAATTTAACAAGAAAAAATATTACTACTTCATATTTAAAATGAATTGTTCATCCCTAAAAATATACATACATGCATACATACATGCATACATACATACATATAAGTAACATTATATAGAATGCGTAGGTTGCACTTTGTGTGTGTGTGTGTGAGTGAATGTATGCATCAACACATATATAACAACAATTAATGGGAAAAAGAAGTCATAAATTTTTAAAAAGAGTAAAGAGAGGTATGTGGGGGGTTTTAAAAAGGAGAGGGAAAATATGGATAGTATTGTAATTTAAAAAAATGGAAGGCATTTTTAAAGCAGAATGATTCTTGTAGCATTTTCTGTTTAGCATAATACTGAGCAAGAGATTGAAACTTTCCTCTATTGAACATCTTGAAATAATTATCCAAGTAATGGAATTCTTTTAATGTGCCAAATAAAAAAATTTCTTTTAATATATTTAATATAAATATTAAAATTGCATATAAATAAATTTAATTGCAAATGGTTGAGTGTATAAGTAAGAACTAACAGAAGAACTCAACATTTGAATGATAGCAATTTTAAAATATTGGATGTAATTTAAATACTCAGTGACTGTAATTTCAAACTTTATGAGTCTTTTTCCCTTAATTTCCGTGCTAACATATGGTACGTCTGGCCAAAGGAACATTTAAAAACTGTTTTTGTTTTCAAGGATTATTAAGTTGTTACAACTGAACAAACGTAGATATTGGATAGGAAATTTCCTATGATTTCTTATTGACTCAAGTCAGTAGTAAGTATTGGCTGTAGACTCTTTTCATGCATTCTTTTAACAGAGCTGATTTTCTGAGTCTGTAGGATGGTGTTTTCCTATAAGTCACTATTCTTCTCCATATTTTGCTCCATATTTGCCTTCATAGCATGGGAGCCAAAGTGATACTTTAAGTGTGCCTCTTCTTTTGTTATGTTTTAAAAAAGAATGACATATTAATAACTATATTTTAACACATAAATAAGAATTTATCACTTAACTATCTTTTTTCTATTATTTGTGAACATAATTGTATGAAAAAATTCTAAACACTGGAAAAATTAAGTCACATTTTATCATGTATTTAAGTAAAAGAATAAAATTTTGGAAATGATGACTTTAAAAATATCCAAGTAATCTTAATAACAGTCCACCTGAGGGTCAACCTGTATTCACAAACAAATCATATAAAACATCAATGCTGCATCACTTCTTTTTCTGTCCACTAAAATATAGTTAATATAATCAGATAAATCTTAATTATTTTAAATATATATATATATATAGCCAGCTCTGCATGAATTAACAGAGTATGTCCTGATAAATGGAGACACAGAGAAATAACAAAACAATAATCAATAATATACTGCTTACATAATTTGGTTTAATGATTTTGTCTAACTTACTATCTTTTTATTTTTGATACTTTATTTACATTTCAAATGTTTTCCCCTTTCCAAGTCTCCCCTTTGGAAACCACCTATCCTCTCCTCCCTCCCCTGCCTCTGTGAGGGTGCTCCCTTACCCACAAATCTTACTATTTAAAACCACCTGAATTTTCACGGGCAGATTTGTTGAAAGAAAGGCATATATTTAACTGGCTTGGATCCTTTAAAACTGAAGTATTGCATTTTGCTTAAACCAGTCTCTGAATAGTTTCTAAATCATTCACACAATTCATTTAGGGCCTGACAATTCCATTTACCTTAAGGGTTTGAATCACTTCCTATACAGGATGAGATTGACACTTGTAAGTCTTCCCCTTGCCAGAAGTATGAACCTAGCAGTTTTCTGTTCTTTGGCCTTCATTTAATTTCATTGAAGTATTAGGTTTTGTAACAAGCCATTTTCGATATTTATGACATGGTTTGGGAGTTCTTTCGAGGACTGAAAATTTAGAAAGAAGGGGATGATATTTCTGGCATTTCTGGTGATAATAACAGATGATTATGGAATTAAGGCAAGAGCAACAGACCATCTGGCAGGCATGTATATGAACTTTTAATTTTCTAGGTGTATCTAGATTGAAACAGAAAGTTATAAAAATGTAAGCTGACTACATCTAATTAAATTTAGCCTCTCTATAAAATGATATAAGATGGTCATGGACCAGAAAAGGCTGAGCTTGCTATCTGCAGATCTGTGGATGGTCAGCAAAGCGTTGCATCAAAAACAGCCTTGTTTTAACAGCTAGCAATCTACTTGCAGGAAGTATTTCCTAAGAAGAGTAGTATGTTTAATCAATTCTCTACCATCAGACCTTAGTTCACTAAGCAAAAGATCCCCTCCCTAATGATTAATCAGAAAAGCTGTTCATTTCAGTTTGGGATTTACAAACAATAACCTTTGGAACCTCAGTCTTGGATCTCTCTCTATAGAATGGGTATGAACGAATGTAAAAAAAGAGATGGTATTTCAGGAATCTTCTTACACACCTTCCTGCTAAATCTTCCCCACGTTGCCATATCGGCCTTCTTATACCTAATTCCTTTACCAAATGTAAGAAATGATGCCTTCCATAGCATAATAAAATCTTATGTATAGTAAAATATTTTGAAATGCACAAAATAGTCTGAAAGCATAGAAAGTGTCTTTTAATAAATGTTATATTATTGCCCATAGTATTAGTTATAGCTAAACTAAACAGGCAGAAATGTCCAATGTGTACAAGGAAGAAGCAGAAGTTGGTAAGAAAAGAACATTCATGAAAAGCCAATATGCCCAAATGGATAATGACAGAAGCAAGGAGAACTAAAGGGTTAAAAAGATTTTGCTTTACAGTTCTACTTAACCAAGTTCTGGAATGACCAGTTACACCAGTAACTCCCCAGAAACAAAGGCTCTGCTGTCTTTGATTTGTTTAAAACATTAACCTGTGTCAGCCCCCAGGGTAGATCCTGCTATAGAAAATCAATCTAACTACAGTCCAGAAGGAGGAGAGGAGAAAGGCTGGACACAGTTAGAATGGAAATGGAGACAGTACATACTAAGAGCATTCAATTGTCCAGTGTTCTGAACATGCCAAGAAGAAAACAGCAATGGTGACTAGATTACTCACAGACCCATTACTGAGTGTCCTTTATTTAGGTATGTCTATGGGTTTATGCCCATTTTATCCTTCACAATCCCTGGGAAGTCCAGAGAAAATGTGTTCTCTGATCACATTATTTTTCAGGTAAAGATAGAACCACAAGCAAACACTTTTCTGATGAAGTCATAAAATATAGACCATATAGTCCTTACACATTTGGCAAACAGGTATCATTTTGAGAATCTTATGAGAAGCAGGGGAATTCTGTGGAGACTATTAAGTTCATAGTTTGAAACCATGCAGGCAGTTTCTAGATAGTCATCATATCGTAGACCCTAGGTTAGAAACCTATTTACCATTGCATTAATTTCTTATTGTCTTATGCATTCACTTACCAGACTCACAATTGAAGATCAGCAATGAGATTAGATTCTCTTCCTGGCTTAAATACTTAGGCCTTAAATTCCAACCAGGAATTGACAAGACAGCGCACAATTAGAATATAACAAATAAGTAATTGGGGAGATTACTGGAAGTGGGTGTAGTCCAGGAATTACTGAGTCCCAAGAATCTGAGTCAGATTGGAGAATGTAAAGAAGCTATGGACGTCATTTAGTAAGGTTGTTCTGAAAAGGAAAATCAGAAATTTGGGGCCTGCCAGATGATTGAGTTAATAAAGGCTTACCACCAAGTTTGAAGACCTGACTACAGTACTCCAAACCCCATGTGATAGGATAAGAGAATGGAACAGACACACACACACACACACACACACACACACACACACACACACAAATACTAAATAAGTAAATAAATAAATAATTGACATTTAGAAATCTTCAAGTAACAAGAGTATAGTAGGAAAGCTGTGACATGACTCATTTCATATTCAAACAATCTATTGCGGCTTGCCATCTGAGAAACAGATATGTTTACTTGATAAGAGTACTACGGACACACTATATAAACCTATAAGAAAAGCACCTTCATCCTTGTGCTGAGTATAGGTGACAAGAGAAAATTCTTAGCTGATCCTGGAGAATTTGAGTGGTTGTCAGTAGGGTTTAAGAGTTTGTAAGGTATAAAATGTGTTTCTGTGAAAAGATCAAAGTCACCATGTCAGAAGAAGGAGAGGGAATGAACATGAATAAATAATGTACATGCTCAAGCATTTTCTTTCAGAATGATTTATCAGTGCTCTTTCCTCAGCCTCACAGGATTCTCACTGAATGCTCCCTCCTTACTCAGAGAGCAAATAATACCACACAATCAGTGACTTGGCAAAAAGAAATGATTTCTTTATAATACAGGACAAGGGTGGTTTTTGTTTTGTTTTTGTTTTTGTTGTTGTGTTTTGGTTTGCTTTGTCTTGGGTTTTGGTTTTCTGCTTATTTTTTACTTAACCCATCACTCAAATGTGCTGAACTGTTTTCAAAGTGACATCAAGTTATTAAGCGTTGCTTTGAAATGTAACCCCAGAACATAGAAAGATCTCACCCATGATTATAAAACTTCATGACATCTGGAGCAAAACCCCGGTATCAGTCAGGTATTGGGTATCCAGGCTGTCAAATATCCGGATTTAGTAAGACTTAGGGAGCCAGTGGATGTTCCTGCTTAGAAATATTACCCATGCTCTGTATGTGTATGTATGTATGTATGCACATATTTAGGAATATCTGTTTCTCTCTGTGTGTATATGTGTGAAATAGGTCACATACTTACTATTGTAAACTGTTTGAGAGCACATGATATTTTACATGTCACTATATTAATGAGAGCGTAATGCATGTGCAAGAAAGTGAACATAAAAGTAAGTAATGATATTCAAAACAAGCTTTCACATAGTTACTCTTATAAGCATTAAAGGAAATTTAGTACCTACTTTGTACTAGGCAAATGCCTGAATATACAGATATAAAATATAGAAAGCTTTCTTTCTAGAAACCCACAACACAATAAAACATATATAAAAATAAATACATTGCACACTGCATGATAGTGAGTACGTGGAAAGTTTCTGACATTTCCAGAAGAGTGGCTCATACTTCATAGTAGAGATTGAACAGCAGTCAAGGCAATGGTTAACTGCAGTAAAAATAATCAAAATCATATTAACAGGAGACCTGAATTTGCATTCCAGATTTGCCATTTTCTATAAACACAAGAACATATTATGTAAGGTTAATAATATTATAAAAGTCAACAGGCAAGGGCATTTTGAAAGATATAATTCAAGAATTAAGCAGATATCACTTATTACCCTGTAACCTTCAAGGTAACACAATGAATAATAGGAATGGGAAAGTTATCAACATGATTGACTGACTTGCTGTCAAATCATCCTATCTTACTTTTTGTCCAGTGTTAATAGAAACCACTTATATACAATTATTTGTGAGCTGAGGAAGTCAAGGCAGTAGGAATGTAGAACAGCTAAATGCATCTACAATGAAGAGCAGAAACGGAATGACTGTGTCCATGCTTGTACTCTGCTTGATTTCTCCACTTTTGTGCAACTGATGATCTCCTGCTCAGAGAATGGTCCTGTCCAAATTAAGATGTGACCTCTCACATAAATTAACTTAATCAAGAAAATCTGCCACAGGCATGCCCAGAGTTTAACTTAAAATAGACAATCTCTCTCTGGGAGTCATTTGCCATGTGATTCTAGATTGTGTCAAGTTGACAATTAAAGCTATCTATCACAGAACATAAGTATATCAAAACGGAGTGAGTCAGAAGTGGAACACAGAATAATAATCCATACTAGTACATGGTCTATTCTACTATAATATGTGTAGGATATTATACATACAAACATGTATATAAACCTTCACATGCAATAAATTATGGATTGTATATTGGCAGTGTTCAAGGAAAATTTTAAAAAAAAATATCATAGGCTCTGTCTCCACCCCTTGTTGGTTTTTGAAGCAGACTCAGGTTTGTTTCCCAGTACCCATAATGGGCAACATATAATCACTTGTAATTCTAGCTCCAGGGGATCTGATAACATTTTATTTGTCTTCTTGGATACCTGCCCACATGCTATGCACAAACATACGTTTAGCCACACAAAAAATACAGCTAAAACAAAAAAATAAAAATAATGAAAGAAAGAGAGGGTGAGAAAGGAGAGGAGAGGAGAGAAAAAGGAAAGGGAAGGAAAGGAAAAAAATTATAAGCTCTGTAATTTTTTGAAGTGACTGACATAATTCTTCCTAGTGCTTAGGCATCACAAAAATCTCTAATGCTATTTTTCTTTCTGTTGTTATTGTTATTTTGCTTGTTTGTTTTTGTTTATTTTGGAGAGGAATAAAGGATAGAATTTCCTTAAGATTTGAGCATTAATTTAAGCTAGGTATTTTACTGTGAAGATTGGACTCTGAGTATATAAGGATTATTATAAAGTAACCTTAGGATTAGTAGAGACAATATGTGACAATTTTTAAGAAATTATTTACAACAAGTTTGAAACTATGAAAGTTTTCAGTTGGAGGGTCATTTGGAATTTCCTGGGATGTACAATTAAATGATTTCCATGGGCAGTTTATTCTTAGAGGAAGAAAATCAGTTAAAGAAGACAAAGAAATGGTAGTCATGTTATTATAGGCATTGTCCAGACAAAATATGAGACTAAACCATTTCATAATGTATATTATTAAAGCCACAGAGAAGGCTTACATTAGTAACCTAGACATATTTAATACACATCTGACTATAAAATCCTAGCTTTCATATTAAGCACACACTCATAAAAAATCTGCTTCTTAGTCATTTTATATTGCTATAACAGAATACTTAAGACTTGGAAATTTCTAAAATAAAATAGATTTGGTGAGGAGAATACTCACACTTATGAATATGGACAACTCAAAGAATCAGCTGGATTTCTGGTCAGTGCCTTTGTGCTGTGTCATAACATGTCAGAAAAGACAAGAGAACACACAGAGAAAAGATAAAACTGCATGCCAAGCTTTTTAATATAATAAGCCACTATTGTGGTAACTGAATTACTTACTATGCAAGTAAGGAATCATTGCAACAATGAACTAGAGATCTTTTACACCAAGTGACCCATTTACCTATTAAATGACACATCATTAATTTATACTATTGGATAGTGTAGTGGTTTGTGTATGCTTGGCCCATGGAGAATGCCACTGATAGGGTGTGTGACCTTGTTGGAGTAGATGTGGACTTTTTGGTGGAAGAGAATCACTTTGAGGGTGACCTTTGAGGTCCTCTGCTTAATTTCCACATAGGGCAGAAGAGAGAGACTCTTCCTGGTTGCCTTCTGATCCAGATGTAGACCTCTCAGTTCATTCTTTAGCATTGTGTCTGCCTGGATGCTGCCATGGTTTCTGCCATAATAAATGGAACCTTTGACATTGTAAGCCATCCCCAACTAAATGTTGCCTGTTATAAGTGTTGCCTTGGTCATGGAGTCTGTTCACAGCAATGGAAACACTAAGAAGTGAATCAACATTCTGACATATGAATCCCAGCAGATTATTCAAACTTTAGCAGTTGGCATTCTGTTTTGTATTTATAAAAATACATAGTGACTTGGAACTTATTCAGATCTTGACCAACTCTAGTTGGGAATAGTAACTGTAGCTAAAAGGGAGTCTGTGATAGAAGGAGCATAGATTTAAGACCAGCCTGAACAACACTGTGAGACACTTAAACTGAACAACCACCAAAATTTGGTTAGTAGTAAATTTCTTGTCAACATTAAATAGAAGGCATCATGCATTTTTCCTTATTATAGCAATTGTTATGATAGCTGACTAGGTAGACCTTACCAGGGTCCTTTTCTGATATGATACATAAGAGTGATTGCTGGCCCTGAGAAGTGCTATAGTTGTGAAGTTTTAATGTGGAAAACCAGTAGTGTACAATAATTAAGTGTAGTGGGCTAGAGTAATTGCCTTGCAGTTAAGAGCACTTAGTGCTCTTACAAAGTACCGGAGTTCATTTCCCAGTGCCCATGATGAGCAATTCCCAACCTTCTGTAACTCCAGTTACAGGGGCTCTGAGTAACTCCATCTCTACAGCATTGAAAGCCTCTGGCTTCTATATATATCTGCACTCACATCACATGCACTACACACAAATGCACACCTACAAATAAAATAAATCTTCAAAAGAATTACATGTATGGAATAGATCATTCTATTTACCTTCTCACTGAAAAAAAAATACAATAGGCTTTGTTTGTGCCCATATCACTAACTCCTCATTTGTTAATTAGTTGTATTGACCATTTGTATTTGAGATATACACACTCATATGGCTATCAGATGCTGCATTTCAAAGCTGTGCTTTAATACTTATGAAAATTGTTTCATAAGGCATGTTGATTGTACTTATTATAATCTAGTCATTTGTCAAATTTGATTGGTGAATATGAGGTAACAATGTGAGCTTGTGAGATGGGTCAGTGGTAAAGGCATTTGCCTCAAACTCCTGATACCATGAGTTTGATCACTGGAACATACAATCAAAGGAGAGAACAAAGTATACGAGTTGTCCTATGACCTCCACATGTGCACTGTGGCATGCACACACCCATACTTGCAAGTATGTATACATGCAAGTGTGATAATAATAATAATAATAATAATAATAATAATAATACAATAATAATTTATGGATGATAAAAGAGATAATTTTGTTTTCTTAGCTACATAACAAAATTGTCCCCAACTTTTGAATTATTCATATCAAATTTATATCACAACATAGTGAGGAATTTAAAAGGTACCAAATATTTTATTACTGAAACAACAGCTTATGAACAATTTATTTTTCAGTTTCACTCAGATATATACATTTAGTTTCAGAGTTGTGAAGAAACTTTACCTAAGGAAAGACTCCTCCATTTGATTACATCTCTTCTATGTTAAATAAGGTAGTTTTATTATGACTATTTCTGAGAAAGACAATCCAGATTGTCTGAGCATCTGAAGTTTATCAGCTTCATAAAATGTGTCACAAGCTCACATGACACAAACAGCTAACTGACTATTATTGAGGTTTAATATCCTATTAATGTCTCTCTAAAGTTGTATGATACCAAATACTGCAGAGGGAAGAAGGCAGTTGGTCACTTGACATTTAGATGCACATCACAGAGGCTGATGCTCTAAATCAGTGGCATGATAGAAGAGGCCCTGTCTAGTGCAAGTGCTGCCCAAGGTTCACAGGAGCCATACATGGTTTGACGAAATTTCATTAAGTAGTAGTTTATTTCTAATATTTTCTGTAAGTTACTAGAATCAGGAGTTTCATGTAGGTCAATGGATCCTCTTAATCATTCTGTAACTTTGTTATCACAAAGCTTTAACATCATACTTTGATAATACATAATAAAGCAGACCAGCAGTCTCAATTAACCCGACCCCCGAGATCTCTCAGACACTGGACCACCAACCAGGCAGCTTACACCAGCTGATATGAGGCCCCCAACATATATACAGCAGAGGACTGCTGGGTCTGGATTCAGTCAGAGATGATGCACCTAACCCTAAAGAGACTGGAGGCTCCAGGAAGTTGAGAGGTCAGGTGGGGTGGAGGGTGGGTACATCCTCTTGGGGACAGGGGGATGGGGAGGCAATATGGGATGTGGAACAGTGGAGGGTGAACCGGGGATGGGAATAAAATCTGGAGTGTAAATAAATAAATAAATAAGAGACAAAAAATATTAAAAAAATAATAGAGCAGTATTTTGGTAAATGGTGCACCACTGGGAATTTGAATTAAAATCTAAACTCCAGACTTCAATAATTGGAAATTTATTCTGCGGCCATGACAAGCTTGTTTTAGGTTGTATTATTCAGTTTTAATTATTTAACATTGTGCTGTTTGAAAGAGATTGTTTGACATAAAATATACCCAAATCAATATAATGATCGGTTTTGTGGCTGTATTGGAAAATATCGGTTTTAATCAACCTATCTCTATAAAGTCAAATTTTATTTCATCATCAAGATGAACTACCTACATAATATCAATCATAGTATCTAATCTCTATATTGAAGACCTTGTATCAATCAAGTGTGGAGCCCTGTAGGATTAACTGTTATTTAGAAACATAATGATATGCATACAGTGTACGTTACTGTATTAGTAGTCACAAACCTTACAGGTTCAAAGCCATCTTACCCCATGAGATATTTTTAATATCTATGTATAGAAAGATAAAAAGTTCCAACTACTATCACTCAGCTTCTAGTGAAGTGATTCTAAAGTTTGTTACACATTATTACAAATTGGGAACACTGAAATGTGTTAATTGGCTGATAATCAAGCTCAGGAATAGAATGAGTATTTGGTGAAGAAAAAAGTACGGCCATCTGGATACTGGTGTTTTGTATTATGAATAGGGCCTCAATTTCTATCTCCACATGAAAATAAAATATTTTGGAGAACTTTTGCGCTAGGTAGTGTTTGTGTAAGCCAGTAATTACAAGGCTACAGAAACTATATTTTGTTTTATGCCTTATTCTGATACCCATAATTTCTGATGTAATAGGCATAGACTATGGTTGAAATATCAGAGCATTTTTAGAAGTTCACTAGGTATTTCTAATATGAAAATGAAATAAAAAGGATGAAATAGTTCATTCAACCACGGGGTCCTAGCTAACACAGACTTTCAAAACTGCAAATAATTAGTTTCCCATTTAGAAGATAATTTCTCCAGAGGTTCTTAGTTGTTTGTTTGTTTGTTTGTTTGTTTTTTGTTGTTTTCTTCTGTGACAGGGTTTCTCTGTGTAGCCCTGGCTGTCCTAGAACTCACTCTGTAGACCATGCTGGTCTCGAACTCAGAAATCCGCCTACCTCTGCCTCCCAAATGCTGGGATTAAAGGTGTGCGCCACCACTGCCCGGCAGTTCTTAGTTTTTAAAATATATTTTTCACATACCAATTACTGTCTTACTTTGGTACCTGCTAAATTCTTTCTGCTTCAAACTGAATCTCTTGCATGATCTGAACTTCCTCAGCCTAAAATGGATTTTAGAACCTGAATTTTCCCTGTGTTCTACTTTCTTCAATACCCTGATTTTGACCTTTGATCAAATGTAGTTATCCAACTAGACTATGATTTTTGAGCATCATTTCATCCCAGATTACCAGTTTTAATTTTATTTAAAGTACTAGTATCCACAAATACCTTAGCATCATTCTATTGAAACTAACTTAGATTGGGTAATTTGTACCTGAACTTCAGATTCACACTATCTGAGCTCAAATTTGATACCTTCTTTGAGCCTCAGTTTCCACCTCTATAAAATGAAAAATTATAAATATAAAAGTGTCAATTTTGAGAAAATAGTGCTTATAGTACCTCTTCTACAAAGCATGCTCCATCCACATTAGCAAGCATGTTTGATATTTCAATGATGCAATAGCTGGTAAATAGCACTTTTTATCCATATAAAATCAGCAAATTACCTCAACTATCCTGTTTGTCATTTAAACGCAGTATCTCTTCTTATGCTTATCTCTCAGAATAGTTAATTTGCCTTAAATGTGCTTAATTTTTTGTGGAAATAGAAGATGGGATCCACTTTATTTCTAATGCATAAAGAGGCCATTGCTTTTAATATCAGATAAATGTTAGGATACATAATAATTGCTTTATTGCCAAGTGTTCTGAATGAAGTTATTAAAGAAAAAAGTGATCTGCCTAATTATCTCAAGATGGATATCTAATGCATGAATCTCTTGTTTAATGGATCCAGTAATAGGCCACCTGTTTCCTATGCCTCCTACTCAGAAGAGTGCTGTATTCTGAAGTGAGAAAATGTAGATTTTGAGATGCAGTAATGTTATAATTTCATGACAGTTTATTTCAATTTTCATTAATACCTAATCATATAATTCTAGATTTTAAGAAAAGCCCTGCATTCCCCATATCATTTTATTGTAAGTGCTATTAAAATATTATCTAGGGAGAAGTTCTACATTTAAAGGTGCTACTTAAAGGACAAATAAATAGAGGAAAGAGATAGAAGTAGGCTAAAGGTTGGGGACTTGCTTGACTTGTTCAAGACCACATTCTCAGTCTATTAGCATAATGGGATTTAATATTCAGTCAAGCTACTCATTGTTAATTTCCCACCATTTGACTTCATCATTTAATCTGTCACAATCTTCTAAGTCTACCATACATGATTCTGTCTTAAATAAGCATAAATTAAGTTTGAATGTGCCTTGCCACTTCTAACATGTCAAAGATTCTGGTTACAGCAATTCAGAAGTTGTGATGACTCATACTTTGCTGAGAAAAGAAGGTACACTTTTCTTGGCAATCTAACAATGTTAGCAGATGGGGGGAGGTGGGTTTTGGCTACTTATAATGCATCATTTTCAAGTACCTAAGATTTCATTTGTAGGAAATACTAGACATGATAATTATAAATCATAATCACAAGCCTGGTGAAACCTGCCACTGTGTTTACAGTAAAAATTTTTCCTTGAGGATGTTATTCGTTATTTGCTCTGTAAACCCCATAAAATAAACATGCCCAGAACTACAGTGACATAAAGAATAATTATTCATTAAATATTACCTATAATCATATCAAGATTTGTTATTTGGTACAACTTGTGGCCTTGTTAGGACAAGATTAGAATTTATAAGTTCCATGTTGTGAATCCTATTTTTTTTTATTTCATTTGTTTGTTTGTTTCCATCATTATTTTAACTTTGTTTGGCATTAAATTATTTATCCTCTTTCTAAAAATGATGTGGGTCAATCAACCAAACAACTGATGACACATAAAACCAGCTTAACCTAAACTATGAAAAATTAACCAAAAGTAAAAAAAAAAATCTTTCCAAATTTTGTTTTAGCATAATTACAAATATCGTGATATTGTTCCTAAGTACTTCAGCATGCATGTCTGAAGGCTAAAGACATTTTCTTTTCTAGTCACTTATGTCACTGAAAACATGAATTAGTAAATTTTAAGAGTTTTGGCTCCATGAAGGACCAAGACATTGGCTTCTTCCTCTCCTTACCTTAATCAGCACAGAGAGGAATTTATGACCAGTTCACCTTTGTGGATTGCCTGGACAATTCATTGGTACAGTTTCATTCAGTTCCTTCAGTTCATACTCTGGATCACACAAAAAAGAAGAATGAAATGTGTTGTTTTTGTTCCCTCCTCCCCTGCCTCCTCTGGCTAGCAAGAAAGAAAAGAATGAGGAAAATTAAATTCTACTTGCTGAGTGTAAACTCATGGAAGTAACCACTGATTTGATCCACTGCTCCAAGCATCTTTTTTCTTCACAGGCAGAAATTGCTGACTTCTTCTCGTGAGAGGTAATTCATGTTTATTAGACCCTTGAAGAGTCATAAAAGGAAGTTGAAGAATAAGCCATGCCACAATCATACAGTTGTAACAGATTGTATTCACATAATTAAAATGGCTACAGTATCAACTCAACATATCAAGTACTATGGTTCTAAAATAAACCATATTCCCATTATTTATTTATTTATTTATTTATTTATTTATTTTTAGTTTTTAATTTTTTAAAATTTTTTTTCACTCCAGATTTTACTCCTCTCCTGGTCCAACCTTTGACTGTTCCCCATCTCAAACCTCCACCCACCTCCTGTCTCCATGAGGATGCCCCCCCCACCCCACCAGACATCTAAACTCCTTGGGGCCTCCAGTCTCTTGAGAGTTAGGTGCATCATCTCTGACTGAACCCAGACCTGGCAGTCCTCTGCTGTATATGTGTTGGGGGCTTCATATCAGCTGGTGTGTGCTGCTTGGTTGCTGATCCAGTGTCTGAGGGTCTTGGGGGGTCTAAGTTAATTGAGACTGCTGATCCTTCTACAGGGTCCCCCTCTTCCTCGGCTTCTTCCAGCTTTTCCCTAATTCAACCACAGTGGTCAGCAGTCTCTGTCTATTGGTTGGGTGCAAATATCTACATCTGACACTTTCAGTTGCTTGTTGGGTCTTTTGAAAGGCAATCATGATAGGTCCCTTTTTGTGACCATTCCATAACCTCAGTAATAGTTTTAGGCCTTGGGGCCTCCTCTTGAGCTGTATCACAATTTGGGCCTGTCGCTGGACCTCCTTTTCCTCCATCTTTTCTCCATTTCCATCACTGCAGTTCTTTCAGACAGGGACAATTATGGGTCAGAGTTTTGACTGTGGATGGCAACCTCATATTATTGGTTATTCTACGTATTTACTTTTCAAATGTTGTCCCCCTTCCCCATTTCCCCTCTACAACCCTCCCATCCCTTTCCTACTACTCCCCTTTGCCTCTAAGAGGGTGCTCCTCCATCCACCCACCCACCCACCCACTCCTAACTCACTATTCTAGCATGCCCCTTTGCTGGGGCCTCGAGTCTCCACAGGACCAAGGGCCTCCCCTTGCATTGATGGCAGATAAGGCCATCCTCTGCTACATATGCAGCTGGAGCCTTGAGTCCCTCCATGTGTATTCTTTGGTTAGTTAGTGTAGTCCGTGGGAGCTATGGGGAGGGGTCCTGATAGTTGCTATTGTTCTTCCTATGGGGTTGAAATTCCCTTCTGCTCCTTCAGTCCTTCTGCTAACTCTTCCATGGGGTCCCCGGGCTCACTTCAATTGTTGGCTATGAGTATCTACATCTGTATTAGTCAGGTGCTGGCTGAACCTCTCAGAAGACAGCTATACCAGGCTCTTGTCAGCAAGTACTTCTTGGCATCAGCAACAGTGTCAGGGTTTGGTGTCTTAATATAATCTTTCTCCTTATTTATAGTTAATTTGTTCTGTCAGCTTCTTGGAAAACAGTAATTCTCTACATGCTAGAGATGAAAAACCTTGAATTTCATCATATATGATCAATGCAGTCCCCAATTAAGGCTTTATGTGTTATTTTCTAATAAATACATGTCTTAATTGTATAATCATCTTCTGGGAGAACTCAAGCCAAACACTGCTCTTAGAAAGATCAAACTCTTCAAAAGAATTTGCCAATTGAAAAAATGCACTTTTTAATTATTAAATAGCAGACTGCCTTGGTGTTTCCCCCAGCTCACTCTACCTTGATTGTGTTTTCACATTTAAAGATTAAATCTCAAGGCAAATATTTAATCTTGGACAAAGCAGAGCATTTAGAAATAGCAAGCGTTCCATCATGCCTAGACAAGTACTGTACAGCTCTTGTTCCCTCGCTGGTAGTTATGGACAGGACTGTGGTCCCTCTTTGCTATTATGGGCTCCATCCGTGCTGCCAGGAAAAAGGGACTCTGGCATTTTGGCAGTTGTTCTCTGCCAGGCTCTAAACTTACTTTTAAGCTTTACAAGTTGGCTACAGAGCAATTCTAAGAAGGCTATTTGACATCTGGGCAGTTGACTTAGTCATAATTGAAAAACAAATTAGATTGTGTCTGTGTTCTCTTCCATTTCCTTTGCTGTAGTGCTGTATGGATTAGAGACATATATTTCACACAGGACAATTTCAATATATATAATTATTCAATACAAATTATATAGTATACATATAAATATAATCAATGTAAATTATATATATATATATATAATATGTTTATATGTATAGTCTTAATTGTTGTTAAATACATTTCTGGCTTTGATTATTTTATTAATATTGGATGAGAACTATTAAGCCTATTTTTCAAAGTTATCAAGTTAAGAACATTATTATTTCTAAATATTATGAAGGTCAGGCATCTCTCTCTCTCTCTTTCTATCTCTCTCATTGTTTTGTTAATGAGAATTTAACAAATAGAATATGACCACCAGCCAGGAAGCAGCTGTAAGAACTGAACATTCAAGTAAATCAATGAATACAGAAACAATAACATTAACTTGCTTTTATTACTTTTAAGGTTATTTTCTTTAGTGGAACTGGGTTTCTAGGTCTCTACTATTTATATCCTCGAGCAAGTCAAAATATCTATGAAGAAATAGAATAACCAAGGTAGCATCTTAAGTTAGGAAAACTTCTTTCTCCTCAAAAGTCATAGGAAAAGCAGGACAAGTCATGCACTTGCATATGCATTTCTGAAATATTTTGAGGATCTTGGTTATTTAGTTTTTTTTTTTTTTACATCCAAAGATCATCTTCAGATGACATGTGATGAAATTTACGTGCCCTAAGTTATTTAATAAGTACTGAAAATAAAAATGAGCCCAACTTCATGTCATGATTATTGAAACAAAACTATCTTGTGTATTAACAACGAGTATGAATAAGATATTGACCTTTCAGAAGTTTTCTCATCACTAACTTCATGGAAAGTTGGTATATGATAATTTCTGTATTTGACAATATTAGTTAATTCTCTTCCTTAACTTCTATCAAGTGGTTTATGATCCTACCACTTCCCTTCTGCTTTCCTTCCACCAACCTCTCTTTTCCCTACTACTATCTCTGATTACACTTGATTTAACTAGAGCTCTTACCACTGACTCAGATGGAAAATATGCAGAGCTGCTGGCCAGAAAACAGGCATGCGGTAGAATCCTTTTGGACGCCAGTGGTCTAATTTAGTGCTAATGATAGCCTGCAATGGCTATCAGTCACTTCAGGGAATACCCATTCCATAAGATATAGAGATTTGAAAAGCAAAGAGGAAAATGCATACCACTGAACATAATGTGTGTCAGTAGTCATCAGTTTCTTGCAGTGGGTTTTGAAGCAACCATAGCAATAGAATTCTAACATGAAAATAATAATAATAATAATAAATGCTTTGAATAGCACTTTCCCCTCTTCAGTGAATTTTTCCATCTGTTATTTAATTTAATCTTCATAGCAGCCCTATAAAGTAGATGTAGCAAGGAGGTATTATCACTCGCTATTTGACACATGACAAACCTAAGTGAAATGACTGAACCTGGACTTGGATTTAGAACATCTCACTCCAAAATGCTTATCTATCCAAGCATCCCTGTCTTCCTTCAGATAGAGCAATTTCAGCCTTGGTGTATAAGATTCCTTCAAAGAGAGAGTGGATAATTTGAAAGAAGATTTTTAACACATTTTTTTAAAACTTCAAAATGTTCAAACCCAGAAACCAATTGTAAACAAATTACAATGAACATGCATTTTTCTTTCACACATATTCAACAATTGTTAATATCACTGCATGATTAGATTTTCACCTACATTTATTAGTTGTTTATTTATTTATGCTTTTTCTGAACAATTTGAAGTCAACATTAGATATGATACTACTAATTTATTTAACAAGTTAAAGAAATTTAACATTGTATACATCAAATATACATTCTATATTAAAATTTCTCTATTAGTTCTACAAATGTTCATTAGAGTATTTTTCTGATCTCCAATCCATATGAAGATCTTACATTCCATTTTTTCAAGTCCTTCTTTAGTATTTTAAGTTTCATAGCTGTTTGTTTTATTTAATTTTTAATTTTTATGGCTTAATTGACATAGAATTAATAAATATATTTTGATCAAGTTAAGTGTATTTGAATTTTATTTTATAACACTGACCACTTTAATTACCCAGATTTCTTTTTATATATTTTTTCAGCTTGAAATTATTTTACTTTATTCTCATGATAAAATTCACATAATATATATCTGACACAAACATAGCTTGAGCAATACTATGTCCTTCTCTATCTCCTCTGGACACTATCATTTGATATTCTACACTTTTTGATAATTCTATGTGCCTCTATTGAATCATATTACATACATCATTTTGTGATTAATTTATTTAATTTAGCATAATGTCTTCATCTGAGTTATGATATACGTTAGAATATCCATCCTTTTCATGGGTGAATAACATCCCATTCTGTAGATATACCATGAATGTTTATCCATTTATCCAATAAATACATTGGGTAAAACACCTTTTTGGCTATTGTGAGAAATACTGCTGTGAACATTGGTACAGAAGTTCAAAATTCATTTCTGTTTTTCCACATCCTCATGAGTATCTTATTCTCTAATTTTAAAATTAATTAAATAAATTTATATCCAAACCCTAGCTTCCCCGTCCTCCTCTCCTCCCAGTCCCCTACCCCACTCTCCCATCCATTTCTCCTCTCTTTCTCCTCAGAAAATGGGCATCCTCCTGTGGGAACAAGCCTGGCATGGTGGAAAGAAGCCCCATGTGTCTGTCCCTGGCGCTGAGGCTCTGGGTGGGACAGGACACATGGGAAGTGACCACATGTCTTCCCACACAGTCCGACGGGAAGGTGGGGGCTATGGGAAGCCTTTGCGGGCCCTTCCCATGGGTAGGGGAGGGGCCATTCCCAGGGAACATGTGGCAGCAGTCTCCATGGGTTCTCTAGCCCTGGGCTCAGCAGTTGCCTCAGGGTGCCGCAAATGTGCTAGCCAGAGGGCAGCTGGGGTCCCTGCCAGGCTAGCTGCTTAGGCTTGGGTGAATGGGTACCATCTGGAAGCCCTGGGAAGTCCTCGGTGAAAGATTAGACATGGCACCTTAATCAAGGGCCAGGTCCCTCACTTCCCACGGTGGGTCCAGATGAAGAGACAGTCCATAATCCTAAGACATTTATTTTCATCTTGTGGAGCGTGGCATGGATGGAATTGTACCTCTGCCCCTCTGGGAGAGGCCATGCCTAAATAGTAACTGGGAAGGGGCATGGCTAAGCCTCTAGGTATCTCATTAACATGGGGATGGCTTTGGGCTGTCTGGCCATGCCTCTATCTGGGGCATGGCCACATCTCTAACTGAGGAGGAGTGGTACGTGACCATGACTGGAGCCAAAAGCCTCTCGAGAGCGTTGGCATAATGTTTCTGGTCCCTTGCGGATTCTGCTGAGTCACCCAGAGGTTACACCTGTGCTCAACCAGGTGCCAGACTGCCTCTGTCACAGATCACTGTCCCACAGACTTCCATGGATATCAACCAGCCATGACATATCAAGTTGCAGTAAGACTAGGAGCATCTTTTCTTATTGAGGCTAGATGAGGCAGCCCAGTAGGAAGAAAAGGTCCCACAGGTAGGAAGCAAAGTCAGAGATAGACCTTGTTTCTGCTGTTAGAAGTACCATATGAAGACCATGCTACACAACTATTATGTTCAGAGGGCCTATGTGAGTCCCAAGCATGCACTTTGGTTGGTGGTTCAGTCTCAGATTAGTTGATTCTATAGGTTTTCTTTTGGTGTCCTTAGCTCCTATAATCCTTCCTCTGGCACTTCTGCAGGATTCCTCAAGTTCTGCCAAATGTTTGGCTTTGGATCTCTGTATCTGTTTCTAAGTTGTTGGGTAAAAGCTGGATAACAGTTATGTTAGACTTCTGTCTGCAAATATTACAGAATATCTTTAACAGTGTCAAGGGTAAACTCCCTCTTATGGCATGGGTCACAAGATAAACCAGTCTCTACTCTTTTTTGTTTGTTTGGGTTAAATAAAAATATAGAAGAGCCAAATAACACCAGGAAAAAGCTAGCCTCCCAGGAGTGTGGACAAGCCTGTGAGTGGAGGACATGGGGACTGAGGAATAGCTAGGGACAGGACATTTCCGGTTTCCATCTGTGGCTGGTGACCTCAGCTTGTGCTACAGGGCTCCAGGGCCAAATAGCTCCACGAGAAAGCTAGCCTCCAAGGACTGTGGACAAACCTGGGGGGGGGGTGAAGACCAGCACCTGTGCTTAGAGGGACCCACCCAGAACCCTCAGGACACAGGGACTAAGGAGTGGTCTTCCGGTTTTCCTTCTGCAGCCTGGGAGCTGATCCTGTGACATAGGGCTCCATACTCAAATAATGCCAGTAGAAAGCTGATCTCCTAGGAGTGGCAAAACCCCTTTGAACACAGGCAAGACCACCACTTCTGTTCAAATATCTAGATCAAGAGGGACCCTTGCAGAGCCATCAGGACACAGGAACCAAGGAACAGCTGGGGACAGGATCCTTCTGGTTTCTCTCTGCACCCCAGAGCTGACATTGTACCACAGCTCTCTAAACCCAAATTCCTCTCACAGAGAGCTGGTCTCCAAGGAGTACTGATGCAGAGGCTTGCAGGAGGGACAAGCCACAGTCAGAAAGAGCAAGACCAGCTAACACCAGAGATAACCAGATGGCGAAAAGCAAGGGCAAGGACATAAGGAAGAGAAACCAAGGCAATTTACCATCATTAAAACCCAGTTTTCCCACCACAGTGAACCCTGGATACTCCAACACACCAGAAAAAAAGCAAGACTAAGATTTAAAATCATATCTCATGATGATGGTAAGAGATTTTAAGAAGAAAATAAGTAACTCCCTTAAAGAAATACAAGAGAACAGAGGTAAACAGCTTGAAGCACATAAACAGGGAAGACAAAACTCCCTTAACGAATTAGAGGAAAACACAATCAAGCAGGCAAAGGAAATGAGCAATACCATCCAGGATTTAAAAATGGAAATAGAAACCATAAAGAATTCACAAATGGAGACAACCCTGGAGACAGAAAATCTAGGAAAGAGAAAAGGAGTTATAGATGCAAGCATCACCAACAGAATACAAGAGATAGAAGAGAGAATCTCAGGTGGAGAAGATACCATAGAAAATGTTGAAATAACAGTCAAAGAAAATGCAAAATGCAAAAATCTCCTAACCTAAAACATCCAGAAAAATCCAGAACACAATGAGAAGACCAAACCTAAGGATAATAGGTATAGAAGAGAGTGAAGATTCCCAACTTTAAGGGTCAGTAAATACCTTCAACAAAATTATAGAAGAAAACTTCCCTAACCTAAAGAAACAGATGAACATATACATTCAAGAAGCCTACAGAACTCCAAATAGATTGGACTAGAAAAGAAATTCCTCCCGTCACATTATAGTCAAAACACCAAATGCACAAAACAAGGAAAGAATATTAAAAGCAGTAAGGGGAAAAGGTCAAGTAACATACAAAGGCAGACCTATCAGAATTACACCAGAATTTTCACCAGAGACTAGGAAATGTAGAACACCCTTGGAAGATCTCATACAGACCCTAAGAGAACAAAACTGCCAGCCCAGGCTGCTATACCCAGCAAAATTCTCAATTACCATAAATGGTGAAACCAAGATATTCTATGACCAAACCAAATTTACCAATATGGTTCCATAAACCCAACCCTACAAAGGATAATAGATGGAAACTGCCAACACAAGGAGGGAAACTATACCCTAGAAAAAGCAAAAAAGTAATCTTCTTTCAACAAACTCAAAAGAAGATAGCCACACAGATATAAAAATAACATCAAAAATAAGAGGAAGCATAAATCACTATACCTTAATATCTCTTAACATCAATGGACTCAATTCCCCAACAAAAACACACAGAATGACAGACTGGATCCATAAACAGGACCCAGCATTTTGCTGCATCCGGGAAATGCACCTCCCTGTTAAAAACAAACACTACCTCAGAGTAAAGGGCTGGAAAACAATTTTCCAGGCAAATGGTCTGAAGGAACAGGTTGGAGTAGCCATTCTAATATTGGATTAAATTGACTTTCATCAAAAGTCATCAAAAAAAGATAAGGAAGGACACTTCACACACATCAAAGGAAAAATCTATCAAAAAAAATCTCAATTCTGAACATCCATGCTCCAAATACAAGGTAAACCACATTCATCAAAGAAACTTTACTAAATCTCAAAGCACACATTGCACCTCACACAATAATAGTGGGAGACTTCAACACCCCACTATCATCAATTGACAGATCTTAGAAACACAAACTAAACAGAGATATGGTGAAACTAATAGATGTTATTGACCAAATGGATTTAACAGATATATATAGAATATTTCATCCTAAACCAAAAGAATATACCTTCTTCTCAGCACCTCACAGTACCTTCTATTCTCCAAAATTGATCATATAATCAGTCACAAAACAAACCTCAACAGATATAAGAAGATTAAAATAATCCCATGCCTCCTATCAGATCACTACAGGTTAAGTCTGGTCTTCATTGGCAACAACAACAACAGGAAGCCCACATACACATGGAAGCTAAACAATGCTTTACTCCAAGATAACTTGGTCAAGGAAGAAATAAAGAAAGAAATTAATGACTTCGTAGAATTTAATGAAAATGAAAGTACAACATACCCAAACATATGGGACACAATTAAAGCACTGTTAAGAGGAAAACTCATGGCTCTGAGTGCCTCTAAAAAGAAACTGGAGAGAGGCACACTAGCAGCTTAACAACACACCTGAAAGCTCTAGAACAAATAGAAGCTAATACACCCAAGAGGAGTAGAAGGCAGGAAATAATCAAAGTCAGGAATGAAATAAAAAAAAAAATAGAAACTAAAAGAACTATACAAAGAATCAACAAAACCAGGAGCTGGTTCTTTGAGAAAATCAACAAGATAGATAAACTCTTAGTCAGACTAAGCAGACTAAGCAGTGCGCAAATTAATAAAATTAGAGATGAAAAGGGAGATATAACAACATACTCTGAGGAAATTTAAAAAAATCATCAGATCCTACTACAAAAGCCTATATGCAACAAAATTGGAAAATCTGGAGGAAATGGACAAGTTTCTAGACAGATACCAATTACCAAAGTTAAATCAGGATCAGATAAACCATCTAAACAATCCCATAACCCCTAAAGAAATAGAAGCAGTCATTAAAAATCTCCCAACCAATAAAAGCCCGAGACCAAATGGGTTCAGTGCAGAATTCTATCAGAACTTCAAAGAAAACCTGATATCAATAATCTTCAATCTATTCCACAAAATAGAAACGGAAGGAACACTACCCAATTCATTCTATGAGGCCACAGTTACACTGATACCAAAGCCCCACAAAGACCCAACAATAAAAGAAAACTTCAAACCAATTTCCCTTATGAATATCGATGCAAAAATACTCAATAAAATTATTGTAAACTGAATCCAAGAACGCATCACAACGGTCATTCACCATGATCAAGTAGGCTTCATCCCAGGGATGCAGGGATGGTTCAATACCCAGAAATCCAACAATGTAATCCACTTCATAAACAGATTCAAAGAAAAAAAAAACTGCATGGTCATTTCATTAGATGCTGAAAAAGCATTTAACAGAATTCAACATTCCTTCATAATAAAAGTCTTGGAAAGATCAAGAATTCAGGGCCCATACCTAAACATAGTAAAATGAATATACAGCAAACCAGTGGCCAACAACAAACTAAATGGAGAGAAACTCAAAGCAATCCCACTAAAATCAGGGACTTGGCAAAGCTGCCCTCACTCTTCCTATCTATTCAGTATAGTACTTGAAGTTCTAGCTAGAGCAATTAAACAACAAAAGAAGGTCAAAAGGGGTCAAATTGAAAAGGAAGAAATAAAAATATCCCTATATGCAGATGATATGATGACATACTTAAGTGACTGAAAAACTCCACCAGAGATCTGCTACAGCTGATAAACACCTTCAGCAAAGTGGCCAGATACAAAATTAACTCAAGCAAATCAGTAGGCTTCCTATACTCAAAGGATAAACAGGCTGAGAAAGAAATTAGGGAAATGACACCCTTCACAATAGTCTCAAACAATATAAAGTATCTTGGTGTGACTCTAACCAAACAAGTAAAAGATCTGTATGACAAGAACTTCAAGTCTCTGAAGAAAGAAATCAAAGAAGACCTCAGAAGATGGAAAGATCTTCCACGCTCATGGATTGGCAGGATTAGTTTAGTTAAAATTGCCATCCTTCCGAAAGCAATCTGCAGATTCAATGCAATCCCCATCAAAATTCCAACTCAATTCTTCATAGACTTAGAAAGAGCAATTCTCAAATTCATATGGAATAACAAAAAACCCAGGATAGCAAAAACTATTCTCAACAATAAAAGGACTTCTGGGGGAATCAGCCTCCCTGACCTCAAGCTGTACTACAGAGCAGTAGTGATAAAAACTGCATGGAATTGGTACAGTGACAGGCAGGTAGATCAATGGAAAAGAACTGAAGGCCCAGAAATGAGCCCACACACTTATGGTCATTTGATCTTTGAAAAAGGAGCTAAAAACATCCAGGGGAAAAAAGACAGCATTTGGTGCTGGCTCAACTGGTGGTCAACATGTAGAAGAATGAAAATTGATCCATTCCTATCTCCCTGTACAAAGCTGAAATCCAAGTGGATCAAGGACCTCCACATAAAACCAGATACACTGAATCTCATAGAAGAGAAAGTGGGGAAAAGTCTTGAACACATGGGCACAGGGGAAAAGTTCCTGAATAGAACACCAATGGCTTATGCTCTAAGATCAAGAATCAACAAATGGGACCTCATGAAATTTCAAAGCTTCTGTAAGGCAAAGGACACAGTCCATAGGACAAAATGGCAACCAACAGATTGGGAAAAAATCTTTACCAATCCTATATCTGATAGAGGGCTAATATCCAATATATACAGAGAACTCAAGAAGTTAGACTCAAGAGAACCAAATAACCCTATCAAAAACAATTGGGTACAGAGCTAAACAGACAATTCTCAGCTCAGGAAACTTGAAGGACCCATAAACAGCTAAAGAAATGTTCAACATCCTTAGTCATCAGGGAAATGCAAATCAAAACAGCCCTGAGATTCCACCTCACACCTGTCAGAATGGCTAAGATCAAAACTCAGGTGAGAGCAGATGCTGGCAAGGCTATGGAGAAAGAAGAACACCCCTCCATTGCTGGTGTGAGATTGCAAGCTGGTACAACCACTTTGGAAATCAGTTTGGCAGACCCTCAGAAAAATGGACATAATACTACCTGAGGACCCAGCTATTCCACTCCTGGGCATATACCCAGAAGATGTTCCAATATGTTATAAGGCCACATGCTCCACTATGTTCATAGCAGCCATATTTATAATAGCCAGAAGGTAGAAGCAATGCAGATGTCCCTCAATCGAGGAATGGATACAGAAAATGTGGTACATTTACACAATGGAATACTACTCAGCTATTAAAAACAATGACTTCATGAATTTCGCAGAAAAATGGATGGAACTTGAAAATATCATCCTGAGTGAGATAACTCAGTCACAAAAGAACAAACATGGTATGTACTCACTAATATGTGGATATTAGCCCAAAAGTTCGAAATACCCAAGATTCAATCTATAGCAACCATCGGACTGAACATGGGGTCCCAGATGGAGGAGTTGGAGAAGGGACTGAAGGAGCTGAGGGAGTTTGCAGCCCCAAGGAGGGAGCAACTGTGTCCACTGGCCTGACCCCCCAGTGTTCCTGGAGACTGGACCACCAACCAAAGAATACACATGGAGGGACCCATGGTGCTGATCACATATGTGGCCATATGTGACCACATATGAAGGCCTTGTTGGCCATCAGTGGGAGTAGAGTCCCTTGGGTCAGAGGGTGTTAGATGCCTCAGTATAGGGGAATGCCAGTGCGGGAAGAAGGGTGTGGGTGTGTGGGTGGGTGGGGGAATACCCTCATGGAAGTAAGGGGAGGGTGAGATGGGATAAGGAGTTTCCAAAGTGGAGACCTGGAATGGGCCAAGCATTTGAAATGCAAATAACATATATAAAAAATTATATAGTTCTGATTTGGCTTAATAACTAGTAATTGTGACATTTTTTTCATAATCTAAGTAGTTATTTGTACTTTGATCAAATATCTATTCAATTCTTTTGCACATTTGTAAAGCATATTGTTTGGTTTTGTCTTTACCAAACTGTGGTTGTTATTTTTATATTGTGGCTTTTAATTCCCTGTGAGGCATATTATTTTTGAGTCCTGTTGTCTTTTGAGACACTTTATTCTTGGTGATTGGTTAAGAGTTCATGTGAATTTTAGGAAAGATTTTTATGCAAAAATCCTGTGGGGATTTTTATTGAGTTTATTGAAGTTATAGATTGCTTTGGGTATTGGTGGTATCTTAACAATATATGCCACCAAATCCATGAGTGCAGCCTGCCTTTCACTAATTTGTGTTAGTATTTTCAACAGTATTGTATAGTTTTCAGTGTTCAATGTTTTACTTCTTTGATTAATTATATTTCTAAATATTTAATTTTATGATACCTATGATAATTTGAGTTTTATGCCACTTTCTTTATTAGATTATATATTGTTACTGTTCACATTTTCAACTGAAATTTTGGCATTATTTTATCTGTGTTAATGAATCTTTACCTAGCTACATATCCCTGAATTCATCACACTGATCTATAGAAAGTTTTAATAATCTCAGAAGACATTAATTCAGGTTCCTGTCCAGTAATTCCTCCATAAAAAATGTTGTGATAGCCATAAACATAGATTTGATTGGCCTGTTTTTAAACTTCACATAATAGAATCAAACAACACATGCTATTGTTCAATATGTTTGTTTTATAGAACAACACTTTATAGGGAGCAGCAATTTATTGGTTACTTATATTTTTCTAGATAAATATGCCAAGGATTTGGTAGCTACACAAAAATATGAGACAAATCCATGCCAATAAGAAACTTAGGATTTAATTAAACAAGAGGCAATTACTTGAAGAGGTAGTTACACACAAGCTAGATACAGGAATTTTGAACATTAGCAATAAATAATCCAATAACAAAAGTAGCATAAAACTCAAATTATTATAAGTATCATAAATATTAAATATTTTAAAAAATAATGAATCAAAGAACTAAAAACATTGAACACTGAAAACTGGATTATCAGGCTTGGGTTGATTATGCAAGAATTTAATGGTCCTGAAATATTTATTTCAGGAGTTAAGATGAGAAAGATAGGATGGTTAGTCAAGAAATGGGAATGACTGTGCAATCATTTGGACATGCTGATTTTATATGGAAATCTACTGGGAATATAGCAAATATGGTTAAAGCAGAGCTGAGTAACATGTAGGACTATAGTTGACAGGTATATGTTGTATTCAATGTACCTTTGAGATGTATCCTTATTGTATCTGGATTAATAGTACATTAATTTTATTCAGTGCATGGATTATATTAAAATCTGAATGTCATTTTTCCTGTGGATGTATATTTGAGTTATTTTAAAATTTTGTTATCTGTAAATGAAGCCAACCTAATAATGTTTGTAAAGGTGTTTGATAGCTATATATGCTCACTTCTATTTCATATGTATCTTAGAGGAGAATCATAAGGTCATACACTATTTGTATTCTCAACCTTTAAATGAGCTACTGGGACTTTTTCAATGCAAGTGTCTAATCTATGGACTGTTTTGCCATTTCAGACCTTCTGTATGTGTTGTTTTTCTTGCTCCTCTAGTCTTTCCCTGATCACAAATGATATGCATCACATGCTTGTCTGCTCATGGAGATCATTTCTTTGGTAAAAGTGCATTTTCAGGAACTTGTTTCTATGCTCATTCTTGAGGTTTTGGAATTCTTTGCATATTCTGTATGGAGAGATTGAGGGACAGAAGAAAGGGAGAGAGATTATTTCTTTCTGTCGTGTTGTTTTCTTTTCACACAGTTAATCATATTTTGCGATGAGATCATTTAAATTTTGCAGAAGTCCATATTAATCTTTTTCTATTACATTTTTGCCAACTTGGCCTGGAATGTACTTCTTTAAGCTTGCCTTTTTGTACTTTTGTACTATGTCCATCAAGGTTTGAACACTTCCTTGTGAGGACATTGTGTTCTGAACTTACTGTGTATTCTCCCTGCTTCAGCACTCAAAGCTGTGGTTCACTTGAGCAAGTAACAATATTTTGAAGCTATTGTTGTCAAAATATCAACAATCATAGACATTTTTTCAGGTAAGTGAATTCCAAATGAAAATATGATAGATTTTCTTTTAATCCCAGCACTTTGGAGGCAGAGGGAGGCAGATCTCTGAGTCCAAAGCCAGTTTATTCTACAGACTGAGTTCCAGGACAGCCAGAGCTACACAGATAAACCGTGTATAGAAAAATTAAACAAACAAAAGGAAGTAAATTCATGCTGTCCTCCAACCATGGTATAAACAATCCTGTTTATTCTCGCTTCATTATTTCTGTTACGTTCAGAATATTAAACGTAGTCTTTCCATTTTTCTCTCATATTTATTCTGTTTAAAAAATATTATAAATATGTCATCTATAGCTTATATTGATTCTACGCAGCATACTAATTATCTTGTTCACTTGTCAATATATTCTAGTAAATAACAAGTTTATGCTTTAAAAATCATTTCACTTTTGAACATTACATTAATTTTAAAAAATCATAGATTCATAAGAATTGTATTTACAAGTCTTTACACTTTTTTCTCTGCCTCCTTCCATGTTAACATATTACACATTTGTATAGTCCTGATCCCAAGAAATTTAACATAATAATAACCCAAGAAGTTAGTGTAATTTACCAGTTATTATGTGTTGTACTCTGTGCATTTACAATTCTCTGCACATTAATCATAGTGCAGTTTTACATAACCACTCTCACATTCAAAATATTCAAATATATAATCACTATATTTCCTAATATTCCCAAATAAGTCTTTAACCTGCTTTATGTGTCTATAATTATTTTCACAATTGCTACATACATCAAATTATTAATTATTTGAATATCTCTTTGGAACTGTGTTTTTTTCTTTTGTGTGTGTGGGGGGTAAGGTATGGGTATAAAGGGTGGTATGGGGGCCACATAGACCAAACGCCAATTTCATATGTCTCCTTCTACTGTTCTCTTGCAATTTTTGAGACAGGGATAATCATTAAAGTTGGAGCTCACCGATTCAATTGGACTATCTGCCAGAGGAAATACCCAGAATCTTCTGTCTCTACCTCCCCAGAGCTCATATTACAGATATGTTTTACCACATGAACTTTTTCTGTTAGTAATCTGAATTTATATTCACATGTTTGTGCCACAAACACTTAACCAATGAGCCATATCCTCAGCTCAAAATTAGAAAATGTTTTTTATTCACTTTAATTGAAAATAGAATTTTCATAAATTATGATTATGATTTCCTTTCCCCCAACTCCTCCCAGACCATCTCTACTTTCCCATCAACCTGAACCCACACCCATTCTTTCTCTCATTAAAACACAAACAAACATCTAAAAGTAATAATAGTAATAATAAGATAAAAACAAACAAGCCAGAATAAGACAAAATAAATAAGAAAAATAAAGTCAAAAAAGCACCAATGCTCAGACAAAGCACTGTGAAACAAAAATAACTCCAAACACACCAATGAGTTTGTTTTGGGTTGACTTTCTACTGCTAGGCATAGGGCCTACCCTGACATATTGTATGTGTACCTAGTGAGACACTGATAGCAGAAACTAACTTTTCCTTTGTGAGTGCTTATGCACTTGAGTCACAATGGAGACTTGTGTCTACTTTCTCTCTCAGTACTGGGACCCCATCTTGCTCGGATCTGTGAAGGTCTTGTGCTTGCTGCCATAGACTCTGTGAGATTATATGTGTATCAGTCCTGGCATGTCTAGACCTTGTTTTCTTGGTGTCTTCTATCACCATCAGCTCTTACAATTCTTCTTCCTCTTCTTCTCCAGAGGTCCCTGCATCCTGAGGGCGGATAATTGCTGGAGACATCCCATTTAGGACAGAGTATTGATATGTCTCTCACTCTATACATATTTTTTGTTCTTTTTTTTTTTAAAGTTCACTTTGTATTTATTTTTTTTTCTTTTCATATTTTATTTACATTTCAAATGTTTCCCCGTTTCCAGATCTCCCCTTTGGAACCACCCCATTCCCTCCGCCCTCCCCCTGCCACTATGGGGATATTCTCCAACTCACCCCCCCACCCGACCCCCCACCCACTCTCGTCTTCCCTCCTTGACATTCTCCTATACTGGGGGATATAACACCCTCAGGCCCAAGGGCCTCTCCTCCCCCTGACAGGTAATAAGACCCACCTCTGCAGTCTTTGTGGCCAGCACTATGGGTCCCTCCATGTGTATTCTTTAGTTGGTGGATCAGTCTCCAGAAGTATGGGGGGTCAGGCCAGTTGCCAGTGTTGCTACCTCCCTGGGGCTGCACACTCACTCAGCTCTTTCAGTCCTTTCTCCAAGCCCTCCATCTGGGACCTCGTACTCAGTACTACTGTTCCTGCCAAGTGACTCTTGGGTATTTCAAACTTTTAGGCTAATAACCACTTAACAGTGAGTATATACCATGTTCATTCTTTTGTGACTGCGTTACCTGGCTCAGAATGATGTTTTCAAGATCCATCCATTTGTCTACGAATTTCATGAAGTCATTGTTTTTAATAGCTGAGTAGTATTCTATTGTGTAAATGTACCACATTTTCTGTATCTATTCCTCTGTTGAGGGACATCTGGGTTGTTTCCAGCTTCTGGCTATTACAAATATGGCTGCTATGAACATAGTGGAACATGTGTTTTTATTACATGTTGGAGCATCTTCTGGGTATATGCCCAGGAGTGGAATAGCTGGGTCCTCAGGTAGTATTATGTCCAATTTTCTGAGGGTCCGCCAAACTGATTTCCAGAGAGGTTGTATCAGCTTGTATTCCCACCAGCAATGGAGGAGTGTTCCTCTTTCTCCACATCCTCGCCAACATCTGCTGTCACCTGAGTTTTTGATCTTAGCCATTCTGACTGGTGTGAGGTGGAATCTCATGGTTGTTTTGATTTGCATTTCCCTGATGACTAAGGATGTTGAACATTTCTTTATGTGCTTCTTGGCCATTCGAGTTTCCTCAGTTGAGAATTCTCTGTTTAGCTCACTTCCCCATTTTTTGATAGGGTTATTTGGTTCTCTGGAGTCTAGCTTCTTGAGTTCTTTGTATACATTGGATATTAGCCCTCTATCAGATGTAGGATTGGTAAAGATCTTTTCCCAATCTGTAGGTTGCCATTTTGCCGTAATTACAGTGTCCTTTGCCTTACAGAAGCTTTGTAATTTTATGAGGTCCCATCTGTCAATTCTTGACCTTAGAGCACAAGCCGTTGGTGTTCTGTCCAAGAACATTTCCCCTGTGCCCAAGTGTTCGAGATTCTTCCCTACTTTCTCTTCTATTAGATTCAGGGTATCTGGTTTTATGTGAAGGTCCATGATCCACTTGGACTTGAGCTTTGTACAGGGAGATAGGAATGGATCAATTTGCAATCTTCTACATGTAGATCGCCAGTTGATCCAGCACCATTTGTTGAAGATGCTGTCTTTTTTCCACTGTATGGTTTTAGCTCCTTCTTCGAAGATCAAGTGACCATATGTGTGTGGATTCATTTCTGGGTCTTCGATTCTATTCCATTGATCAACCTGCCCGTCTCTGTACCAATACCATGCAGTTTTTATCACTACTGCTCTGTAGTACAGCTTGAGGTCAGGGAGGCTGATTCCCCCAGAAGACCTATTATTGTTGAGGATAGTTTTTGCTATCCTGGGTTTTCTGTTATTCCATATGAATTTGAGAATTGTTCTTTCTAGGTCTACAAAGAATTGAGTTGGGATTTTGATGGGGATAGCATTGAATCTGTATATTGCTTTTGGCAGGATGGCCATTTTAACTGTTAATCCTGCCGATCCATGAGCATGGGAGATCTTTCCATCTTCTGAGGTCTTCTTTGATTTCTCTCTTCAGAGACTTGAAGTTCTTGTCATACAGATCTTTCACTTGTTTGGTTAGAGTCACACCAAGATACTTTATATTGTTTGTGACTATTGTGAAGGGTATTATTTCCCTAATTTCTTTCTCAGCCTGTTTATCCTCCGAGTATAGGAAGGCTACTGATTTGCTTGAGTTAATTTTGTATCTGGCCACTTTGCTGAAGTTGTTTATCAGCTGTAGCAGATCTCTGGTGGAGTTTTTCAGGTCACTTAAGTATACCATCATATCATCTGCAAATAGTGATATTTTGATTTCTTCCTTTCCAATTTGTATCCCTTTGATTTTCTTTTGTTGCCTGATTGCTCTAGCTAGAACTTCAAGTACTATGTTGAATAGATAGGGAGAAAGAGGGCAGCCTTGTCTAGTCCCTGATTTTAGTGGGATTGCTTCAAGTTTCTCTCCATTTAGTTTGATGTTGGCCACTGGTTTGCTGTATATTGCTTTTACTAAGTTTAGGTATGCTCCTTGAATTCCTGATATTTCCAAGACTTTTATCATGAAGGGATGTTGAATTTTGTCAAATGCTTTTTCAGCATCTAACGAGATGACCATGTGGTTTTTTTCTTTGAGTTTGTTTATGTAATGGATTACATTAATGGATTTCCGGATATTGAACCATCCCTGCATCCCTGAGATGAAGCCTACTTGATTATGGTGAATGATTGTCTTGATGTGTTCTTGGATTCGGTTTGCAAGAATTTTATTGAGTATTTTTGCATCAATATTCATAAGGGAAATTGGTCTGAAGTTTTCTTTTATTGTTGGGTCTTCATGGGGCTTCGGTATCAGTGTAACTGTGGCCTCATAGAATGAATTGGGTAGTGTTCCTTCTGTTTCTGTTTTATGGAATAGCTTGAAGAGTATTGGTATTAGGTCTTCTTTGAAGGTCTGATAGAATTCTGCACTGAACCCATCTGGTCCTGGGCTGTTTTTGGTTGGGAGACTGTTAATGACTGCTTCTATTTCTTTAGGAGTTATGGGACTGTTTAGATGGTTTATCTGATCCTGATTTAACTTTGGTAATTGGTATCTGTCTAGAAACTTGTCCATTTTCTCCAGATTTTCCAATTTTGTTGCATATAGGCTTTTGTAGTAGGATATGATGATTTTTTTAATTTCCTCAGAGTCTGTTGCTATATCTCCGTTTTCATTTCTAATTGTGTTAATTTGGATACTGTCTCTGTGCCCTCTGGTTAGTCTGGCTAAGGGTTTATCTATATTGTTGATTTTCTCAAAGAACCAGCTCTTGGTTTTGTTGATTCTTTGTGTAGTTCTTTTAGTTTCCACTTGGTTGATTTCAGCCCTTAATTTGATTATTTCCTGCCTTCTACTCCTCTTGGGTGTATTAGCTTCTTTTTGTTCTAGAACTTTCAGATGTGCTTTTAAGCTGTTCATGTATGCTCTCTCCAGTTCCTTTTTGGAGGCATTCAGAGCTAGGAGTTTTCTTCTTAACACTGCTTTCATTGTGTCCCATAGGTTTGGGTAACTTGTACTTTCATTTTCATTAAATTCTAGGAAGTCTTTAATTTCCTTCTTTATTTTTTCCTTGACCACGTTATCATTGAGCAGAGCATTGTTCAGCTTCCATGTGTATGTGGACTTTCTGCTGTTGTTGATGCCATTGAAGACCAACTTTAATCTGTAGTGATCTGATAAGATGCATGGTGTTATTTCAATCTTCTAATATCTGTTGAGGTTTGTTTTGTGACCAATTATATGATCAGTTTTTGAGAAGGTACCTACCATAAGGTGCTGAGAAGAAGGTATATTCTTTTGATGCAGGATGAAATGTTCTGTAGATATCTGTTAAACCCATTTGGTTCATAGCATCTGTGTCTCTGTTTAGTTTATGTTTCCAAGATCTGTCCATTGTTGATAGTGGGGTTTTGAAGTCTCCCACTATTATTGTGTGAGGTGCAATGTGTGCTTTGAGCTTTAGTAGAGTTTTTTTTTTTATGGAAGTGGGAGCTCTTGCATTCGGGCATAGATGTTCAGAATTGAGAGTTCTTCTTGGTAGATTTTTCCTTTGATGAGTAAGAAGTGTCCTTCCTCATCCTTTTTGATGAATTTTGGTTGAAAGTCAATTTTTTCCGATATTAGAATGGCTA
This sequence comes from Rhynchomys soricoides, assembly GCA_019843965.1. NCBI lineage: Eukaryota > Metazoa > Chordata > Mammalia > Rodentia > Muridae > Rhynchomys > Rhynchomys soricoides. The sequence continues at coordinate 633,984 of JADRCH010007462.1, read as the reverse complement.
CTCCAGCCTGTTTCTTGGGGCCATTTGCTTGGAAAATTGTTTCCCAGCCCTTTACTCTGAGGTAGTGTTTGTCTTTAATAAGGGGGTGCGTTTCCTGGATGCAGCAAAATGCTGGGTCCTGTTTATGGATCCAGTCTGTCAGTCTATGTCTTTTTATTGGGGAGTTGAGACCATTGATGTTAAGAGATATTAAAGAATAGTGATTGTTATTTCCTGTTATTTTTGATGTTGTTAATATTGTTTGTGTGGCTATCTTCTTTTGAGTTTGTTGAAAGATTACTTTCTTTCTTTTTCTTGAGTTTAGTTTCCCTCTTTGCGTTGGCATTTCCCATGTATTATTCTTTGTAGGGCTGGGTTTGTGGAAAGATACTGTGCAAATTTGGATTTGTCGTAGAATATTTTGGTTTCACCCTCTATGATTATTGAGAGTTTTGCTAGGTATAACAGCCTGGGGTGGCATTTGTGTTCTTTTAAAGTCTGTATGAGCTCTGCCCAGGATCTTCTAGCTTTCATAGTCTCTGGTGAGAAGTCTGGTGTAATTCTGATAGGTCTGCCGTTATATGTTACTTGCCCCTTTTCCCTTACTGCTTTTAATATTCTTTCCTTGTTTTGTGTATTTGGTGTTTTGACTATAATGTGACAGGAGGAATTTCTTTTCTGGTCCAGTCTATTTGGAGTTCTGTAGGCTTCTTGTATATTATGTTCATCGCTTTCTTTAGGTTAGGGAAGTTTTCTTCTATAATTTTGTTGAAGATATTTACTGGTCCATTAAGTTGGGAGTCTTCACTCTCTTCTATACCTATTATCCTCAGGTTCTGTCTTCTCATTGCATCCCGGATATCTTGGATGTTTTGGTTTAGGAGCTTTTTGCATTTTATGTTTTCTTTGACTGTTGTGTCCATGTTTTCTATGGTACCTTCCGCACCTGAGATTCTCTCTTCCATCTCTTGTATTCTGTTGCTGATGCTTGCACCTATGACTCCTGATTTCTTTCCTATGATCTCTAATTCCAGGGTTGTCTCCCTTTGTGATTTCTTTATTGTTTCTATTTCTGTTTTTAATTCCTGAATGGTTTTGTTCATTTGTTTGATTGTGTTTTCCTGTATTACTGCCCGTTTGATTGTGTTTTCCTGTAATTCTTCAAGGGATTTTTGTGTGTCCTTTTTAAGGGCTTCCAGTTGTTTGCCTGTGTTCTCTTGTATTTCTTTAAGGGTGTTATTTATTTCCTTCTTAAAATCTTCTATCATCCTCTTGATAAGTGATTTTAAGTCTGAGTCTTCCTTTTCTGGTGTGTTGGGGTATTCAGGGCTGGCTGTTGTGGGAGAGCTGGGTTCAGCCGAAGCCAAGTAGTCTTGATTTCTGTTTCTTGTGTTCTTGCCCTTGCCTTTCGACATCTGGTTATCTCTGGAATTAGCTGGTCTTTCTCTCTCTGACTGTGGCTTGTCTTTCCTCAAGCTCAGATGTCAATATTCCTGGGAGACCATTTCTCTCTTCCAGCTGTTCTTCAGACCTTGCATCTGGAGTCCTCCTGTTGCTGGCTCCTCAGCACAAGTGGGCAGGTAGCTTTCTCCCTGAGCTACTTGTATATGGAGAGGCCTGTTGGCCCAGGCGTGGTTTCTGGCCACAGGTGGAAGCAGGCAGGCTCTTACCTCCTGGCTTTTCCTCAGTCCCTGCCTCTGGAGCCTGAGTGGGCAGGTAGCTTTCTCTCTGAGCTACTTGTATTTGGAGAGGCCTGTTGGCCCAGGCGTTTCTGGCCACAGGTGGAAGCAGGCAGGCTCTTACCTCCCGGCTTTTCCTCAGTCCCTGCATCTGGATCCTGCCTTCCACTGCCTCCTCAGCACAAGTGCTCTATACATATTTTTCAATTGTGGATTGCTGTATTGGTTTCCATCAACTGCAGGAAGAAACTTCTTTGATGATATCTGAGCAAGATACTCTGATCTATGAGTATATTAGCATGTCTTCAGGTGTCATCTAATTGCTACATTCTTTTTTATTCATTTTTTGAAACTTTATTTACATTTCAAATGTTTTTCCCTTTCCAGGTCTCCCCTTTGGAAACCCCTTATCCCCCCATCCCCCTCCCCTGCCTCTATGAGGGTGCTCCCCCACCCACCCTCTCCTGTCTTCCCTCCCTGGCCTTCCCCTATACTGGGGCATCTAACACCATCAGGCCCAAGGGCCTCTCCTCCCACTGATGGTCAACAAGGCCCTTCTTTGCCACATATGTGTCCAGCACCATGGGTTCCTCCATGTGTATTCTTTGGTTGGTGATCCAGTCTCCAGGAGCATCGGGAGGTCAGGCCAGTTGACACTGTTGCTCCTTCCATGGGGTTGCCAACTCCCTCAGTTCCCTCAGTCCGTTCTCCAACTCCTCCATCTGGGACCCCATGCTCTGTCCAAAAGTTGCTGTGAATTGAATCATGGGGGTTGAGTCCATGCCCTATCTAGTCTTATGTTCTTGGCTACCTAAGCAGTGTTAATATAGGATTCATTTTATGGAACAGTTCTTAATTCCAAGCAGATAGTGATTGGTTACTTCCAAAACTTTGATACCACTATTGCACAAAGCATATCTTGTAATGCAGGTCACTACTGTAAATTTCAGTATTTATAGCTGGGTTGGTTGGTGTACACCTCTTGCCTCTCAGAATATACAGAGTACCTTCTTTTACCATGAACACTAGTTAGTAGGGGCAAAGGCTCTAGATACCAGGTTCAATTCTCCATGTTCTGTAAGTTATGTGGGTGTTGTCTTCAGCAATAGAACCTTACCATAACTTTGTAGACTACGACCAATAACCTGGTAATAAGCCCGAGTTGTTCAATAATTTTTGGCCAACAACAGGATTAGATTTAACATTCCTGGCACTGGATATTTCATTTGATGATGATAGATGTGTAGTTGAGACTTTGTTTCTCCCCTTATTTGGTAATTCCAATTTAAATTTCTTTCATATATATATATATATATATATATATATATATATATATATATTTCAAGACATTTCTACTGGATTAGGTTTGCATACAACCCTTCAAATGGCCCTTAGGTTTAGCTGTACCTACTTGTATTCCCTCTCTTAGCTCCCCTTTCTCTCTCCTTCCCTGTTTTATTCTCCTATTCCTATTCCTTGTCCACTGAAGATTGGAACTTTTTCATTCAGCAAAACTTACTTGGCATTTATCCCTCCCACCAGGGTCCTGTTCAGAAACCCTTCCCATGTGCCTATAAGTTGAAGCACATTGCCTACTTTTTCCTCTATCAAAGTCAGGTTTTCAGGTCTTATGTTGAGGTCCTTGGTCTACTTGGATTTCAGTTTTTACAGAATGAGAAATAGGAATCTAATATCATCCTGCTACTTGTAGCTATCTAGTTTAACCAGCACCATTTGTTGGAGATGCTGTCTTTTCTCTGAGGCATATTGGTGGCCTCTTTGTGTAAAATTAGAAGGTTGTAGGAATGCGGGTTAATATGTGGTAATCAATTCTGTTCCTTTGAAAATGAGTGTGTTTTATGCCAATGTAGTGCTGTTTTTATTACTATAGTTCTATGATATAACTTGATATTTGCAATGATTATGCAGGCGTGCATAGATAGATAGATAGATAGATAGATAGACAGATAGATAGATTAGTAAATATTAAATCTTATAAGTATCTAACCTAAGAATTGCACCCAAAATTAAGGAAGCAAATATTTCAAACACATCATTTTCTAATTATTGTAGATGCATATTTTACAATCTGCTATGCTCATACAGTTGTTTGTGTTAATTTTGTGTGTTTGGGAAAAACTATGCAATAGCATATTGTTGAATATCTCTTTCAATTTGTGTTTGATGGCTTCACCTTAGCAATTTGAAAATGGCTATGACAGGTATTGTTTCACCAAATGAAATCAGCAAATTCTACACATTGGGAAAATTTCAAAGTTGTTTTGTCTGGAGAAACAGCTGCCAAACCTTTCTCAGTGTATTGTGTGGCATTTCAAAATACTTTTTGGCAGATTAAAACGATTCTATACTGCTATCAGTAATATATTTTCATTGGTTATTTAATTAATTTATTTATTTACATTTTAAATGTTATACTCCTTCCTAGTTTCTCCTCCTGGTTCTATGGGGGTGCTCCCTCACCAACTCACCCACTTCTGCCTCAGTGCCCTAGCATTTCCTTATGCTGGGGCATAGAGTCTCCACAGAACCAAGGGCCTCCCCTCTTATTGATCCCAGATAAGGCAATCCTCTGCTACATATGCAGCTGGAGCCATGGGCCCCTCTATGTGTACTCTTTGGTTGGTGGTTTAGCCCCTGGGAGCTCTAGGGGTGTCTGGTTGGTTGATACTGTTTCTCTTCATATGGAGTTGAAACCTCCTTCAGCTCCTCACTAACTCTTCTATTTGGGTTCCCTTTTCAGTCAGTCCTATGGTTAGCTGCAAGCATCTGCATCTGTATTTGTCAGGCCCTGGCAAAGCTTCTCGGGGGGACTACTATACCAAGCTCCTGTCAGCAAGCACCTCTTGGCATCAGCAATAGTGTCTGGGCTTGGTGTCTGCAGATGGGATGGATCCCTAGGTGGGGCAGTGTCTAGATGGCCTTTCCTTCAGTCTCTGCTCCACTCTTTGTCCCTGTATTTCATTTTGATAGGAGCAATTCTGGATTCATATTTTTGAGATGGTTGAGTGTCCCAAGCCGGGATCTCAATGGCAGTGTATTATGAATCTTTTGAATGTTTTCAAATTGATAAGATAAGAAACTGTCTCTCAATATGACTTTAATTAATAGTTCTCCTACTAAGTATATTAAAGGATAGAAAACTGATTATCATTCTGTAACCTTGATCATCTATATATTTGGTCACACTAACATGTGATATAGTTGACTTCACTATGCGTTTTATATCATTTTTCCCTCAGCAGTATCACCCCATTTTTGTCCTATGCCTTTCCCAGTAAATTTAAATCTTTTTGTTTGCTTGCTTATTTTTAATCTACATTCTAATTTTTGAAATTCTTTAGGACTAAGTATTTTATTTCCTTCTTCTCTCATTCAAGCTTCCCTCTCCTAGTAATCTGATTTTTTTTCCACAGCTTTGATTAGCCTACTGTTGTCCCAGACATACACTAAAAATGTAAGTGTTTAAGTGTAAGTGATGTCTTGCTACTTTATTGCTTTAATTCTTAAGTCAATTCCGAGTGAACCTAGAAAAAAAGCAAAAGTTCTTTTTTAATGTCACAAACCTCACCTCAAAACTGCTCTTTGCACTAGGTAAATTCAATCTGATATGAATTTTATTTCAGCTCTTTGACCATATGAAGTCCTTTCCTATCTCAAAGTCTTTGTATAACCTATTCTCTTTGCCTGCAGTTTCGTACTTGACACTCTTAACAAAACTCTTTTATCTTCAATTAAATGTGTACTACTTAGTCATTCTTTTCCTGACAACTTTACTTAATATGAAGCTCTCTCTTCTTGCCCTGCAATATTCTGAATGTTCACAGTTTTCATATCACTAAATAAAAGTCTTTATTGATTCATTTGATTGGTTTACCCTGTCTTTCCTACCACAATATATGACCTATGCTGTTCAGTATATTATTGATCGTTTTATATCTTAGCTGCAGAATTGAGCAACATGTCTTACATTAATTGATTACAGAACAAGTAAATTGCCAAAGAACTAGGAACTTTTTGTGTTAAAGGCCTTGGTTATCATGTCAAGACTTAAACTTCATCTTGTAGAATGTATATGTGTGGTGGTTTGAATATGCTTGTTCTAGGGAGGAGCTCTACTAGGAGATGTGGCCTTGTTGGAGTAGGTGTGACCTCAATTGAGTAGGAGTATCCTTGTTGGAAGAAGTGTGTCACTGTGGGAGTGGGCCTTGACACCCTCCTCCTAGCTGCCCATGGAACAGTCTTCTCCTGTTTGCCTTCAGAACACGATATAGAATGCTCAGCTCCTTTTCCAGCACCTTGTCTGCCTGGATGCTTCCATGCTTCCTGAAAGGATGATAATGAACTGAAACTCTGAAACTAAGCCAGCACTAATTAAAGGCTGTCCCTTTTTAGAGTTGCCTTGGTCATGGTGTCTCTTCACAACAATGGAAACCCTAAGACAATATGTTTAGTGAAGCAACTGCAAGGGTAACAATTTAAGCACTGTGAAAGAATCAATATATGGGTTTATTGTGGCCGGAGGGAAGTCAGAAAGGCGTGATGGATGATATGATACCTGAGGTAGACATTCAAAGACAAATCAGACTTACATATGCAGACGTAAAGAGACTCAGTGGGAAACTCTCGGCTTTATTCTTGAATAAAGGAACTGTTCCAGTAAAGTTTGGAGCATGAAGCATGCAGCATGCTTAGTGAGAAGTAAATCTTGAGAAAATAATTGGAACAGATTGCAGAGATCACTGAATGCTGAGCCGTGTCATCTTTTATACAGGAAAGGAATACAGTAAAGTTTCAACTATTCCTTTATGTTTTCTTGGGTAATTTCCTTTGAATCTCTTTTGTACTTCTCCTACTTGCTCTTTCCAAAGTCTAGCCCCAATTTCCTTTGCCCAAACAATTCTAACTACTTCCTAATTACTATTTTCTCCTACTTCCATCTCTCAACTTTATTTTTCCCCATCTACTACCTTATTCTTTTTAAATCAAAGTTCTTATGATAAAACATCCTCCATCAAAATTCTTAAGTTTTTTTTGTTACTCGAGCACCATTTCAAGGTAAATCATGTTTCCCAACTCTAAACACATTAGGCTACCACTTTTCAATAAAAGTATATATACGTGTGTGTGTATGTGTATATATGTATATGTATATGTGTGTGTGTATATATACATATATATATTATATAGATGTATATAATATATATATTATATAGATGTATATTATATATATATATATATATATATATATATATATTCTTTGGGAAGAGAAACTTGTGGAGAACTCTCAGAAATATTTGGAATATTGACCCCTGTATAAGTAAACATGGAATCATGCCATGATTCCTTATGTAAATATGTTTCCAAGGAAGTGACCTGGCATATTCTCTAAACCCTGTAAAAACAATGAGCTATACTAAAAGTTCAATCACTTAATCAACTACTAAGTCTTGAATATATACTATATGGCCCAACCCTGTAAGAAGTAGGAAAATAAAACACTACAGTCATATACGATATTCACAACTCAGGAGCATGTGTAAAATAGAATAAAAATGTGTTTGAATGTTGTGACTTTCAATCAGAAATCCTCTGGTATTACATCCACTAAATGGGCATCTTTATTACAGGCAGTATGTTACAAGTCAGAAAAAAAATTCACTGAATGTAAGGAATTCTAGGTTTATTAACACATAATTCTCTAGATGGCACTGATGTTCATTTTAACCTATGGAGACCGCTGAGCCTCTGAAGTTTCCAGCACAATCAGCCTGGCATCTGAAAACATCAAATACTAGCGACTAAACCTCCAATATGACTTAAATACAGGCTGAAAGCTGAGCTCTTACTCCTATGACATGTTTTGTGCCTGTTATGATCCTTGTTGTAGTGCTAAGTTTATTCTCAGTTGGCCCCAGCTACAGTTGTGGCTTGAGAGGCTTTGCTAGAAAATCTTTACAATTCCGGCATCCATCATTTTCCATCATCCTTCTAGTACCTTCAACATGTCAGGTTATACATTGAAATCTTTAGTTTCTTCCAAGTTGTTTTTGGTAACCAGTCAGAGATAGGAATCTAACTTCATTGTTCTATTTGTGGGGAAGATTTCCAGTTTTCAGAAAACCATTTATTGAAGACATTGCCTTCCCCCCAAAAAATGTTTATTTTTAGCACAATTGATATCATCACCAAGGTAGAATTTACTGCTAGATGTTCTTTTTTATTATTCCATTGGTCTATAAGTCAGTTTTTATTTTTATAACGTACTGTTTTCAATACTTCAGCTTTCTTATATATTTTGAATGAATTCAGGTGGTATAATCCTCCACTTTATTATTGTTTTGAGGATTCTTAGGATTTTTAGGGGGTTTTGTGGTCATAATAATTACAGGATTTTCTTCTTGTTTTGTAAAGAAAATTCATTAAATACATTAAATCTGTAAATAACTTTAGACAGTAAAGACATTGATGCGGGTTGAGTGAGAAATGTCTCCTACAAGCATGTATATTTAAAAGGTTGGTCTCCAGTTAGTGATACTGTTTGGGGTGATTATGGAATACTTAGGTGGAGTCTTGTTGAAGGAAGTAAATCACTGGGGCCGACTTTGATAATTCATAGCTCTGATTCAATTCTAGTTTGCTTTCTTAGCTTCCTGTGTATGGTTGAAATGTAATCTCACAGCTTCCTATTCCTGTCACCATGATCAACACTTGTCCCTTTGGAATTGTAAGTTAAACATAATTTTTCCTTTTAAAATTTTCTTATGGTCATAGTATTTTTCATATCAACAGAAAAGCAATTAATATAGAACTTTTGTTAACATTAATTATTTCTAGTCCATAAACACAGGGTTCCTTTTTGTATACTCTATAATTTCTGTTATTAGTGTTTTATAATTTCCATTATAGAGATCATTTCTGCAATTATTGCAAATAGGATTGCTTTCTTAATTTCTTTTTCAGATATTTAGCTATTGGAATATAAACTTACTACTGATACTTATACAGCAAAGTTCCTGTAACTTTGCTGAATAAGTTTATTTTAAAAGCTTATTATAACAAAGAAGATGACCAATAGAATGAAGAGACAATTAATATAAAATTGTAAACATATTCATAAACTGTACTACTGACAAGATGCTAGTGTCTTGAATATATTAATATCTCAAACAACTCAATAGTAAAATCAACCTGATGTACAAGTAGGCAGTATCCTAAATAGATATTTCTCATAAGAACCAGACAACTGAAAATGCTCAGTATCAGTGGTCACAGAAGATATGTTTTATGGATGACTGTCCTTCAGTGGTCATTGTGCTAAAGCCTTGGTTCTTAGTCTTGAATTTATGATGGGGGCAAAGAGCAGAATTGGGTTGTATGGGTTGGATGAATGTTCCTCTAATGGTCCATTCTGTACACTTCTTTGTCCCATGAGTGACACTATTGGAAGATACTGGGGCTAGACGTTAGCATCTAGTAGGAGGTCCTTAGATTACAGGATACATTCTCTTTTGAAGTAAATTGGGGTAATGTTTGGAAGTAATATAGGGTCCTAGTATCGTAGTCTCTGTCTACTTACTGGTCTTTTGTTTTCAGATAGTTCTTGGAACTCACAATCTTCTTTTCTTAGCCTCTTATGTGCTATGACTACAGGTGTAACTACAATACCTAGAAAAGGTTATTTGGGTTTTTTTTTTTCTGTTTTTGTTTTTTTTTATTTTTATTTTTATCATGGGACTAGTAAGTATATTTTGCACAAGTACTAGAATATAGAGTGAGGCTTCCACCTCTGTCTCTTATCTCTCAATATGAATAGTTTGTTTTTCACACACTCTACTATGACACTGCAATCTTCACACATGCCTAAACCCCTTTCTTGACTAGAACCTCTAGAACTATAGCTAAATAAATACAGTTTCCTTGTGAGTTAATTGTCTCAGGTATTTTCTTATACTACTAGAGAGTTGATCATACTGAAAATGAAAAATGAAAATGCCAGAAATATAATCTCACTCAAGTAAGGGTTCTCATCAACAAAACTGAAAATTACATATACTGATGAAAATAGGAAACAAGCAAATTTGTTCACACTCTTCAATAGGAATATAAGGACTATAGCTATCACAGAAAATACTGCATAGTTTTCTTAGAAAACTAAAAGTAGAACTATTATGTAACCCAGAAACTCCCAAACTGGGTATAGAACTAAAGGGCATGATGTCAGCAGAGCAAAGAAGCATATACACTCCCATGTATACTTTTTACAATAGTCAAAATAGATAGAAAACACTGGCATACCCATTAAATTATTAATGGATAATAAAAAATACTAAATATGTACAATGCAATACTATTAAGTCCTAAAAATGAAATCATGTCTGTCATGACAACATGGAAAAAACTTGCGGTATTAAATTTTAAAATAATAAGTCAGGTACAAAATGGCAAATGTCATATATTCTCACGTGTGAATTCTAAACGTTTAAAAAGTCAATTCAATTTTAGAGAAACTGAAAGTAGAATGACGGTTTCCATAAGCAGGGGCAGTGGGAAGCAGAGAGAAATGAAAAAAGACTGACTAATGCTTACTACATCGCACTTGGATAGGTATAAGGAGTTCTGCTGTATAATTATACATTAAGATAACTATAGAAATAAATAATGTCCTATATACATTTCAAAAGGGTGGATCAAATTGCTTTGACATATTTTAACAGAAGGAAATGAATAGTTGAAGAAATAGCATTTAATCTGATTATTATATAATGTATATGTCAAATATTGCATGCAAGCCAATAATCTGTACAATTTCAGTGTTCTAGTTAAAAATAAATTTAATTTAGAAAAAAAATTTGAAACTTTTTTCATGGTCTACCATGTAACATATCATGAAGAATATTTGATACATACTTAAATACTAATCTATATTTTATAGTGATTGTTTAACCAATTCCATATGTCAGTCAATTAGCAGTGTTACTTTTTAATATTGTTTCCATCAGATTTTGTTTTAGGTTTTCTTCTATATCATTGAGATAATGATATTGAAAACTCTACATATTATGTTTCAAATTAGTAGTAGTTTTTTTAATGCCTTGCAAGTGAGCACCCAACTCGGTATAACGAGAATACTTCCCACAGCCTAAATATCGCCATAAAATTGTAATTTCTTTTCTTGATTATTTCTGGGTTTTATTTTATGTACCGCTGATGATAGATGCATATATATATATATGCATGTGTGTGTATTTGTATTGTTTTAAATTGTGTATATCATGTTACATATGAGATAAAACACATATCAATAATCTTGTTATTATTAAGGATTCTTATTTATTGCTTTGTGCAATACTATACAGTAATATAAGCACCCCAGTTCTTCTTTATGGATAGTAAACCTTTTTACATACTTTTACATTCAATCCATCTTTATACTCCATTATGTCTTTAATTCTAAGGTCTAAGTTTGTAGGGAGAAGAGGAAGGCCTTAGTGAGTGAAGTCCTAAGTCAATGGGGGCTGTCAAAATAGGCACAAGTACATCTAGGATGCCAGAGCCTCAGAGCCAGGCAGAGAAAGCTTTCTGCATGGGATGAGGCCCAAATGAAATAGCAAAGCCTTCTTGGGGGACCTAAGTGAGTGTTGACAGTGTGTGCAACAGATGTCTACCACAGCACTCCATCCTGGATATTTATGGCCTGAAAACTGCTCTCCTGCAGAGACTGCTCCTACCCAGATAAGCTAAATGTGTCCTGTTGATCTAGCAGTATACCATAATCCTGTTCCCTTGTTTATCTGTATACAATAATCCTGACTCTTCATTCCCCTGTATGTAGTAACTCACCTCTGTATTTAACTCTATATAATAAACATTTTGAACTTCAAGTGTGCTGAGGTTTCTCTGATCCTAGCTTTCTCTCTGTCTGTTTTTTTTCTTACACTTCCACCTCTCAGTCAGGCCAATGCCTGGAAGCAAGCCATGAAAGGACACAGCATATGTTTATCCAGATATTGCTCTGATCCTTAGTTAATAGACTTTTTGATTATTCTTACTCACTTAACCTCAAAGTTTATCCCTTTTACTGACAACACTTTGGTCAAGATTGGTGCTAATGCTTACCTTTCCGAATCAACTGAGTATACACTGATAGTGACAGAGAGAATGCTGGGTTTTATGACCTAACATCATCAGGCATAATTTCTCCTTTGGCTGTGATAAAGGATGGGAAGCAGCAAGGACAGAAAAATTAAAAACCACTGTTTTCCAGTTTTTATAATCAAAGCTAAAATATTCATTTGCTTTTCTAAAATAAATGATTCTTGATTATCTTATGCCTTTAGCCAATTTACAAATATTTAAATTGTTATTTTGTTAAGTGCTTTGGGAAAATTGAATTTGTCTGTCATCTTGCATATTCATATCTGGGATTTCCATCTATTACAGTGTTTCTCTGCTATTTGCATGGTTAAAGTAGTAGATAAAAACAGGCTGTTGTAAATACAAAGTAATGAAATAAATCAAGATTTCCATGAAATAAATATGGTTTGCTTTGCAAATGCTGTTTGACTAATATAAGGGCAATGCTATAATTCACATACTATTTTAAATTCATTTCTTCACTCACTCATTTGTATATTCAAATATTTCCTTAAGAAGCAATATGTCATCATTCAATCCAATATTTTAACTCATATGATTCATGCATTGCCAAAGAATTTCATATTTAATAAGTTAGGAAAACAGACAGGAAAAATATAAAACTCAGAAGCAATCCAGTGAGATTATTGAAACAGATGTGGTATATTAGTGCCCTTTTCTTGCTGTGACAAAAAAGCTTTCTTTTGGCTTATGATGCCAGAATGGAACCATAATAGGAAGGGAGGCATGATAGCAGACCGCCAGAACAAGTAGCTGAAATAGCACATCTCAACCACACATAGGAAGCAAGAAGTCCAAACTGGAAACCAGGATGAGGCTATAAACTCTCAAAGGCCACCCCCAATGATGTTCTTCCACCAGTAAGCATGAACTTTCCAAACATCCTTTAACCTCCCCAAACAATGTCATCAACTTAGGAACCAAGTTTTCAAATACATGAGCCTCTGGGGGATATTTCTTTTTTCAAACCATTATGGGAGAGAAAATAAGAAATATAACAGTAGTACTTCCTACTGTTTAATGGAATGGTGTGGTGAGATTTTATAGAGTTGGTATTCTATACTACTCACCTAGCCATTCATCCATCCATCTATCCCCCTATCGTGTGTGTGTGTGTGTGTGTGTGTGTGTGTGTGTTATAAGTCAGCAGGGGGATCCTGGGGGTACACCCTCAAAGAGGCAAAGGGGAGTGTGTAGGATGAAGAACACTGGGAGGGGGACCAGGAGGTGCAATATTTGGGATGTAAATAATTAATTAAGAAAAAAGTCAGCAGATGTAATTGAAGGAGAAATTTTTCTGAATTGTAGTATGTCTGAATATTCTGAAAACTATCAGCTTTGGTTTGCCCCCATGATGGATGAAAAACTTGAGTCATGTCATAAAAAAGAAACTATTTTCTCTATAAGTTATGAAATTGATCTTTATCATAATTTACTTACCTCTAGTTAGAACTCACATTTTTTATATATTCATGAAGTCTTCAAGTGATTAGAAGTCAAATATCTATTATAATGAGTAGAATTATACTCTCTCCACTCCTATTTTCTGAAATGAAATATATTATAGTTGATTATTGTCAGTGAAGTTGAGCATATGGTCCTAAAATGGCTCTAACTGATTTTATACATTTTCTGTTTTATTATTATCCAGCTGATACTTTGAATGAGGCAGCATACGGCCGTTAATTTTCTCCTCCATTCCCTTGTGTACAATATCAAAACAATTCAAAGTGTTACATATTTGAGCTGTCTTTTATGGATGAATTATACCTCCTGCAGTCTGTACATGGAGATACAGAACAGGCCATGAGACAGATTTCAGCAAAAAATTGTACTTTGTTTGCTTGGAAGGATTTGGAGAATGTCTTAAAATTATGTGAGCTTTAAGTACAAATCAAATATTTAAATGCCTCTTTAATTATGGCATGTACAATAAATCCCAAACAAACTAATGAATAACCTCTATGTTCTATCTTCCCCCGAGACAACTTGTAATTTATTTGTTTGTACTTTTCATATTTTAATAACAATCTAATTATATCACTAATCTCCTCCTTTTCCTCCTTCTAAATCCTCTTCATATATCCTTCCTTGCTCTTTTGAATTCATGACTTTTTTCATATCTCTCTCTCTTTTTCTCTCTCCACATATATATATGTGTGTGTGTTTGTGTGTGTAATGAATATACAATGTATACATGTATATAATTATACATATATTATGTATATTCTTACATATATAAACACAACCTGCTCAGTACATACAATGTTACTTTTATGTATGTGGTTTCAGCGATGAAGTTTTATCTACATGGACATCTAAACATGACTTGAACAAGAAAGATACCTACAGACTTGCTAATGTGGGCTGAGGAAAGATCATGAGATCTCAAACCTAAACAAAGAACTACAGGCAGCTAAGGAATTCTGAGAGCGGGAGAACTAATATTCCCTGGGAAAGAGCAAACCAACTGCTTATTTATGATATATTTTTAATTTTAGCTATTTAATTATAGCTATTTAAATGATATTTAATTAAGTACAAGAAAAATAAATTACTGCAACTACAGACTTTTAAGATTCAAAGGCCCATATTAGGTCATTTACTAAAAGTCTATGCTTGGTATTGAAAGAACTTCTGCAGCCTTCTCTCTTGATTCAGCTCACTAATACTATTTGTCCAACCTCCTTCATATTTAGTGGATTTAAAATAGGCACCATAGTTTGCTCATGAATCTGAGTTACCTCAAAATATGATTTTAACAGAGTTTCTTTGACCACACATACTTTTAATCTAAATTTATAACCTCAGTCCTTCTTGCTGTGATACTTAATAAACTCAGTTAAATATTGTAAGATTATTTCTCAAGGTAAAAGAGAAAATGAAGTCAGTATACAACCTTACAAAAGTAGTATAAGGTTGTTTCTTTAGTGTAGTGATTATCACATTTGCCCCAGTATAAAATATATTATGAGGTATTCTGTGGCCTGAAGAGATTAAATACACCCATCTACTCACACCTAATAGGAAGCTCACAAAAGACCAAAGCATGGATACCACCACAATTTGACTTGGTGGAGCAATGAACTTTATTGGGGTTACTTACAAGAACATGGGTGAGGGGTTACTTGTAAAAGCAGAAATGACTAAAAGATGTTATGTCACCAAAATCCACTGAATCATGATGACAGTTCATCAAAGCTGAGAACCTAGAGTACTACATAGCCTGTAGGAAGACCAACAGTTTGGAGAATGTATGTACTTTCTAGGTGCCTAATACGGTCTAAATCTCTTCCAGGTAGCTTAGCTGATATCTGCTTCTTCTAGTAGCTGTTCTGGTCTCAGGAACTTCTTTGCAGATTGGATTGTCTGACAGTGAGTCTTATCCATCTTTACCCTGAGTAGAGGAGCCTAGTGGATCTGGTCAGTTTCAGGGACTTCCTGGAGGTATTTTCAGGTTTTTTTTTTCTTTTCTTTTTTTTGTTTTGTTATTTTGTTTTGTTTTGTTTTTTTGTTTGTTTGTTTTCTGTTTTTTAAGACAAGGTTTCTCTGTGTAGCCCTGGCTGTCCGGGAACTCACTCTGTAGACCAGGCTGGCCTTGAACTCAGAAATCCACCTGCCTCTGCCTCCCAAGTGCTGGGATTAAAGGCGTGCACCACCACTGCCCGGCTCTTTTCTTTTCTTCTTTTTTTTTTCTTTTCTTTTCTTCTCTTCTTTTCTTTTTTTCCTTCTAGCTTAAAATAATTTCCTAGGTATTATTTTCCTTTGGAAATTAGGCATGACATCAGGATACATGATTGTGTGTCAAGTTGAAAGGGGGAGGAATTGTGATCACTATTCTTTGTCATCAACTTGACTACATCTGGAGTTAACTAAAACTCAAGTGATGTCTATATTGGGAAATATTAAAAAAAAAAATTTCCCTCACTATGCCCTAATTCTCTCTGCCCCATGGGACTTGGCCTGCCATGCACTGGCGGGCAATGGTCCACCTGCTTTTGTCTGATGGAAACTCTGACTCAGAACTCCACGAAATCTCTCCTCCCAACTCACTGGGTTCCCACTGGCAGGTCACTATCACACCAGCCCCATGCTTCCAATCTCCCACAGCTTTTGTGGTACACACCAGGCAAACCCATGCTTTGCTGCCACACCTTTCTCTCCTGAACATAGACAAGCCCGCTATGAGAAGAAAAACACCACACAAACTTAGCTCAGAAACAGTGGTAACTTAATCTCTGGGCACAACAACTAAAACCTAATCTTGAAAGCCTTATTAAAATCTGATTCCTCCAGTGGCGATGCCTTGTGGATCCACCATGATACTGGGAACTCTAGAAGCTACATCTTACCCCTTATGCTGTCCCTGTTCTAAAAGGACCCTCTCTCCTCCTCCTCCTCCTCCTCCTCCTCCTCCTCCTCCTCCTCCTCCTTTTTTCCCTTATCCAACCTGGAAGTCCTTCCTACTTGCTCAGTGATTAGCTCTTTTATTCATTAGGGTATTGGTTCATAAGAAGTCACCTGAGTACGTAACTGACTCCTTGTCCATAGCCTCATAGGAGAGCGGAAATTAACATCAAATGCAAGCAGCACAGAGCCACCCACAACACACATACAAACACATACACACACACATACACACACACACATTATATATATACCCCCACTCTGTTCTACTAGAGAACAATGACTAATGCAGCATATTTCAGTTTCAGAGAAAATTGCTACACAGAGCTAGTGGGGTGGAGTGCTCAAACCTGAGTTCTACCCTCAGAATTGAAGCAAAATAATATGGGAGATGTGGCACACATTTGCCTGCATTCCCAGTGATGGGGAGGCAGATTTCAGGGGCTTATTGGGAATCTTTCTTATGTTTGTGCACATATTTGTTTGTCATTAGTTGAGTCATAGTCCCAAAGTTAATAGTAGTGGCTGGATCCCTTTGTCTGTTATATTCTTTAACAGCAGTATTATTTTAAGTGACCTAAGCTGTAATATGCCATTCTTAAAAAAAAATAGTAAATTATAAGACCAAGACCTTCACATTCATTCAGTATGATTCCACCCCATGTTCATTTTCTACTTGATGGTAAAATCTGTTGGCCCATGTGTGACAGCCTCCCATGATTAGCTCCTTTGGGGTGTGTCTCAGCTACAGTCAGCCACTTTTTTCAGGTCAATACTTTTTCTACCCAAAAAAGTAATTATAATAGAAGGATAACAGCCCAGTTATATGAGTACACCATAGGACACAACCAATTGTATTGTTATTCTTTAATCATTTTTACAGTCCAGTCTTTATCTCCCTCCAGGTCCACCCTCTGACTGTTCCTCAACCCATTCCTCCCTCACTCCCCCCTCCTCCCCCGTGTCTCCAAGATGATATCCCCACTCCCTTGCTCCCACTCCATTAGACCTCCCTACCCCCTGGGGCCTCACATTTCTCCAGGGTAAGGTGTATCTTCTCTCTCTGAGGCCAGACCAGGCAGTCCTCTGCTGTATATGTATGCTTCAGGGGCTTCATATCAGCTGGTGTATGCTGTCTGGTTGGTGGCTCAGTGTCTGAGAAATCTTAGGGGTCCAGGTTAGTTGAGAGACTGCTGGTCTTTCTACAGAGTCACCCTCTTCCTCAGCTTCTTCCAGCTGTTCTCTCATTCAACCACAGGGGTCAACAGCTTCTGTCCATTGGTTTGGTGCAAATATCTGCATCTGACTCTTTCAGCTGCTTGTTGGGCTTCTTGAAGGACAGTCATGCTAGGCTCCTGTCAGTAAGCATACCATAGCATCAGAAATAGTGTTGCCCCTTGAGCTGGATCACAAGTTGGGCTGGTCTCTGGACCTCCCTTTCCTCAGTCTCTTCTCCATTTTTGTCCCTGCAGTTTTTTTTTAGACAGGAACAATTATGGGTCAGAGTTTTGACTGTGGGATGGCAACCACATCCCTCACTTGATGCCCTGTCTTTCTACTGGATTTGGCCTCTACAAGTTCCCTTTCCCCACTGTAGAGCATTTCATCTAATTTCCCCCCTTTGAGTTCTTAGATTTTCTCACCTCCCAGGTCTCTGGAACATTCTACAGAGTTTCTCCACCTCCTACTTCCCAATGTTGCCTGTTTCCATTTTATCTGCTGGCCCTCAGGGCTTCAGTACTGATTTCCCCTGCCCCAATACCTGATCATGTTCACCTTTTCCCCTTCCTGTCCCCTCTCTATCCAGGTCCCTCTCTCCCTCTGCACCCCTCATGATTGCTTCTTTCTCCCTCCCAAATGGGATTGAAACATCCTCTCTTGGGCCCTTCTGCTTGTTAACCTTCTTGAGTTCTGTGGATTGTATCCTGGGCATTCTGTACTTTTTTTTTTGGCTAATATCCACTTATTAGTGAGTATATACCATGCATGTCCTTGTCGATATGAGTTACCTCACACAGGATGATATTTTCTAGTCCCATCCATTTCCTTGCAAAACACATGATGTCCTAGTTCTTAATAGCTGAGTAGTATTCCATTGTGTAAATGAACCATATTTTCTGTATCCGTTCTTCCATTGTGGGACACCTGGGTTGTTTCCAGCTTCTGGATATTATAAATAAGGCTGCTATGAACATAGTGGAACATGTTCCCCTGTGGCTTGTGGGGCATCATTTGGGTATATGCTTATTAGTGATATTGCTGGATCTTCAGGTAGATCTATTTTCAGTTTTCTGAGGAACCTCCAGATTGATTTCCAGAGTAGTTGTAACAGTTTGCAATCCCACCAACAATGGAGGAATGTTCCTCTTTCTCCACATCCTCACCAACATGTGCTGTCACCTGAGTTTCTGATCTTAGCCATTCTGGTTGGTGTAAAGTGGAATTTCAGGGTTGTTTTTATTTGTATTTCCCTGATCACTAACAACTTTGAACATTTGTCAGCCATTCTAGATTCCTCTGTTGTGAATTCTCTGTTCAGTTCTATACCCCATTTTTTTAATTGGGTTGTTTGGTTTTTTTGGAAGTTAGATTCTTGAATTCTTTATATATTTTGGATATTATCCTTCTATCAGATGAGGAATAGTGAAGATTTTTCCCCAATCTCTAGGTTACTAAGATTTGTCCAATTGACTATGCCCTTTGACACACTCATTTGCTGTTTATATTCTAGAACCCTGTGAGTGGAATTGGCCTGCATGGCAGTTTTCTCAGCATAATCCTGCCTCTCACCTCCAATTGATCCATAGTAAATAATCCAGGTACCTAGTATGTCAATCCCACTTCAGCATCAACCAGAGAACCCAACTTTTAACAACCCCTAACTCATAAAGCCCACCTTTACTCATAATATTTAACCTAGAATACAAATCTCTTATTGTTTTATAATGTGGGATACAGTTAACGGCAGTCAACTTCTTTACCAAATCCTTCTGCATATGCTTGACTTCCTGATTTTCAATTCTTTTAGTTACTATTTTGTTGTTTCTCTAGATATTCAGAAATAATGTCCATTCCTTCCAAGTTCCAAGTCTGTGAAACTTGCCTATTGTACTGACATATTTTTTCTTTATTTTTTATTCAATTGCTATTTTAAAAAATGATTATATGTATGTATCTGTTCATTGCTTTGTGAACATGAGTACAGAATCCATATCTTTGGAGGCCAGAAATGGCCTTCAAATTTCCTGGAAGTGCAGTTACAGGCAGTTGTGAGCTGCCTAGTGCAAGTGCTGGGAACACTATTATTTGGAAGAGCAGCAAGTGCTCCTAACCTTAAAGGCTAGAGTCTAAACCATCTTGCCAGACCTCTGTCATGTACTTCTATATCTCTATAATGATTTCTGAGTCCCAGAATAACACTAGAGCACAAAACAAGGCTTTACATTACACTACATTTGCCAAAGCTAGGACTGAAAACAGTGAAATTGTCATTGATAAAGAAGAGGCAGGATAGGCAGCATTCAGAAAGATGAGCAGACAATTTACTGGGGTCTGCCTTCCTGAGTGTTCTGTGCCACAATTAGATCAGCAGTTATAAATTCTTTTGTGACTCATGTTCAGTTTTGTCACCTGGATTTCCCTTGGTGTAATCTTTTCTCAGTGCCACTTATTAAAAATGCTGACTTTCAAAGAGCTCCATAAATTTCTCTAAATATCCCCTGACTCAATAAAAATGGATGGAATTGAACACTAATCCTGTGTTCTATTGTCTGTCTCCCAGGAGTGTTCAGATAAACTATGAAATAACTCTTCCTGTCCAATCCAGGTCATTTTACCAGCTTTAATAATATTTATTGCCCAGTCCATACAATCCCTGATTCTTAGCCTGAAATTATCAGCATGTTCCATTCATTTTTTGTTGCAAGCTCATAGGGTACTTCAAATTGAAAATAGCTGATGCTTTAATTTTAAAAATGGAAAAATTGTTCTATGATTGTAGATCTCTTTCCAAAATGAGATATACTTTAGAAAAGTAGAGCTGAACTTTTATTTTTTTAATGCTAGCTATGGCCTCAGAGCACAATAAGCCACACAGATTCTGAGAAACAATATTTATTTGGGGTAAACTCTGGATGATATTACAGAAAACTGGTTATTTCTGCAAGGTGGGATTAAATTTGTCTTTCAGTTTATCATATTCTATATATTAAAGTTTTAAATGTGACTTTTACTTTTATTTGTGTTTGTGTGTGTGTGTGTGCGCGCGAATGTGAGTTTGTGAACATGAGTGTAGGAGAGCACAGAGGTCAGAAGGGTGAGTTGGATCCTCTGGAGTTATTGACTGTTGTGAATTGCCTAGTATGAACTGAGACTTGGGTCCTCTGCATGAGTAGTGTTTGTTCTTGCCTTATGAGCTAATTCTGGCTTCTATGTATTAAACTTACATCTACGTTTTACTGTAAAATAAAGAATTAACATGCATGCTAGAGAATTCTTATTATATATTCATAGAATATATACAATTCACATATACTCTATATGACATTCCTTATTTATTCTTTTATTTATTTCCTTATTTATTATACTTAAAATTTCAGGATCCAGAGTGAAGTTAGCTCAAATTAAGTTAGTTTTCCATGTTCTTAGAGTATGTAGTGGTAAGACATAAGTTCCTCTCTTGATATGTGGCCTAATGTTCTTTTCACATACTATTTTTTAAATGGATCAGATGAAGTTAAAGAGTACAGGATCCATTATTTCTCAGAATAGATTTATTTTTAGAGTAATTTTAATGAATTGGAGGTGAATACTCCAACCAATGGTACCCATTCTTCATAGATACTTCATAATGGATCTTGGCCTCCCATCATTAACAAAACAATTCTACTAAACTTTGGATGTTTCTTCATTTTCACCATTGAAAAGATTTTGTGCAAAATCACTTAAAATCCTCATAACAGCAGATTTAAAAGAAAATATCTCCAATATAGCCTTTAAATTCTCATTTTAGTCAGTTAAAAATTGATATTAATGAGCTGGGGATATGGCTTAGTTGGTATACTGCTTAACTAACATGTATGAAACATGTTAGTTATCCCTAGCATTAGTTAAAACCAGGAGTGTTGACACATGTCTGAAATTTCCATTGCTGAAGAGATAGGGATCAAAGAACCAGAAGTTCAAAGCCATCTTTAGCTACATAGCAAGACTGAGGTTAGCTTGGGATACAGCGGACTCTGTCTCAAAAAATAATGTCAGTAAGACATATAAAGCAGAACATTTAGCACTATAAAATAAACAAGAATTCAGCTCTGTGAAGTGTATAAAGCTCCCACAATATAACAAGAAGTGATAAAAGTTATGTATTCTTTTCTTTCTCATCACTCTTTTCTAAAATAAAGGCTAAGGAAATGGGAATGAGAATTCCCCGTAGATGTGAGATTTTTTTTTATTCCTTATAATTATTTCTTCTTTCACAATTATTATTCCGAATGATAAAGGTAAGTTAATATATGTTTTTTTTTCTTCAGTGAACCATTGTGGAAGGAGAATGTTGAGTAAATTCCTTCTTCTCTCATGCTTAACACACAACCGACTTCACAATAGCAAATGATTAAAAATGTTAAGTCCTTGTATCTGTGACAAGAACTGATTACAATTCTATTGCTGTGACCAAATACCTCAATAGAGAGCAACTTTAGAGTGGACAGGTTTATTTATAGTCATAATTCAGGAAATCATGAGATCCAGCTGTGGCACCAAAATCAGAGGCAACCGAAGTAAGAATAGAGGACAGAGTGAGCCTGGTCTATAGCCCTTACCACCTTGCCCTTATGGCCCTGTGGCATCCAGTCTAATTCCAATTCCAAAGATTCTACACCCTCTTAAAGGAGACCAGCCAGCTAGGACCAAATGTTCAAACTCATGAGTATGTGGGAAACTTGGCATTCAAATCTTAATCACAACCCTACTGATATTTCTCCCAACACTATTAGACTCAGTGGTAGAACTTGTCGTATGACTAGAATCCACTTCTGAGCCTCCATTAAAAGCTTAGATGTGACAAAAGGGTCAATTTTTCTGGCCCATGGGACATGAATAAAAATTATGTGAGTGCTTTCCAGGCATGATATCATAAAAACCTCCTGTGTGATCCTGTCCTCTCTCACTTCCCCATCTGCTGGCTAGATGTGGAATTCTAAAGTAAACTCAAAACTTGTGTGCTGAAGATGGTGCAGCACAGATCTTTGAACAAGAAGTTCAGTTCTGTTGTGTCAATCTGGTGAGTTTCTTTGTTGTTCCTTTTCATTTAACACTGTTTCAGCCAGAGATATTTTAATAGAATGCCTTTGTTAATGCTGATTATGCAACTTTACGGATTCAGTTTCTAAAAATGATTCAGTTAAGGCTTACAGCATTTGTTACAACAGTCTTGAATTTAAAATTTGTTATGTTTTAATTTGATTTAGTATTCTCTGACCTTTAATGTGATTTATTTTCCAATGTCATACTATGACATCTATATACCATAAAATAAGTTATATATTTTATAAAAACTTCCCAGTGAGAAAAAATATCCAAGAAGTACAGTTTTTTAGAAAAAGCTATTTTTTTTATTCTAGAGAATTTCACACATGTATAATCTGAAACATGATTATGTCTACCACCACTGTTTCTCAGTACAGCCCTCCGGAGATTGCCACCTCAACACATACACCTCCCAATTTGGTGCCCTCCTTTTATTTAATAACTTACTAAGTAAATCCACTTACTGCTGTCTACATATGGATGAGTGTAAGGCCATCCACTGAACCATAGGAAACCCACTAGAGGTCAAGAAATAATTTGAGCCTGATATCTGAGTAGATGTGCCCAGAATATTTGTGATAGAACATAGTGAAAAGTGATAGCTATTGCGGACAAAACTTCTCTTACTCAGGCTGGAGAGATGGCTCAGAGGTTAAGAGCACTGGTTGCTCTTCCAGATGTCCTGAGTTCAATTCCCAGAAACCGCATGGTGGCTCACAACCATCTGTAATGGGGATCTGATGCCTTCTTCTGGTATGTGTCTGAAGACAGTGCCAGTGTACACATACACATGAAAGAAAGAAAGAAGTCTAGGTTAGGATGTTGTATTAGTCAGGTTTGTCAAGAAAAATTGAACTGATAGAATATATATATGCTTTAGTAGAATGGATTATACGTATAGGTTTTGGTCCATCTATACTTATAATGAATGTCTCCAAATGGAAACAAGGCTCTGCACTTTAGGTGCTCAAATCCTGAAGAAGTAGACTCTACTTCAATAGAAGGAAGGAAGGAAGGAAGAAAGGAAGGAAGGAAGGAAAGAAGGTTCCATCTGAAGTGAGGACCTGCATGCAAAGAAAGCAACCTTCTTTCTTCCATGTCCTTTATATAGGCTGACAAAGAAGGTATGGCCTAGATTAAAGGTGAATCTTCCCACCTCCACAGGTCTGAATTTAGGGTAAGTCTTCCCACTGCAAATGATTCAATCAAGAAAAATCCTTTACAGACTTGGGTTTTAGTTAATTACCAATATAGTCAAGTTGACAACCAAGGTCTGATAGGACAATCAAAAGGAAACCCTCAGTAGCACATCTATTCCAGACAAAAGTTGATAATTACCCAAAGGAATTTTAACTCTAGGTACAAATGACTGACTCAGAGTACACTCAGCTAATGCTAAGGGCTTTTGCAAGGTTATAGCCCTATGAATAATATATAAAAGAATGCTCAATTTAGTAAAGGTCATCAATAGTAACTATGAATTTCAACTTGAAATATAGCTAACGTTTGTGTCTAGGCTTATATTTTCCTTTAATATCATTAATAAAATATTACTTTTAGTAATATTTTAATTTATATAAAAATTTTATTTAATGTTTGTGCTATTATTTTAATAATTGCTTTCTAACATAAATCATTTTAAGACTAGAACAATTCACCTTTTATTGTACTATTAATTGTATACCCTTTGTACTAATTCCAACCACATTATATTCCCTAATTCAAAGTACAACTGATCACTTAAGGACAAGACATAAAAGTTTTAAGGCCTAGACTTTAAAAAAAAAACCCTCATTTTACAAATGCTATGTAAGTTTAGGGATATCCCCCAAGTTTTGAAAAGCTTTGTGCTCAACAATAAGTCCAATATCCAGGACCCCTAAACTGAGGCACCAAACTCATCTTGAGCCCCAAATTCAAAGACAGTACATTTTACTACTGTCTATTTTATATCCCCACTATGTAATGTGTCACCTGAGTTACCTCACACACCTGGACCTAGTCAGTTTTTTTGTCATCTGTATCACCTTCCCTCACTTCTCTCTCTAATATCCCATGTAATTTACAAAGTACAAGTGAAACTCCTCTACAGGATAGTTTCAATAATCTAATGTGCTCTCAAGAGAGAGTATTTAACATGAGACCAGGAGTTTAGATAGCCAATGCTTTCCAAGGACAAAGAACCTTTACTGTCCTCCTTGCTTTGGTTGCCTTTTATGTCAGTTTTAGCAACCATAAAATATCTTGCTGTGCTTTTTAAAGTTTATTCAGGACTTACCAATTTTCTAAAATTTGTGATTTTTCTTTTAAATCAAATTTGAAAAGTTTTACTGAAAAATGTCGTAGACTAAGCCCCCCCATGAAAATTATATGTACTTTTCTATATTGCAGAAGTAAACATTTGTGAGTTGAGTTGTCTTTTTGTCTGAAAGATTATTGGGAGTTCCAGATGGAAATTAAGAACATTTTCTTCCCTTTTAAAGAACATGCCTTGACCCTTTGAGAAATTGAGGTACAGAGTTTGTTTTTCTTTAAAGAAAAAAAAACTGGATATTTTATTTATTTACAGTTCAAATGTTATCCCTTTTCCTGCTTTCCCCTCAGCAAATCCTCTATCCCATTCCCCCACCCCTACTTCTATGAGGGTGCTCGCCCCCCACCCCCTATTCCAGCCTCACTGACCTAGCATTCCCCTATACTTGATCATCAAGCCTTCACAGAACCAAGGGACAGCTCCTCCCATTGATGCCAGATAAGGCCATCCTCTGCTACATATGCATTTGGAGCTATGGATGCCACCATGTGTACTCTTTGGTTGGTGGTTTATTCCCTGGGAGGTCTGGAGAGTCTATTTGGCTGATATTGTGGTTCTTCCTATAGAGTTGCAAACCCTTCAGCTCCTTCAGTCCTTTCTCTAACTCCTCCATTAGGGACCCCATGCTTCCAATGGTTGTCTGCGAGTATTCACTTCTATATTTGTCAGGCTCTGGCAGAGCCTCTCAGGAGGCAGCTATATCAGGCTCTTGACAACAAGCACTTCTTGGCATTAGCAATAGTGCCTGAGTTTGGTGTCTTCATATAGGATGGATC
The DNA here is from genome assembly GCA_019843965.1 of Rhynchomys soricoides. Classification (NCBI taxonomy): domain Eukaryota; kingdom Metazoa; phylum Chordata; class Mammalia; order Rodentia; family Muridae; genus Rhynchomys; species Rhynchomys soricoides. The sequence goes on along the minus strand of JADRCH010007462.1, from coordinate 608,344 downwards.
TCCAGGTGTGGCAGTATCTGGATAGCCTTTCCTTCAGTCTCTGCTTCACTCTGTCCCTGTATTTCTTTTAGACTGGAACAATCTTGGGATAAAATTTTGGAGATGGGTGAGTGGCCCCATCCCTCAACCAGAGGGGACGTGCCTAACCTCTGGATATGGTCTTTACAGGTTCTTCTTCCCCTTTGTTGGGTCTTTCAGCTATTGCCATCCTTATTGGGTCCTGGGATCCTCTTGCTTTCCTAGCATCTGGGACTTTCTGGTTGCTACCCCAAGTTCCCCATCCCCCATTGCTACACACCTCTGTTCAATTTTCTGACCCTTTGTACATCTCCCAGTCTCCTCCCATACCTGATCCTACACCGTTTTTCCCCTCCCTCTGCTCTCTTCCTCCCAGTCCCTCCCACACTCTACCTCCCCTGATTATTTTATTCCCCCTTCTAAGTAAGACTGAAGCATCCATACTTTGGTCTTACTTCTTCTTGAGCTTCATATAGTCTGTGAGTTACATTGTGGGTATTCTGAGATTTTTGCCTACTGAGCTACAGGTTTTGATTTATGCAGCCCTCATTTGCATTATGTACCTTTAGTAGTCAGTGATCAGTACAGCCATTTAGACTTCAAAGGCTTTTGCAAAAATATGATCAAAGATTGGTAGTCACTTAGTTTTTCTTTCTTTGAAAGTGGAGGTGTTTGTTGTTCACTATCTCCAACTTCACACTCTTGATAGTGTCTTACATAAAAGAAATAATGAAATTAATGACTACCATTATCAATTTCTTTTCCAGGTTATATAGGGACCATACCAGAAGCTTTGAATATCAGTTTATTCCCCTACCTATTGTGAAATCATTTTGTTAGAATAGTATTGCAAGGTTGAGTTTTTGTGATCTTTGATTAATTTTATTAAAACCCGACCAACATGATACTACCACTACTTCATGTTATTTTGCCACAAGGAAGCTGAGATCCATGAAATACCACATTTATTCAAAATCTTCCAGTACATAAGAAATGGGATTACAATACAAAATCTGATTTCTTCATATTTTAAGCAAAATTACTTACCCTAACTCCCAACATTCTTGGTGAAAGTAACAATGTACTTTGGGTATTGTCATATTCTCCTAAACATGTAGTACTATCCCCAAAAGCTACAATATATGGCATTTAAGTTACATGGGAACTAGTCCATCATCTTAAATGCTTTATTCTACTGTTTGTGCACCAATATTTGTTATATTCCATAAACAAAACAATTTTAAGTAGTGATAATCTAAGATGTTATTTAAAATTCAAAGCATTTTTCTTGTGGCTTTGTAATCCATACTTTCTAGGAAAGGTTCAGCTTTTTGTTTTAATTGTATTTACTATAATTTGTTGTTCAGTGGAATATATACCTTAAATTTTAAAATATAGGAAGAGCAATCTAATTTTAAGTAATGAATTGATAACTAAATATTATTCAAACAAATATCAAAAGTGAACTAAGTAATTAGAAGGAAATAATTCAGCAAAAAAAGAACTAAAGCATTCTTTCAAAGAATCAGGGAAATAACTAAGACAATCTAAGATAGTGAGCCCCTACGATCTCTCTGTCTTCTTGCTGCAAACCACAGATCTATAATTTTTTCTTTTGATCTCACAAATGGAAATATGCTTGTTTATTGTGTAGTTATTTGAAAATGAAAGTCCTTTCATTGCATTTTAGAAAACAGACTTATAGCATTTAGTATGTTGTGGCCTTGAGAAGATTTTTTTAGAGTGTTATCTTACAGATGTTCTAATATCAGGTCCCTCAATTCACAGCCCTCATAGCCAGCTTTGCCATCAGTGAGAAGTTCTCATAGTTCCAAAAAAAGTTTATTAAATGAAATAAAGAGATATTGGAATAATAAATACAGTATAATGCTAGAAAATAGCCTTTTGGGGTAGAGATCATAAAATAAGTAACATGTTTCTTTTGAAATTATTCTATTTATTTACATTCCAAATGTTGCCCCCAATATTTTCAGACAGAAATATTATATATGCCAAGAGTATAAAATATAGGGAACATGTACATGGCAAATTAAACAAAATATTAGAAGTTTTGTGGGTAATCAGAGCCAATTCTTAATTCTTATATATTAATTAAGTCCAAAATTATCACTCCTGAGCACCATTTAATATAGCTATCAGATAAAATGTTCCAATCAGGTCTCCATAAGCTGCTCTTTTCCTGGAATGGGAGGGAACTCTAAAGGGAACTTAAATCCTTATTTCATCTGGAGCGCAATTCTGGAAGATAACATTAATAACTCATGTTTCCATGTCATTGAAGAATATACAAAGTGTATTTCAATGTTTAAGAAGAGGAAAAGCATCCCTTCTGCATCTTACAGCAAAACAAACAAACAAAAACTAATTGGAGTGATCTGCCACCAGGGACCTGAGCCTGTGCCACAGGGCTCCACACCCAAATAGCACAGGGACAGAGCTAGCCTCCCAGGAGTGCAGACAAACCTATGAGTGGGGGTAAGACCATCACCCCTGCTCAGAGGGAACCACCTGGAACCCTCAGGACACAGGGACCAAGGAACAGCTGGGTTCAGGATCCTTTCTGTCTGCACCCCAGAGTTGAACTGTACCACAGCTCTCCAAACCCAAATACCTCTCAGAGAGAGCTGGTCTCACGGGTGTACTGACACAGAGGCTTGTAGAAGGGAAAAGCCACAGTCAGAGAGAGCAAGACCAGCTAACACCAGAGATAACCAGATGGCGAAAGGCAAGGGCAAGAACATAAACAAGAAAAACTAAGGCTACTTGGCATCAACAGAACCCAGTTCTCCCACCACAGCAAGCCATGGATGCCCTAACCTCATGATAATGATATAGGACTTGACAAAGGACATAAATAACTCCTTAAAGAAACACAAAAGAACACAGATAAACAGGTAGAATCCCTTAAAAAGGAAACACAAAAATCCCTTAAAGAAATACAGGAAAACACAACCAAACAGGTGAAGGAATTGAGCAAAACCATCCAGGATCTAAAAATGGAATTAAAAACAATAAGGAAACCACAAAGGAAGACAACCCTGGAGATGGAAAACCAAAGGAAAAGATAAGGAGTTATAGATGTAAGCATCACCAACAGATTATAAGAGATAGATGAGAGAATCTCAAGGGCAGAAGATTCCACAGAAAACATTGACTCAACAGTAGAAGAAAATGCAAAAGGCAAAAAGTTCCTAAACCAAAACATCCAGGAAATCCAGGACACAATGAGAAGACAGAACCTAAGGATAATTGGTATAGAAGAGAGTGAAGACTCCCAACTTAATGGACCAGTAAATATCTTCAACAAAATTATAGAAGAAAACTTTCCTAACCTAAAGAAAGAGATGATCATTAACATTCAAGAAGCCTACCGAATTCCAAGTAGATTGGACCAGAAATGAAATTCATTCCTCCTGTCATATAGTAGTCAAATCATCAAAGACACAAAGTAAGAAAGAATATTAAAAGCAGTAAGGGAAAAAGGTCAAGTAACATATAAAGGCAGACCTATCAGAATTACACCAGACTTCTCACCAGGGACTATGAAAGCTAGAAGATCCTGGGCAGATGTCATATAGGCCCAAAGAGAACACAAATGCCAGCCCAGGTTACTATACCCAGCAAAACTCTCAGTTACCATAGATGGTGAAACCAACATATTTCATGACAAAACCAAATTTACACAATATTTTTCCACAAATCCAGCATTGCAAAGGATAATAGATGGAAAACGCCAATACAATGCTGGAAACTATACCCTAGAAAAAGCAAAAAACTAATCTTCTTTCAACAAACCCAAAAGAAGATAGCCACACAAATATAAAAATAACATCCAAAATAAGAGGAAGCAACAATCATTATTCCTTAATATCACTTAACATCAGTGGACTCAAGTCCCCAATAAAAAGACATAGACTAATAGACTGCATACATAAACAGGACCAATCATTTTGCTGCATACAAGAAACACACCTCAGTGTCAAAGACAAACACAACCTCAGAGTAAAGGGCTAGAAAACAATTCTCCAAGCAAATGGTACCAAGAAACAAGCTCGAATACTCCATTTAATATTTAAAAAGTTAACAAAAGTCAAATAAAAGTTAACAAAAATATATAAGGAAGGACACTTCATACTCATCAAAGGAGATATCTACCAAGAAGAACTCTCAATTCTGAACATCTATGATCCAAATGGAAGGGCACCCACATTCATAAAAGAAACTTTACTAAAGCTCAAAGTACACATTGCATCTCACACAATAATAGTGGGAGACCTCAACACTCCACTCTCATCAACATAAAGATCATGGAAACAGAAACTAAACAGAGACACAGTGAAACTAACAGAAGTTATGGACCAAAATGGATTTAACATTTAATCACAAATCAAAAGATTTCTCCTCAGCACTTCATGGTACCTTCTCCAAAACTGACCACATAATCGGCCATAAAAAGGGCCTCAACAAATATAAGAAAATTGAAATAATCTCATGCCTCTTATCAGATCAGTATAGGATAAGGCTGCTCTTCAATAGCAACAAAAATAACAGAAAGCCCACATACACATGGAAGCTGAACAATGTTCTACTCAGTGATAATTTGGTCAAGGAAAAAATGAAGAAAGAAATTAAAGACATTTTTAGAATTTAATGAAAATGAAGGCACAACATACCCAAACCTGACTTCAAACTGTATTGACCAATCAGCCTCCCTGACTTCAAGCTGTACTACAGAGCAGTAGTGATAAAAAACTGCATGGTATTGGTACAGTGACAGGCAGGTAGATCAGTGGAATAGAATCAAAGACCCAGAAATTAACCCACACACTTATGGTCACTTGATCTTTGACAAAGGAGCTAAAACCATACAGTGGAAAAAAGACAGCATCTTCAACAAATGATGCTAGTTCAACTGGTAGTCTACCTGTAGAAGATTGCAAATTGATCCATTCCTATCTCCTTGTACAAAGCTCAAGTCCAAGCAGATCAAGGACCTTCACATAAAACCAGATATACTGAATCTAATAGAAAAAAAAGTAGGGAAAATTCTCGAACACATGGGCACAGGGGAAAAGTTCTTGAACAGAACACCAATGGCTTGTGTTCTAAGATCAAGAATGGACAGATGGGACCTCATAAAATTACAAAGCTTCTGTAAGGCAAAGGACACTATAAATAGGACAAAATGGCAACCTACAGATTGGGAAAAGATCTTTACCAATCCTACGTCCGATAGAGGGCTACTATCCAGTATATACAAAGAATTCAAGAAGTTAGACTCAGAGAACCAAATAACCCTATCAAAAAATGGGGAAGAGAGCTAAACAGAGAATTCTCAACTGAGGAAATTCAAAGGGCTGAGAAGCATCTAAAGAAATGTTCATCATCCTTTGTCATCAGGGAAATGTAAATCAAAACAATCCTGAGATTCTACCTTATACCAATCAAAATGGCTATGATGAAAAACTCAGGAGACAGCAGATGCTGGAGAGGATGTGGAGAAAGAGGAACACGCCTCCATTGCTGGTGGGATTGCAAGCTGGTACAACCTCTCTGGAAATCAGTTTGGCGGACTCTCAGAAAAGTGGACGTAGTACTACCTGAGGACCCAGCTATACCACTCCTGGGCATATACCCAGAAGATGCTCTAACATGTAATAAGGACACATGTTCCACTATGTTCATAGCAGCCATATTTATAATAGCCAGAAACTGGAAACAACCCAGATGTCCCTCAACCGAGGAATGGATACAGAAAATGTGGTACATTTACACAATGGAATACTACTCAGCTATTAAAAACAAGTTCATGAAGTTTGCAGGCAAATAGATGGAACTTGAAAATATCATCCTTAGTGAGGTAACTCAGTCACAAATGAACAAATACAGTATGTAGTCACTGATAACTGGATCTTAGCCCAAAATTTCCAAATACCCAGGATTCAATTTACAGACCATATAAAGCTCAAGAAGAAGGAAGACCAGTGTGTAGATACTTCAGTGTTTCTTAGATGTGGGAGCAAAATACTCACAGGTGGAAATATATAGACAAAGTGTGGAGCAGAGACTGAAGGAAAGGCCATCCAGAGACTGCCCTGTCTGGAGATTCATCACATATAAAGCCTCCAAACCTGGACGTTATTGGTGTATGCTGGGAAGTGCTTACTGATGGAAGCATGATAAGCTATCTTCTGAGAAGTTCAAGGACAGCCTGACAAATACAGAGGTAGATGCTTGCAGGCAACCAATGGACTGAGTGTGAGGTACCAGATGGTGGAGTTAGAGAAGGGACTGAATGAGCTAAAGGGGTTTGCAGCACCGTGGAAAGAGCAACAGTGTCAACTGGCCAGACCCCCTGGAATACCAGGAGACTGGACCACCAACTAAAGAATACACACAGAAGGACCCATGATGCTTGCTGCATGTTACAGAGAAGAGCCTTGTTGGACATCAGTAGGAGGAGAGGCCCTTGGGCCTGAGGGTGTTCCATACCCCAATGTAGGGGAATGCTAGGGAAGAAAGATAGGAGTGAGTGGGTGGGTGAGCACCCGCATAGAGGCAGGGGAGGTGGAGGAGATAGGGGTTTTCCAAAGGGGAGACCTGGAAAGTGGAAAACATTTGAAATGTAAATAAAGTAAATATCCAATTAAAATAACTAATTAGAGCAAATCGTAATGAAACAAGCCTAAATACCTCACAACTAGCTTGCTATGACTCAGAAGCTAACTTGGGTTATAAAATGAGACCATATCTAAATAAAAATAGTTATTTGTTGTTCCTGCCAGAAATATTCTGAACTGAACCTTGAGCTATCTTACTCTTGACACAATGGGCCCAAAAGAATTTTATACAATTCCCATGAATCTGATGCTAAAGAAAAAGAGAGATTGACACCCTGGGGCAAGCCAGAGGAGAAGTTTGCCTCCAAGAAAGAGATGGTACATATTTCAACAACCTTGCAGGACAGACTGGAGCCAAGACAATGGTGGGTCAATGTTGGTTAGGACTCATCATCATCCCCTGACATCTTCACCAGGACTAATTAATTATACATATATCCTACCCTTGTGTCATAACTCTTCAAGAAAGATTTGGGGGTCACTGGACCCCTATATTCCTTCTTCTTCCCAATGTGGACATATAAGTAAATCTCCTGATGTTCACTATGAGTTGTCTCTAATTAGTGTATTGGGGTACAGGTAGCTCAGCCTACGTTTTAGGTGCCACCAGAGCCCAGACTTTTACCCTAAAACTCTGGTGATATTATTGATAGTTCATATAGGTTTGAATGGTTCTGGACCATGGAAAAATGTGTGTCATGCTTTCTTTCATAGAAGTTGTTGCAGATTATGAAACTGTTGACTCACTAATAATTTCCATTCCTTAATTATTTGTTTCATAATTAGAAAATATAATTCTGTCTTAGAAACACTTTGTAGTTCATTTAATAACATATTTATTAAAGGTGTTTATTTATTTAAAGCAGCATTCATCTCTGCTACTTGACTGCCCATCATCTCTCCATGCCATCCCCAACAAGGTAAACTCTATGTAAAACTGTGAGCTGAAATTCATTCTGAGTATTTAATAATTTATAACCCAAAATTCTAAATTCTATTTTTTTCAAAAATTTATAACCTAAAATCTATCACTTATTCTGAAAGATACTATAGTATCTTTCAAATACTTTCAGATATCTTCCTGTCAAGCTGCCTAGAATCAACTCTCACTTCAACCACTTACAGGTCCTGTGACCTTAGACAAACCATGCCCCTTTGTGATGGCCAGTATCAATTGTCAACTTCAAAGGATCTGGAATCATGTAGGAGACAAACATTTGAGTATGATCATGAGGGGTATATTTAGATTGAGTTTATTGGGGTGGGAAGACTCACACTTAATGTGGGCAACACCATTCTGTGTGTTGGGGTCCTGAACTGCATAAAAAGGAGAAACAAAACCGAGTAGCCCCATTCATTTCTCTGTTACTTGACTGGAATTGTAATTTGACCAGCTACATCAAGTTCATGCCTCTATGCCATCTCCACCATGGCAAGTTCTTCCTGAAATTGTGACCAGAAGTAAACTCTTCTTCACATTGTTTTTGTCAGGTGTTTTGTTGTAGCAACGAGAATAACTAACTGATATAATAGTGCTCAGGATTGGTTTAACAAATGAATATATATACCAAGTAGCTATTATGCCTGGAAAATGGACAATAATACTCAGGCCTTAGGTATAAATGGGAAGCATCCTATCAGAAAGAAAATACCAAGTAGCTTAGAATCTTGGATCCTTCATTGTAGAAGGCTGCAAATGATACAGCTTTCTGATTCACCAGAACCAAAAAACTTTTTCCATACTTCAGCCCTCAGACTCTTTTAATGTTATGTTCTTTAAGGTAAATACCAACCTAATTAAATATTTCTCCCTATTCTAAATTCAATGTCCACATTTACATTCAGTAAACATCTGACTATAAAGGACATCCTTCACTACAAAAAAATTAAAAAGACTCAAGTTTTGACCCAAACGTTTTTCACTTTCTAAAATGTAAAATAACTTTTTTCATTTCAAATAAAGTAGGAAGTAGTTAACCATGCCTTTTAGAGATGTTCTAATCATGGCATTATATGTACTAAACGTATTTTACATGTGTAATGAGATCTGTGTATTAATAACATCTGTTGCTGCTTAATCAACTGCTAGGAATAATAACAAATAATCACAGAAAATGGATTTAGGAAGTCGGTATTTTAATTAAATCTGTTTACCTCAAACTTTGATACATTTTTTTCATTCCCTGTTCATAGGTTCCACTCTATCCCTTAGTAGAGTTTTAATCTCTTCTAAAAACAGACATTTACTTTTGCATTGCGTTTTCAATGCCTAGGGCCATTGACTCAAAGTATGTTCTAATTTTCACTCAAACCAGTCTTTATCACATTGCTGAGACTTTTGAGTGTCTATATTTCAGAAGGATGCTGTGTGCCAGAATCACAGCCAGTTAATGCAGATGATCAGAACATACTAACGAGGTCAAGGCTGTAAGTTTGTTTCTTTACTTTAGAAAAAAAACTTCTTTTGAGAACTTCATGCACAACCACTTCCACACCTCCCTCTCCACTCAGTCTTCATATGTTCCTCCATCCTAAATAATGCTCTCTTCTTTAATAACTAGTGTGCGTGTGTATACATGTGTGTGTGAGTGAGACAGACAGACAGACAGACAGAGGCAGTCACAGACAGAGCATGCATTAATGGACACACACACACACACACACACACACACACACACACACTGAATCCATACTATCCACTGAATCCATTTAGTGTTGTTCATATGTACACATGCCAATTCATGAACTTGTACCTGGAGGAATCTAATTTTCTCTCTTTCTCAGAAGCCATTGACCATCTATAGCTCTTCATTTAGGGACAGGACCATGTCAAATTCCCCCTGTCCACCCTGGCATGTCTGCTAATGTTGTCATTATGTCATTCTTGTTCAGGCAACCATATTGTTGAGTTCTCATGGGTTTCTTTTGACTGTCATGTATAGGAGACAATATCAACAGGCACCCTAATGCTCTGGATTTTAGTCTTTCCACTTCTTCTGTGTTTTTTTTCCCTTGATTACTGATCCATGTGGGAGGATCCACCCCATTGTGGGTGATGCTATCTCTAGGCAGGTAGACCTGGATGGTATGAAAAAGCTGGCTGGGAAAATCATGGTGAGCAAGCGAGTAGGCAGCATTCCTCCATAGTTTCTGCTTCAGTTTTTGCCTCCAGGTTCCTGCTCTGACTTCCTTAGATGATAGACTGTGATTTGGAAGTGTTAAGTGAAACAAAACCTTCAGGCTTATAATGTGATTCATTTTATATAAAACATGCTAAGAAAATCTTTATTGATCAGAAAAAAATACAATTAGATTTTCTGGATGACTTAGACCATCATTACATTTGTTAGAAATTCATTTCACTCAAGTGGCAGGAAAGGTTTTCCCCTTCATGGGCTCCCTTTGGAAACTCTGTATATTTTGCAAACTTTGTAAATCCTCAAGGGAAAAAAGTGGGCAGGGTCCTGCCTGAGGGTCTCCAGCAGTCAGGCCCCTTCCCCTGACCTCCCTAACTGACCTAACTGTCACAAAGGTCATCTCCAGTCCCTCAACAGGACCCTCCCCAGATTATGCTAATTTTTTGTGAAAAGTCTGAACAAAAGTCAGGAATCTTAGAATAGGAAAAACCACCAATTTCTGAACTTCCCACAGAAACACATCAATCTCTGAACAGGAAAACCTATCAATTCCCCAAGCTCAAGACTTGAAATCCCACCGAACCTCACCCTAGAAAGCTCCACCCTAGAATGTTCCACCCCCTAACAACCCCTGTATCAGCACTGTGCTTTGTCCAATTCACTGCTGCTGTCTGCTCCCTCCTGGGAGCATAGGCAGTCATTCCTGGATTCCTCCCTCCACACTTCGGTGTGACTCTCTTATCTGAAGAAGCCAAGAAGCAATAAAGAGAAAGGAAGATGGGAAGAGAAGAGAAGGGGTAGGGCTGAGTTTTCAGCTCAGCTGGGGATATGTTCCTCTGGGAGCTACAGAGCTTCTGCTGAGGAGGCTTCCTCTCAGAGCTGTGTGTTTCCTGAATTCCCATGTCTCAGGATGCCCTTTCACTGGGACACTTTCCTACCTCAGAGCTGTGTAGTTCATGGGCTTTCAAGCCCCAGGACACCTTTCCATTTGAGCAGAAAGGCCTACAACACTCACTATTTACTTAACTACAATGTGAAACCCTCCTCCAAGGAGCAATGGGCAAGTGATTTTAGCTTTTCACATGAGTCATCAGCAGGCCTGTATTCTTTCCTTTGTTTGCTATTAATGCTCCATGCTTCCCTGGTTCCTGTCTACAGTTTTAAAAATACTTCATGTGCTTATTCTTCATTGAACTTGTTGAACTGAATCAATGTCTTTGGAGATTTAATGAGTATGAACCCATAAATTTTAAGATATGTAAAAAGAAAAAAAAAACTTTCCTCTGCAAGTTGCTTTTATCACGGTGATTTATCACAATAGTAACCCTAAGGTATCCTGCAACAAAAGATCATTTTTTTTATTTTTAAATTTTTTCTTAATGTATTTACTTATTCAGTTTATATCCCAATTGAAGACCCCCTCTTCCCAGTCCCACCCTCACACATGCCTCTCCCATTCCTCTCTTTCTCCTCTGAGAAGAAGAAGACCCCATTGGTACCAGCCCCCATCTAAGTGTATCCTCTCCTACTGAGGCCAGGCAAGGCAACCCAACCTGGGAAGGAGACCCAAAGGCAGACAAAAGAGTGAGAGACCCTGATCTAGTTGTCTGGGACCCATGTGTGAGGGGCCTCGGTCCATTCCAAGCATGTTCTTTTATTGGTGGTTCAGTTGTCTGTGAGCCCCCATGGACCCAGGTTAGTTGACTCTGTGGGTCTTCTTGTGGTGTCTTTCATGTCTTGGCTCCCTCATTCCTTCTTCTCACTCTTCTACAAGACTTCCTGAGCTTTTGTTTTTTGGTCAGTCATTTATTTGTGGCAATTTCACAATTTTATTCTTCTACAGTCTTTCCTCTACCGGTCAGAATTTGGTTTGAAAGTTTTGTAGGTAGGTTGGTGACCCTATCCCTCCACTTGGGGGTCCTGCTTGGCTATAGAAGCCCACTGTTAGTCACTGAAACTAAGGTCACCCTTATTGACATTGAGTCCTGGGAGCCTCTGCCATCCCAGGACTCTGGGACTTCCAAGAGATGCTCCCCTCCCCTCCTTCCAGGAACTGCAGATTTTCATTCATTCTCCTGGCTCTCTGGACCTTTCTCCTCTCTTCTCCCACACTTGAGCTTGCTCTCTATTTCCCTCCTCCTCTCCTCTCCTTTCCCACCCAATTTTCCCCCTCCTTCTGCCTCTTCTCTTTTTCTACATTCTCTTCCTTTACTCCTCTGGTTTCCTTTCTACTTTATACCATACACAGATATGCACATGTTCATGCATGCACATACACACACATACACACATACACACACGTACACAAACATACACATACACACATACATACACACACAACACATACATACACGTCTATGTCTGATTTCACATCTAAGAGAAATCATGCAGCATCTATCTTTGTAAGTATGACTTATTTTTTAACATAATAATCACCAATTGTATCATTTAAAATCTGTTTATGACCCGGAATGAAAATTTAAATGGAGAAGTCTTATAATGTAGGTTTATAACCTCAGGGATTTGGAGGGCAGAGGCAGAGATACCACAAGTTCAAAGTGTGGCTGGGCCACAAAGTAACCCAAAGATTCACATTAGGTAACTTAGTAAGATCCTGTCTCAAGATTTGAACAATGCAAATTAGGATGAAACTCCCAGGCAGAGTACTTTCCTAACATGTATTAAGCATCTGGTTCAATCCTTCCTACTACATTTTAAAAAGGACTTATTCAATGTTATTACATAGCATGATTATTATAGTTAATAATTCTGTATATTTCAAAATAACTACTGAATTTTAAAAGTTTTTTCTATAAAAATGATAAGTATTGAGTTGATATATAAGTTAACCTGATTTAATCACTCATAAAATATAAAATATAAAAGCTTCCAGGAAATTGTGGTATATCCTATAAAATATGCAATTATTATTTTTATTTTAAAACAAAAACCCTTAAATATATGTATATGCCACTTTATGAGAGAGGCATCTTAAGGAACTTTACTGTTGGCTTCATATCCACGATGCCATACAAGCAGGACTACTATACTCCAGTCACCCAGAGGACTTCACTTGGCTTTCCAGATGCTCTTCCAGAGAAGGAATTCAAAAGACAATAGCAAGGTGTCCATGCTCAAGCTGTGACTTACCTTACCTGCAGAGACCTGAGAGTCTCCTCTCATTGGAATTTCTTGTGCAGCATCAACTCATCCAGTCACTTGACAAAACTTTCCTTAGTGCCTGTTATGTTCTATGTACTGGAAATTAAAGAAAGTAAAATCTGTGCATTCATATAGATACAGATAATATTCTAATGATAAGGGAGCAATGAAAAAACCCACATACAAATAAACATGTTATGTCAGGATGCATTAATAAGTACAAAAATGAAGCTCATTGAGGTGAAGGAAAGTAAAGTGATACCTACAGTTTAAATAGAGAAGTGAAAGAATGTTGGTCTAAATAGCACTTGAGTTTTAGTAATAAACATATATGAAGCACTAACCATGTGCTAGCCATCATATATTTACTGAAAGCCTGTGGGGCAGAACCATTATGTTTGATTTATGGATAAGGACATTGGAATAGGAGAAAACAACTTTCATAAAGAAACATTGTTAGTGACAGCTAGGGTTTGAACTCAAACAGCATGGTCCTGAAACCCATTCTTATAAGCACTGTGATGCTTCCATTTTGGGCTCTGCCTGAAGCAGAGAGGAGCACTCTTTTCTCATTAGCCCATGAGGCACCAGCAGAACTGTACAAAAGAGTCAGTTTCTTAAGCTATGTAAGGGAGTTGCCTGGCTGAGAGACCCAGAAAGAAGAGAAGAAATAAAATTGCTAGTATTATAATATTTTATTTAACTACTTTATTTAATTACCTTAATTTGTTACTTATTTAATTATTATTTTTATTTAATTTCCCACCAAAATTATAAGTTAATAATAAGCATACCAACTTTACAAATAACCAAACTGAGATACAGGGTACCTAAGTGAATTGCCTATGTTCTTATAGGAGCAAAGATCTAAGACTATGATTGTAGGATAATTTATCAGCAAAACCTATAATCCTACATACCATGCTTCCTCTAGAGTGATGAACAAGGCAAAGAAGTTCAGAGTAAAATACATAGGGATGAAATGAGAAGGGAATAATGTCACAAACAACAGCCTGGACTTCTACAGTAAACATCTCAGTCTGTTCAAGATGCTGCCCCAGAATGAAGGAAATGCAGGTGGTTTATACACAAACAAAATTTGTTCTGTGGTAGTTCAAGGGGTTGAGAAGTCCCAGATAACAGTAGATATAGAGATTTGGTGACTATTCTGTTGGCTTCTCCCCAAGTCTTTGCAAGGTAGAAGGGACATCCAAGATCCCTCAGACCTATTGTATATGGATACTAATCTCATTCACGATGGCTCTGCCTTCTGAAGGCCTATCTTCCTTGTGGAAATGTCATTTAACTGAAAGGTAGGCAGCTTCAGTGTGCACATTTGGGGGAAGTTCACAAACACTCAGCGAATGATGTCAAGTGAGGCAGATTTTTAAGGTTTCCTATGATTTAGAGAAGTCAAGAATTGCTATCTAGCTTTATTCTGAGGCTTTATATTCATGTGGGTTCATAAACATATACAATTGTTGCTGTCTTTGAATTAAGTATTCAAGTAAAGCAAGGCGAGTAAAGCTCTTAAGTACACAAATGAACATTTAAGGCTCATTTGGGGTTTGAGGACTAGCAAGTAGTTGTTTGATAACAAGGCTTTATTTTCTTTCCCTTTGAAAGCAGTTTCAAGCTGTCAGCCTTAATGAAATAACTTTAGAGATGCCTTACCTGCCAACCTTTTCCTTTCTAATAATACAGTAGTAAAACAGTGGGAATGTCAGAATAATAGGCTGATGGGCAGTGTTGGCAAAGAAAGACCAATGGCGTACTGCCTGTCTTATGCTGCAGCCTCTGTGTGGTAGGAGAAGCCAGGATGTGGTCAGGTCACTTGTGGCTTGGGACTGACTCACCCATTCATTATTCTGGGCGAGCAGCAAGTCTGCCACTCACCCCATGCCTGCTCAGCTTTGCCTTGTCTTTCCATTCTCTACTTCTTTTCTCTTTCCATTCTCAAGCAGTCTTTGTTTTTACCAAGTGTTAGACAAAGCAATAAATGTTTTCTTTCAAAGTGCCTTAAGTGGCTCTGTACAAGGGGAAGCTGAGACTTCTCCCATAGGCAGAGGCTAGCCCATGGCATCACTTGCATACTTCAGGTTATTTTAAAAGGAAACTATAAACATCAGTTTTAGAAATCTGGGGTAGGGGATGCTGGACTGATATTCAAGTTGGCTTCTGTATAGCCAGGAAGCAGCAGCAATATCTTCTGAAAATGAATTAGAATTATAAATTGATTTTAAAAAAAATACTATGAAAAAAGTTCATGTTCGGGGCTATTGCCACATATCTGAGTTTTAAAGACCCATAAGATAAGAAATCCTCTTCTGGTATGGGTTTTGAAATCCTGCTGTAGAGAATGAGGGTAGACCACCTCCATAACATCTCTTGCAACTCATATTCCAACTGTCAAATGAATTAAGTGTAATTTTTGTCATAAAATTTCTTCCCCAATGTCTTCCATGAATTTTCATTTTAACTTATAAACAAAATAGAGAACTGAGGTGACTCTTAATCCTTAATGGACCAGGATGCTATCTGTGGCTGCACATCTGTATATTATAGCCTCTGCTCTATAGTACTTTCCCATCTACACAGTTAACGTGGATGAGTCTAATCTCCTAGCAAAACCTATACTTAGGAAATAGTTGTTAATTGAAGCACAATTTCTGTTGCTTTGCCAGATTTTGGGTTGATGCCAAAATCTCTTCTAAGATGCCAGTGACCATCAGCTGACAGCAAGGTAAAGGAAATGGAGCAAAAACATAAAGAGAAGAAAAGGTTATAGGATAGTCAGGAGAAAAATGTGATTATAGACCACATTCCACAAATTGAGCAATCTACAGAGAGTAATTTGGCTGGTGACAGTCATCAGAATGTCATGTCAGCTTTAAAACCAAAATGCTGCCATTGTCACTTAGCTTGTGGAGATTCACTTGGGGACAGAAAGGAGGAGAGCCAGTATGGATGAAAGCCAGATAAGAGGAAGCTACACAAGTGCTCTGTTTATGGAATTCTCCTTAGGGGAAATAAAACCTTTGCTTACTCCACAATTGGATTCTGCATATTCTTAATGAGGAAGAAAGGGAAGCAGGCAGAGGGGATGGGAGCAAATGAAAAGTGACTACAAAAGAACCAGGTTTGCTTCCAGAGAAATGTAGGAGTAGAGCCTGCAGGCGTGGTAACTAACTCAATGGGTAACATGCAGGAGAGAATGGACTAGAGGCTGGTATCCGGGTTTCTGATTTTTGCTGAATAGGTAAATCGTGGTGCTAGACATGTATATGACCTTTCAAGCCATATGTTCACTTACTTCATATTTCCTTTCTTCTCCCCAGGCTTCCCTCCCTTGCTGATCCCTAATAATCCCTTGACAAAAATGTTGCCAAAGGATTTGAAAAACTAACTATATCATACTATTTATTAAGGGAGATCTAAAATCCTACACAGTCTGAGCAGTTGTGGTCTAAGAACGGTCTACTTAATTCTTTAAGAAAAATAGTTTTTATTTAAAAATTGTTCAAGCCATATTTTTTATTATTCTTTCTCCTCTCTCAACTGCTCCCAAGTCCTTCCCACCTCCCTACCCACCCAACTTCATGTACTTAGAATTTTTTTTAAACTTTATTTGTATGTAAGCAGAAGAAAACAGGGAATGAGATAATTTGTAGAGAATATTTCAGTGAGGCATAAGGAAGATGATGTTAACCCTTAGAGATAAATAAGAATGAAACAAATGTATGGGTACTGTAGATTTTATTAAAGGAAAGGATGATCATCCAGAAAAGTCCATAATTGATCATAAACTCAGGTGAAGTGACCCCTGAATGTCCACTTTATAACAGTCTTTTTTTTCTACCATAAATACTCCCAGAGGGACTATTGTCTTTATGATATGAGAGAGTAGATCTACTGAGGAAAAGGGTACAAAAGAGCATCAAAATAATATATCTCTAATGACAGTAGACACGAAGCTAGAAAACTCAAGACAACTGCTTCCTTCAATTTTAAAAGTAGTTTTCAAGTAAGGTCTTTAAACCCAGCATCTATTGAGGCAATGAATACATTTATATCCGGACCTCATTATCCAAAATAAAGAAGGGAATGATAGACACACAGCAGCAGAAACAAATGAATGTATCAAATACATCATCAAGCATGAAGCCAGAGAAGCAGAATTTTGGGAATGCCACTTAGATTTGAGGTCCTTGGACTATGAAAAACATGAGCATTTTCTGTACTCTGGTATATACACAAGGAGAAATTCACAATATTCTCACACAATCCATATAATTATTCAAATACATCTAGTTCCTCCAGAAAAGCAGAATAATTTACTTTAATACAAGCAATCAGGAAGAAGCCCAGCACAGACTTTTTCTAGAAGAGTATAGTAGGATAAGAGGACTTCTAGTTAAATAGAACAATATCTTATTAATGGTAGAGATCTGTGATTAATGACCCAACATTTCTACTTAAGAGCTCATTTACATATGAATCTTCAATTCCATTGTGATGGATTATGTCATTCTGAATTACTTGGTGTCTTTTACCATACCATTATTTGGGGATGAGTCTGGAGGTCTGATAAATAAAATCTCATTTGTCAATTTGTCATGGATTTTTCTTACCCTGTAAAGTTTTACAGACTTTATTAAATTTAAGATTGATACTTTGGAAATTTTGTGAATTTTGTGGGATTCTCTTCCTGTGAGGGAATTTTTCTTTCTTTCTTTTCTTTCCTTTCTTTCTTTCTTTCTTTCTTTCTTTCTTTCTTTCTTTCTTTGTTTTTTTATGCTAGATATCTATAATGTGTGGTATTTATCTAAGTATTTTAGAAAATTTCTTTTTCAAAGTAAAATAAAGTGCTAAAAGAAAAAATAACAACAAAACATCCATCAACTTCATGGAATCTTCAATGCGTCCTTCATTTGATTTGATTTTACCAAGAGTGCTATCTGTATCAAGACCCAGCACTTACTCATATGATTCAGAAGGAAAGAATAATTTAATTGTCAAACTTGTGTCTCCTAATGTATGTAAAAAAGGAATGAAACACATTACAAAGGCATCAAATAACACAAGTCAAATGCAGCATTTGAGTTTAGAGCCACTTGCTCAAAAAGAATTGTCTTCCTCAAGAAGTCGCTTGAGTGCCAGTAGCTCCCTTATGTCTTCAAAGAGCATCTCCTATTACTCTGATTTGGTTTTGTGATATTATCTGCATATTGTTAAATTAGAAATGTATTAGTTAATTAGAAATATGGGTTGTATGTGTGTGTACCAACAAAGTTATTTCCAAAAGGAAAAATCAGAAGACATTTAAAATTCATTATCTCGAGCATTCCTTTTGGAAATCTCTAGTACTGTTAAAATCAATTTAAACAAACAAACAAACTCACACTCATGATGAAGACTGGAGGTGTCATAGAAAAGCCCAGCTCAGGCATCCTGATATGGGCTGTACATTTGGAACCTTTATTAGTCCCCCAAACTTAACATGCTCCAGAAACAGTTTGCTTTCTTGGATCCTTCAGAGAAACAAAGAGAAGGGCTTTTATTTTATTACTTCTCTGTTAAACTCTTTATTTTTTTCCCTACACATGTCAATCCAGGAAATATCAACTAGGTGAGTTTCAAATAAAGGCAATTTTATTTATGGTAATTTATTGAATTAATAAGTCACATTAGCACATTGCATGGAATGCTGGCTTTGAGAAAGAAGTTAATTGGATGTGAGAGTGGTTGCAACCTTTTATAATTGCATGAAATCATTGGCATTGCATCTAGCGTTCTCACAGCAACACAGACCCTGATCTTTCTCTTATAACCAATCATAACAGAGCTATTCTGGTACTAGTTAATCTTTTATAAAATGGACAGATATTGTACTATATCAAAGAAATAACAGTGTCTATACCTTTTATAAATAGCTAGTTATTGCTTAGGGATAATCCAATTGGCATCCAACCTCTACAATTCGCTTCAATACACTCTGGCTAAAGACGCACCCATACTTCTAATTTTATTTTAAGAATTAATCATAAAAGTGTGTGTATTTATATCATTACCTTATATTTGGTTAATGATATGTATATACTTTCTATTTTGTATAATGATTTGATCCTTCCAACTAATCATTTTGTGTGATTACAAGGCTTAATAAACCAAAGGGCCATAAGTCATGTATCTAATGGCAAAATTACAACTGAATCTCTGGCATCATGACTGGCATGGTCAGTGCCTATAGTAGCCAATAAGGTTGCCACAAATATTTCAGTTCCCCTTACAGACAACTAAATATTAGGTTTATACTTTCCTGACCTGTTAAAGTAATATATAAATTACTTTCTTTGGCTGGAGAAATGTGAGCAGAAGAGTCCCTTGTCATTTCTTGCCTGTGTTCAGATTGAATTTTTCACTTATCCTTCCATAGTGACATGGAAACCTCTTGCAAAATGGGTTGTTCTTTGAGTCAGTCCTTTGAATAATAACCTGACAGAGCCTTACCAACTTATATTGGGTATGAAATGTAATAATTATAATTATAATTATTAATATTCTTATAATTATTATATTGAGAGAAATACCCTTGTTACTTTAATTCAGTGGGTTTTGAATTATTACTCTTGACTTACAGACACATTTTTTTCCATAGAAAGAACCAGTATTTTCTTATCAAAATATGTCATTCTCATTTCTTCAGATCTATAAGACCTTGCTTCCCTGGAACTGATGCTACTACTTTTGCAAGTCTTTACTAGTAACAACCTGTGCCCATTATATTTATTTATTTATTTATTTATTTATTTATTTATTTATATTATTATTTTTTTATTTTTCCTACTTTATTTACATTTCAAATGTTTCCCTCTTTCCAGATCTCCCCTTTGGAACCTCCCCATTCCCTCCCCCCTCCCCTGCCACTATGGGGGTATTCTCCCACCCACCCACCCTCCCACTCTCGTCTTCCCTCCTTGGCATTCTCTTCTACTGGGGGATCTAACACCCTCAGGCCCAAGGGCCTCTCCTCTCCCTGATGGCTAACAAGACCCTTCTCTGCCGCATATGTGGCCAGCACCATGGGTCCCTCCATGTGTATTCTTTGGTTGGTGGATAGATGTAATGACAAGGAGTGCACTGTCCAATTTTCTTTAAGCATCATAGTGATAGACCCAGGCCTTGAAGGATATTATGAGCCCAGGAATTACTCTTCCTACTTTTAAACAAATGAACATAGCATCTTTTCCCTTCATGTGTAATTTTGCATTGGAAAATGGGAGAGGAGAAGAACACAGATTAGAGATGAATATGACTATTCTCCCAATGGCATGTATTTGGAGGTAGCCTTGCTGTATTGAGTTAAGTGCATTTCATATAATAACTATGAAGGAGAATTATGGGCTAGAATTGAGAAAGGAGCCAAACTGTGTTTAGAAGCACCTTAAAACCAAAATTTAACCCTTTGAAGATAGAAATATCTTTCTTTGAGTTTATCTCACTGATGGTAAAATGTCAGATACTGGGGTAAATGGCAAAAATAGAATTGGAAAAAAATAGTAAAAGTAGTTGTCTTCATACTGATATAATTCAGACTTCAACATGAACTCCCTTTGCCATATACACATTGACTTTGTCCTAATCACTCAGAGGAAAATAAATAAAATGTAGCAGAGGTTTCAAAATTTTATAATTCCCAATACTATCCATAGAGGACATCTGAGAAATTTTATATTCAACTCTTTTTTGTCTTGAGTAGGAATATCTAGAAAGTAAAGGAGACTTGTCAGCTCATATATAGCTATTAACACCCATAAGACGATTAGGATACATACCTATTTAATCAAATCTTAAAGGTACTTGGTGTTCATGTCATTAACATCAAAGTTTGTTTGGCATCCTGTAATATAAGCTGCATGCTCTGGATACTAATATATGGCTATAAGAAAGAGGATATTAAATTACTCAAATTATATAGAACATAGATGTTTGTGGTCCTATAACAAACAAACCTAAATACTAAGTATCTTAAGATTTAAGTATGATTGTCTCTCATGTTTGACAGTGTGTAGACAGGCAAATAATAATAGAGCAATTCACGTTGTGATAGATTACCTTTCTATTTCCAATAGTTCTACTGTCTTCTGTTGTTCTCTTGCTCTTCTTGGTCTCCAGTAACAATGCCATACTACTGTTGCTGTAATTGTACTAATTTTATGTTTTACTCTTTAACATACCAATTAAATTTTACATTATTTATTTTTTTCTGATATGATGTATCATTGTTATAGTTTGCTTTTCTATTGCTCTGATAAAAATTATGAATATCAAGTCCAGGAGACTCTTTAAAACAGTGACTCTCCACCTGTGGATTGTGACTCTTTGGGAGTCTAATGCCCCGTTGACAGGGGTCAGCTAAGATAATTGGAAAATGCAAATATTTATATTATGATTCATAACAGTAGCAAAGTTACAATTATGAAGTAGGAACAAAACTAGTTTTACGACTGGGGTCACTACAACATGAGGAATTATATTAAAGGATTACAGCATTAAGAAGGTTGAGAATCACTACTCTGAAACAATGTAGTCTATTGCCATTTCCTTTGCTTCCTCTCAGAATTTTAAGATCCTATTTCTAAAAACACCAAACACTTCAGACATAGGACTCAGAGGAAGAAGGCAAGCTCTCCTAGTATCAGAAGTTGTCATATAGGCTTCCGAAGAAGAATAGTAATAAATAGTTCTAGCCATATGTAAAGCTTTCAAACCACAATGATTGTTCTTGGAAGAAGTACACACTGTTGCAATAGTAGCACCAATATCTTGGGCATAACCAACAGCTGTGTAATAGGATTGAGGCCAACTCAATAAGAAGAAATTCATGCCTGGTTTGACAATGCTACCCAAGATACTATGACTGGAGGGCTCACAGACCCTAGAGAAGAGCCCACTACTACCATCTTCCTAAACTAATCTTATTTCTAATGGTATTCTAAATTCTTATCATTATATTCACAGATAAATATAGCTCTTCCTCATCATCAAAGAGGGGTTTTTAAACAGCAGACAGGGGCAGTCAAAAGGCAGAGAATAAGTGGCCATGGGGTACCCAGTCCCAGTTGGCTTATGTAAAAAACAACCTCTATACCTAAACACATGGAGCATTGCAGAAAAAGCAAAGAAAAAAATGTAAAAAACCAGATCACCAGGACACCTGCTGTGGATACTGTCTTTATGCATAATTGAGATACCTCAACTATGAAATCTCAGCAACATAATTGCCTATACATGACCTCTAAAGTGATCACACAACACAACTTGCCAATTGGATTGAAGAAAGTATCACAAGGCCCTAGCCTTAGATGGAAAAACTACAGGTAATCAATGGCTAAGGAAAAGAGTTCATTTTCTTCTGGAACAAATCTCTGATAGGTTATACAAGCATAAGCTGTCTACCTTAAATGCATGTGTATTCAAGCAACACTTCCTGGAAAGGTGAAATGTGTGTGTGTGTGTGTGTGTGTGTGTGTGTGTGTGTGTGTGTGTGTGTATCTTTGTGGGAGGAGGCTATGGCCAATATATATATATATATATCACATATTTATGTAACAGTAATAATTACAGAAGAAGAGGCCATGTATTTGAGACTTTTTAGGGGAGGAAGCTTCTGTTTTCTTTATAGGTGTGACTCTTGGTAGCTTCACTATAGACCAGTGAACATATGAGTACCCAGAAGTAGTGTATGTACAGCGCAAATTCTAGTTAAATTATTAAATTTAATTATTAAATTTTAAAAAATAAATTAAGTCAGAGAGTAGTAAGGTTTTGGTAAATTTGATAGGAGTTAAGGCAAAGAGTTGAGAATGAATATAATAAAAATACATTGTAGGGTATTCTCACATAATTAATAAAATATTTATTTCTAGAACAAGGTGGTACCATGAAAGCCAAAGGTTTTTTCTTTTATATTATGGTGTTCTGGATGGAACCTGGGCTTTTGTACATGTTAAGCAAGCACTCTGCTGCTAAGCTTCCTCTCTAGTCTCAAGAGAAGACAAAACTTTAGGAGGGAATTAAGCAAGATGAAAGAACAAAATAGTATCATAACAAGACTTTTCACTGAGTTTGTAATTATGGAGTTCACTGGTGACCTTAGAAAAGGCAATGACTGTTAAGGAAGGTAAAGAAATTGTGAAATATGTGAATCTTTGAAGTATTTTGTTTGGGGAGGGGGGAAGAAGACACTGTAGACAGCAATGAATGCTTCCAGGGGATCTTTAATCAGGAAAGTGTTTCATCAGGATAGGATGAGACTTGGCTGTGTTTTCTTGGGCTAATGGCAAAGCATAAAAATGAGAAGAAGAAGACACAAGAAAAAAAGTTCACTGAGCTACAGGCTACCAGACCAAGTAAACGCTACATAGTCATCCTGATTTCTAGTGTCTATGTTACTGCCAATAACAATGATTCAAAGAACAATCACCAAAAATGCTGACATTTATATTTCAGATAATAATCACTTGTCTCAGGACATGTTTTATATTTTCATGACATTAAACTTCCCATGGTTCATTTCTTGGTAGGATCACCTAAGAGAAGCATGTTTTAATTTTCTTTTCCATCAAGGATAAATGATGGGGATACACAGAGGGAAATTAGATAGCAGATGAACACACAGAATATTGAGTGGTCCTTTTGTTGTACATGATAGCTCTTGAGTGCATAAGCAACTCTACATTGATATTATGTTTGGAGAAGGAGGATTCTGTGCATGTTTGAATGTTGGGAGCAAATTAAGGTTGATTCTCTGTTGCTGATGGTGTATTATTCTGTGAGAGTAAAGTACTGTACATTGTTGTGTATGCGTTGGTTAAAGAATCCAACGCAACATACATGGGTACACGTTATTAAAACATCCCTTGACACTTTTAGACACTAACCAAAACACTTATTAGTGCAGTGTTAACATTAAAGACATAAAAGTAGGTGAGGTATCAGTATAGCATCACTCAAATGTTGGAATAAAACTATCAATTCTTGTTGCTGGGCGTGGTGGCACACACCTTTAATCCCAGCACTCAGGAGGCAAAGGCAGGCAGATTTCTGAGTTCAAGGCCAGCCTGGTCTACAGAGTGAGCTCCAGGACAGCCAGGGCTATACAGAGGAATCCTGTCTCGAAAAAAAAAAAAATCAATTCTTTTGTCAGTCAGTAGGCCAGCCATGTACAGTGTGCCTATCTTAATGTACAGATTACTGTAGTGGGTATTTTAACAGGACTCACAGAAGGCTTAGCATACTCAGTTCTCTGATGACCTTCCATTGTGTAAGAGAACTAAAATATATTGATATGAAAAAGAGCTATTTGCAATAGCTATATAATGTTACTACTTGGTGAATGTTAGAATTCATAAGGAAAGTAAAGAGATGCCCTAAAATAACAGATGGCATAAACCTGTTGTAGAAATTATGAGCCAATTATATAGTACTCCACAATTATCTGTGGTTTAGACTGCCTGCAACTTCAGTTATTCATGCTTTCAGTCACATATGGTCATCTGTGATCCAAAATACAGTCACGGGAAAATTGCAGATATTTTTATAATTTTCCTATGAACTTTCTAACAGTTTGTCATTACAATCATTCTATTTTCTTATGACTATTATTAACCTCTTAGTGTGCCTAATTTATAAATTAAACCAAAGTAAGTACATATATATAAAAATTATAAAGTATACATTAGGTTCTATACTTTCCGAGTTTCCATTATATATGGAGAGTTTGGAATACATTTCCTGAAGATAAAGTAGGACTATTATGCATACTTAATTGGGACAAAGATTAATAAATATATTCTTTTGTTAATAGTTGTTTTGAGTTTTTGAGATAAGATGTTATATATTATAGGTTGTCCTTTAATTCACTAATAAGAAGACCTTGAACTAGAATCTTTTGCATCAACCACTCAAGTACTGAGATTATAGGTTTGCACCACAATGTCTGGTTTCAAATTCATTAGTGTAAAAAGATTTATCAATGTAGTCCTATGGTCATAGTTCTTTATCCGTAATGAAACTTAAATTTTAAAATTCCTTTTATCACTAGGCATTATGGTGAATACCATCAATCTCAGGAGGCCGAGATAGGCAGATTTCAGTGTTTTGGGCTGTACAGTGAAACTGTTTCAAAATGAAAAAAAAAGGAGGGAGGGAAAAAGAGAGGGTTCCTATCTTTTTGAATAGTAGTGTGTAATATTATCATAGAAAATTACTTATCAAAATAATTATCTAAAGTGTCTAAAACTTTAGTGTGCTCATGAGATAGTTCCCAATGGAACAATTTGCAAAGAGGTTGAATTTCAAAAATTTCTAATAATTTTAAAACAACACTTACCCTATACAAAGCTATGCAAGGATAGCATGTCATTTATTTAGCATAATTTTCATGGTTGTTACCTCAAAAGAGTTGGAGTTGTATAAAAGATAGATTATATCTTCAGCATTCCTTTATTACACAGTACTGTGATAGATTTAATTGACAAATTTAGATAGATTTTATGTATTAAATATGGTTTTCATCAGCCAACATTTAGGGTACATTTTCTATACTAAATTGTTCTATTAGACAGTGTGTGCCTACCATCTTACCATCCTACAGATGTCTCTTGAAGATGTTGAAAGCACAAGAACATAATACTTTTCCCTGTTACTGACCACATTCCTCAACTCTCCTACCAAATCCCATTGCATTTTCCATTCTGGGGTAGGATCTAGGACACAGTAAAAATGTGGTTTCCATTGCCATGAATCTATGTGTGAATAGTGAAGAGTTAAAGATGGTCCTGGCTGTAGGATTTTTTTTCACTTTTTTTATACACTTCATACTTTAAAATCATTTATAACATCAAAGAGACTATATGTCCTTTTGACTAGATCCCATGCACACAGTTATAGATCAAGAAATACATACTTTTCATATATTAAGGATAGTTCTAAAAACACAGTATAATTTTTGAGGGAGGGGTCACTTACCTCATCCAAAGCTAAGTGATATATCAAGCCTAGAGGCTGTATAAAACAAAGACAATATCTGATAGCCTTAATTTGATGTTTTGATATTTATATTGTTTATATTTGTCATTTTTCCTTCAAGTACCATTAATTATGCCTTGAATCACTTTAAATCACAGTACCCTATATTTTGTATTAATAATTTTATTTTTTTTCAGTAAAATTAGAATATTTTCTTTTTCCTTTTAACTCTTACAACTCCAAATACTAGAGGTAAGGAAAAAGAGAAGTATCAACTTATTATCATGCGGTTTGATTTTTTTGAGCTCAGTGCCAGATAACACATTTTAAAAGATACTGGATCCTTGAAAGTGTGCTGTTGTTAATTACATATGGAACAGAGGCCAAATTTTAGTATCAGTACTTATAAGACAACTCTATTATCATTTCTAAAGCTGGAGTAAGAAAGAGACACTAAAAATGTATCAACGATTTTGCTTCAGTAGTTTCCTGGAATTATATGATCAATAAAGAGTTGTTGAAGAAATAAATTAAGCACTGAGTCTATGTTGCTCTCAAGTTAATGCTCCAGTGCTATCTTTTATATTGAGGGCCTCTTGATTCTTCAGGAATTGAACACCACTGGCTAAAAGTCCTAACTCCTAGACTTTTTGAACTTGCCTTTCAAGGAATAATGTTTGCTAGAGGTAGACTATTGCTATGTGCCAGATGCCTGTCTTGCTTGGATTGCATGTCTTATGGATGAGCTTTCCATTTGAGAAAGAGTTCTGCTGTCCAGCTACATTTACATTTGGCATTTGGGACTATCAGCAGTAAAATAGAGCAATTGCTTCCTTCAGCTAACTTTTTATGTGTGTTTACCATGCCAGTAACTTTACCCTCTGTTTCAGGGAGAAAAAATGTAAATACTCTGATGATTTTCCAAATCACAAAATAAATATATGTGAAGGAAATAAGCATTTAAATTAGAGCTATGATTAGACTTTTAAAAATAACCTAAACTTTACAGTTACAAAACTAATGAAACACATTTACTTTTAAAAATTGCCCAGGGAAACATTAGTAAATAGGCCTCTAGCTCTACTCTGATGCCCAATAATATATATATATAGTAATCACTGAAATATTAGCCCGGGAATAAATAATAATGACAAAACAATAACATCTCTGCTGCTACTACATTTACTGTTTATACACCTACAGATTGATAATATTACTTTAGCATTGAATTACAATCAGACAGACATTAAATTAATGACATTTTAAATTATACTTATCCTTTATGAGGATTCTGTACAACACATATTATTACTTGACTAAATCTGGTTTGTTTCTGGGGCTAGTGACACAAATTCACAGACCAGATAAGTTATATTAAAAAAAAAAAAGTGTTCACCATTATAATACAAGTCTCAGGACTACGTCTGGTGATGGCTTTCTCCCTGGTAGAGTCCTGGGGAAGCACAAAGGAGTCACATGTGAGATACAGGAAACATTAAGGAGACCTAGCCAAACTTGTTTTTGTAATAGACCCACGTTGGAGATAGTCATTGATCACATGCATGGATTAATCCATTCATACTTATAAGAGTTATAGACACTGTATGCAAGGAACCCTCTTGCTCCCACATTTTAAAGTTTAAATGGTCACAACTAGAACTTTTAAATTGCAAGCTCCAAAATAATAAACACCAACATTATGTGTAAAGGAAAAAACAATGACAAACACAGAATACAGGAAGCTTTTTTTCAACTCCAGTTATGGGCATGTGAGAAGTTTACTTAAGGTGGAATAAATTAGTATTGAACGGAAGACCTCAGCAAACTGATTTTTGGGTCAGATACTAATTACCTCAGAATAAAAACTGTCAATTTTTCAAGTTACTAAGTTTAATGTTACCACTTCCTTCCCAAAGATTTGGGTATGGGCCTGAATCCAGAAAAACTATATTTAAAAAAAAAAAACTATATTTAAAGGGTAAATATTCTCTATTTTGACTGAATGGCAGTAGGAAGGTACAGTGATATAGGGAAAAAATGGAAGTGTCACATTTCAGACTAAGACAAGTAAGGCATGCTATTTCCCCCTTGGAGGCTATCTATTTCTCTTTTTAAAATTTTTTAATTGATGTCAAGTGATTTGAGAGCAAGTCAGCACAAAGCCATTGTGAGCATACATACATAGACATGCACTGTGCACAAAAACATATGTCTCCTACATTTTCATAGCATACAAGGTGGAGTAACTTTCAAATGAGGTTTAGAAGGTAGATAACATGTTTATGCTACATCATTACCCTATGTAACAGAAATGATGATGAGCAAAGAGAGAGAGATTAACTTGTTCATGATTGTGTACCTATGAAGATGTAATGACAATAAACAATGTTGACTCTAAAAATCTAATACTGATCACTAACTCATGGTGCCTCAGAACAGCAACAAGGTTGTAAATACGCATAGATGAAAACACTGGGTTCTCATAGTCAAAAATCTAATATTAAAAACATGATTCCGGTGTGAAATTTTAATAAGATTTTGATGATTGCATATTTTCTGATTGTAGAAAGTTGTAACCATTCATAATTATAAATATACAGAGATCATGTACTTTATATTTGTCTACTTAACATTTACTGAGAACATTTTTAATGTACTTATACATTACTTAAAAGCAAATGTGATGATCTGTAATATTAAATCTCCTGAATATACCATGATCAATTTAAACATAGACAATGTCTTGGTCATCTATACTGTAAATTTTGCTAACACAATGAATTTATTGTAAATTTTAAAGTACATCACTTCATATTATTTCAATATGGGGGTCTTAAATATTGATATGAAAATAAAGACAAGTTATATCTCTGAGCCTCTTAGATAATATCGTAAAACAGCTTTTTAGAATGATTTATATGTTTATAATCATTTCCGCATTGTCTAAAATTGTCCATCCCTACACACAATCTGTTGCCTAGCACACACATATTTAGGTAAGAATGTAGGGTTTCAATTATTCTCATTTTCTTTATTTGATATAAGATATGAAATTTTAGAATTTACTTGAATTATCTATTCTGCTAAAGATTGATTTGGATGTACTTTTGTAATTTATTAGTTGTTCATTATTTTATCTGCTTAGTTTTGTTTCAGGGGATTAAACCATGTACATCCTAAGAACGTGTTCTATCTAACTGAATCACCAAGCTATCATTTCTGTATACATCAAGAATGTAACCTATTCATCCTGAAGGATATGTTTTTTTCAAATTTTATCACAGAAACAATTTATATATAAGAAAATCAATTAGATAAATTTTTGTAAAGGAGTAAAGGACACTTGTAAAATCCTCAAAACAAGTGATAGTATTCATGTAAAAATTATAATTTTGAATAATATACCAATATAATATTCCTTAAATTCTGATATTCTAAGTTTTCTAAAGTTGTTATTTTCAAAGTTATGTTGGCTTTTCTAAGTACTTCATATTTTATAGAACTTTGTAATCAGCTTGTCAGATTCTAGAATGAAAAAGCATACAGGTAATCTCCTTGAACCAGTTATCAATTTGAAGAAAATATCAGGGTTAAAAGAAATTTTTTCTCTTCCAAAATCAGAAATGTATTTATCCACTAATTTTAGGTGTTTCAAAATTAAAATATAAAATACAAAATAACACATTTTGATAAATATATTCATTTTTCTTTTTTATTGATTATTTTATTTATTTACATTTGAAATGTTATTCCCCTTCCCAATTTCCCCTCCACAAGGCCCCTAATCCCCTCCTGCCTCTCCCTGCCTCTATGAGGGTGCTTCCCTACCCACGCACTCCTGCCTCAATGGCCTAGTGTTCCCCTATCCTGGATCTTCAAGACTTCACAGGACCAAGGGACTCCCTTCCCAGAGATGCCAGATGCAGATAAGGCAATCCTCTGCTACATATCCAGCTGGAGCCATGGGTACCCCTTGTGTACTCTTTGGTTGGTGGTTTAGATCCTGGGAGATTTGGGGGATCTGGTTGCTTGATATTGTTGTTCTTCTTATAAGGTTGCAAACCCCTTCAGCTCCTACATTCCTTGCCCTAACTTCCTCATTGTGGTCCCGCATGCTCAGCCCAATGTTTGGCTGTGTATATCCACATCTGTATTGGTCAAGCTCAGGCAGAACCTCTCAGTGGACAGCTATACAGGACTCCTGTCAGTAAAAACTTCTTGGCATCAGCAATAGTGTCTGGGTTTGGTGTCAGCAGATGGAATGGATCCCTAGGTGGGGCAGTCACTGAATGGCCTTTCCTTCAGTTTCTGATGCACTCTTTGTCCCTGTATTTCCTTTTGACAGGAGAATTTCTGGATTAATATTTTTGAGGAGGGTGAGTGGCACTATCCCTCAACTGGGGGCCATGCCTATCCACTGGATAAGGTCTTTATAGATTGTATCTCACCTTTGTTGGGTATTTCCCCTAAAGTCCTCCTTGTTGGGTCCTGAGAACCTCTTCAGCCTCTGGTATCTGGGACTTTCTAGTGGCTACCTCATTACCCTTCACCCACTGCTACGCACCAACTTTCAAATTACTGACACTCTGTACTTCTCCCTCATCTTCTATATCTGAACTGGCCCCCTTTCCCCCCTCCTCTCTCCCTCCCAGATTTCTCTCTCTCTCTCTCTCTCTCTCTCTCTCTCTCTCTCTCTCTCTCT
>JADRCH010007462.1:547488-577642 GCA_019843965.1 Rhynchomys soricoides | reverse complement strand
CTCTCTCTCTCTCTCTCTCTCTCTCTCTCTCTCTCTCTCTCTCTCTCCTTCCCAGAGATTATTCTCTTCCAGCTAAGGAGTAGTACTACAGCATCCACATATTGGTGTGATCTTTCTTCTTAGGTTTCATATGGTCTCTGAGTTGTGTCATGGGTATTCCAAGCTTCTTTTTAGCTAATATCCATGTCAGTGAGTACATACCATATGTGTTCTTTTGTGACTGGGTTACCTCACTCAGGATGATATTTTCAAGTTACATTTGCCTGCAAATTTCATGAAATCATTGTTTTTAATAGCTGAGTAGTATTCCATTGAGTAAATGTATCACATTTTCTGTATTCATTCCTCTGTTGAGGAACATCTGGGTTCTTTCCAGCATCTGGCTATTAAAAATAAGGCTGCTATGAACATAGTGGAGCATGTGTCCTTATTACATGTTATACATCTTCTGGGTATATGCCCAGGAGTGGTATACTGGATCCTCAGGTAGTACTATGTCTAATTTTCTGAGGTACTGGTTTCCAGATTGGATGTACTAGTTAATAATCCCACCAGCAATGGAGGAGCATTTCCTTTTTTCCACATCTTCAACAGAATCTGTTGCAGACCCCTGAGTTTTTGATCTTCGCTATTCTGACTGGTGTGAGGTGGAATCTCAGGGTTGTTTTGATTTGTATTTCCCTAATGACTAAGGATGTTGAACATTTCTTTAAATGTTTGTAAACCATTTGAGATTCCTCAGTTGAGAATTCTCTTTTTAGCTCTGCACCCCACTTTTAATAGGGTTATTTGGTTCTCTGGAGTTTAACTTCTTGAGTTCTTTGTATACATTGGATATTAGCCCTCTATCAGATGCATGGTTGGTGAAGATCTTTTCTGAATCTGTAGGTTGTCATTTTGTCCTGTTTACAGTGTCCTTTACCTTACAGAAGCTTTTCAATTTTATGAAGTCCCATTTATCAATTCTTTTTTTTTTTTACCATTGATTACAAAGTTCATTCTTTTTTTAATTTTTGATACTTTATTTACATTTCAAATGTTTCCCCTTTCCAGGTCTCCCCTTTGGAAACCCCCTATTCCACCCTCTTCCCCCTGCATCTATGAAGGTATTCCCCAACACACCCACCTACTCCTGTCTTCCCTCCCTGGCATTCCCCTATACTGTGGCATCTAATACCCTCAGGCCCTAGGGCCTCTCCTCCCATTGATGGCCAGCAAGGTCCTCCACTGACACATATGTGGCCAGCACCATGGGTCCCTCCATGTATATTCTTTGGTTGGTGGTCCAGTCTCCGGGAGCACTGGAGGAGCAGACCAGTTGAAACTGTTGCTCTCTCCATGGGGCTACAAACTCCCTCAGCTCCTTCAGTCCCTTCTCCAACGCCTCCATATGGGACCCCATGCTCAGTCCAATGGTTGCTGTGAATTGAATCATGAGTATTCCAAACTTTTGGGCTAATATCCACTTATTAGTGAGTACATACTGTGTTCATTCTTTTGTGACTGAGTTACCTCACTCAGGATATTTTCAAGTTCCATCCATTTGCCTGCGAATTTCATGAAATCATTGTTTTTAATAGCTGAGTAGTATTCCATTTTGTAAATGTACCACATTTTCTGTATCCATTCCTCTGTTGAGGTTCAACTGGTGGTCAACATGTAGAAGAATGCAAATTGATCCATTTCTATCTCCCTGTACAAAGCTCAAGTTCAAGTGGATCAAAGACCTCCACATAAAACCAGATACACTGAACCTAATAGAAGAGAAAGTGGGGAAAAGTCTTGAACACATGGGCACAGGGGAAAAGTTCCGAACAGAACACCAATGGCTTATGCTCTATGATCAAGAATCAACAAATGGGACCTCATGAAATTGCAAAGCTTCTATAAGGCAAAGGACACAGTCAATAGGACAAAACGGCAACCAACAGATTGGGAAAAGATCTTTACCAGTCCTACGTCTGATAGAGGGCTAATATCCAATATATACAAAGAACTCAAGATGTTAGACTCCACAGAATCAAATAACCCTATCAAAAAATGGGGAAGAGAGCTAAACAGAGAATTCTCAACTGAGGAAGCTCGAAGGGCTGAGAAGCACTCAAAGACATGTTCAACATCCTTAGTCATTAGTGAAATGCAAATCAAAGCAACCCTGAGATTCCACCTCACACTAGTCAGAGCGCCCAAGATAAAAAAACTCAGATGAGAGCAGATTCTGGCGAGGATATGGGGAAAGAGGAACCCTCCTCCATTGCTGGGGAGATTGCAAGCTGGTACAACCACTCTGGAAATCATTTTTGCTGACTGTCAGAGTGTTCCTCTTTCTCTACATCCTTGCCAGGATCTGCTGTCACCTGAGTTTTTATTTTTTATAACTTCTGTTAGTTTCACAGTGTCTCTGTTTATGTTTCCATGATCTGTCCATTGGTGAGATTGCAGTGTTAAAGTCTCCTACTATTATTATGTGATGTTCAATGTGTGCTTTGAGCTTCAATAATGTTTCTTTTACATATGTGAATGTCCTTGCATTTGGGGCATAGATGTTTACCATTGACAGTTTTCTTGGTGGATTTTTCTTTGATGAGTATGTAGTGTCCTTCCCCATCTTTTTTGATAACTTTTGGTTGAAAGTCTATTTTAGTGGATACTAGAATTGCTACTCCAGCTTGTTTGTTGGGACCATTTGCCTGGAAATTTTTTTCCAGCCTTTTACTCTAAGGTAGTATCTGTCTTTATCACTGAGATGTGTTTCCTGTATGCATCAATACCCCGGTCCTATTTTTGTATCCAGCCTGCTAGTCTATGTTTTATTGGAAATTGAGTCCATTGATGTTGAGAGATATTAAGGACCAATGATCTTTATGCTTGTGTGGTTCTCTTCTTTTGTGTTTGTTGTTAGAAGATTAGTTTGTTAGTTTTTTGGGGGTGTAGTTTCCCTCCTTGTGCTAGAGTTTTCCTTCTATTATCCTCTGTAGGGCTGGATTGGTGGAAAGATATTGTGTAAATTTTCTTTTGTCATGAAATATCTTGGTTTCTCTCTCTATGGAAATTGAGTATTTTGCTGGATATAATAGCCTGGGCTGGCATTTTTCTTCTCTTAGGGTCTGTATGACATCTGCCCAAGATCTTCTGACTTTTATAGTCTTTGTTGAGAAGTCTGGTGTAATTCTGATGGGTCTCCCTTTATATGTTACTTGACCTTTTTCCCTTTTTCTTTCTTTGTTCTGTGCATTTTGTGTTTTAATTATTATGTGATAGGAGGAATTTCTTTCTGGTCCCATCTGTTTGGTGTTCTGTAGGCCTCTTGTATGTTTATGAGCATCTCTTTCTTTAGGTTAGGGAAATTTTCTTCTATAATTTTGTTGAAGATGTTAGCTGGCCCTTTGAGTTGGGAATCTTCACTCTCTTCTATACCTATTATTCTTAAGTTTATTCTTTTGGTTGTGTCCTGGTTTTCTTGAATGTTTGAGTTAGGAGTTTTTTGCTTTTTGTATTTTCTTTGACTGTTGTGTCAATGTCTTCTAGGGTATGTTCTACACCTGAAATTCTCTCTTCTCTCTCTTATATTCTGTTGGTGATGCTTGCATTTGTGACTCCTGATCTCCAGGGTTGTATCTCTTTGTGTTTTTCTTTAATGTTTCTATTTCTGTTTTTAGATCCTAGGTGATTTTGTCCAATTCTTTTACCTGTTTGATTGTGTTTTCCTGTATTTTTAAAGAGATATTTTTTCCTCTTTAAGGACTTCTATTTGCTTACCTATGTTCTCCTGTATTTCTTTAAGTCAGTTATTTATGTCCTTCTTAAATTCCTCTATTGT
Source organism: Rhynchomys soricoides (assembly GCA_019843965.1). NCBI lineage: Eukaryota > Metazoa > Chordata > Mammalia > Rodentia > Muridae > Rhynchomys > Rhynchomys soricoides. The sequence goes on along the minus strand of JADRCH010007462.1, from coordinate 573,822 downwards.
ATTCATGAGATGGGATTTTAGATCTGAATCTTGCTTTTCCAGTGTGTTAAGGTGTTCAGGGCTTGGTTTGGTGGGAGAACTGGATTATGATGTTATCAAGTAGCATTGGTTTCTGTTGCTTATGTTTTCATGCTTGCCTCTTGCCATCTGGTTATCTCTAGTGCTAACTGCACTTGCTGTCTCTAACTGGAGCCTGTCCTTCCTGTGATCCTGGTTGTGTCAGAACTCCTCAGAGTCCATCTGTCTCTGTGATTCTCTGATTCTTGGATCCTGTGATCCTGAGATCCTAGGTATGTCAGCACTCCTGAAAGACAAGCTGCCTCTGGGATCCTGGAATCCTGGTGTGACCAAACTCCTGAGGGATGGATGTTGTCGCCTCAACTATGATCTTGAGTGTGTCAGAGCCCCAGTGATCCTGGGAATGTCCAATATCCTGGGAGTTGAGCTTCTTCTGTGATCCTGTGATTCTGTGATTCTGGGCGTTTCAGAGTACCTGGGAGTAGGGCTCTCTCTGAGTGTTGTAGGACTGGGTACAGAGCCAGAGCCCCAGGTCTACTTTGGGTTCAGGTTCAAACCTGAAGGAACTTGTACCACTGGCTGTGTGGGGATTCCTGCGTCCCTGGATCCCAATTACTCTGGGTGCTGGGGCAGATGTTGTGGTCTTATCTGTGATCCTCGGCATGTTAGAGCCCCTGAGAGTCGAGCTTCCTCTGAGTGTTGTAGGAGTGTGTACAGTGCCAGCACTCCAGGTCTGCTCCAGGTATAGGTTCAAACTGGAAAGGTTAAATATATTCTTAATCATTTCATGCTTTTCTGCCATTGAAACTATCATTTATTAATCTGAATTTGCCTTCTGTTGGAGTAATAAACAACATGATCATGAGCAACTTGAGAGAGGAAAGGGTTTTTTTGATCTTATGGCTTAAAGGCTTTCATGAAGGGAAGTCAGGGCAGAAACTGAAGGCCTGGACAGGAAGTCTGCAGAAGAACACTGCTTATTGGTTTCCTCCTTAGACTCAAGCTCAGGTACTATTTTTTATGCCTCCTAGGATTACCTGCCCAGGGATGGCACTACCCACAGGGGCCTGGGCTCTCACATAAATCATTAATCATGAAAATGCCTAACAGGCCTGGCAGTGGTTGCGCACGTCTTTAATCCCAGCACTTGGGAGGCAGAGGTAGGCAGATTTCTGAGTTCAAGGCAAGCCTGGTCTACAGAGTGAGTTCCAGGACAACCAGGGCTACACAGAGAAACCCTGTCTTAAAAAAAAAAAAAATGCCCAGCAGACTTGCCTATACGACAATTTGATACAAGCATTTTCTTTTTTTTTTTTTAATTTCTTTTTTTTTCATACTTTATTTACATTTCAAATGTTTCCCCCTTTCCATATCTCCCCTTTGGAACCTCTCTATTCCCTCCCCCTCCCCCTGCCACTATGGGGGTATTCCCCCAACCACTGACCCACCCACTCACGGCTTCCCTCCTTGGCATTTTCCTATTTGGCATTCTCCTATACTGGGGGATCTAACACCCTCAGGCCTTAGAGCCTCTGCTCTTCCTGATGGCTAACAAGACCCTCTTCTGCCGCATATGTTGCCAGCACCATGGGTCCCTCCATGTGTATTCTTTGGTTGGTGGTCCAGTCTCTGGGAGTAACGAGGGGTCAGGCCAGTTGCCACTGTTTCTCAACTGAAGTCTCTTCTTCTCAAATGACTCTGGCTTGTGTCCAGTTGACAAAAACAAACAAACAACAATAAAACACTAACCAGCACACTGTCCATCTTTTATTGCAAACTACTATGTTTTAAAATAGGTGCTGTTGATCAAGTTGATGCTTGGTAGTTTGTAGAATCTTCATTATTGTGAAAATATTATATCAAATACCTTGATTCATCTATTGATGTGATTACTTTTATTTAATATTATGTTGGATTATCTGTTATTTTCATAGTGTTATAATAACATTGCATGAGATTAATGCTACCTATTCATAACAGTTCATAACATTCATAGACAGCATTTCATAGACATCTATAGCTCCAGTTCTAGGGGATTTGATGCTGCATTCTAGGCTCTATGTGCTTCATCATGTACATGATGCATATAAATATTTAATAGTGGTCTCACTATTAAATTTCAGGTTGCTAGCATTATCAGTGTCTTATATAATATGCTTTGCCATGTTCTGGCTAGGAGGCATGATTTCAGAAAACAATGTCTCTACTACCTTCCTTTGAGTATCTTTTGATCAGGGGTATTCTGCAGCATGATTATAATTACATGCTTCATCAAATATGAAAAATAGTCTTTTAAGCAAAATTATTGATTTCCTCATTCCTTCCTGTTATGGTTTATTTTAGTTTACTGATTTTTTGAATGTTCAATCTGGTATTGATCTCATCCATAAACTGTATTTTTGTTTCTGTAATTCTGTTTGCATCTTTGTGCACATATTTGGTTTCTTAGTTGTATTTGTATTCTACATTCTTTCACCTGTTGAGTATATTTATTAGTATATAGAATCTTGCTTAAATTTTTGTTTCTTCTTGGTTAAGTATGGCAAGTTGTGTGTTTCTGCTTCTTCAGGATGATTTAATTTGTTTGCATATAGTTGCTCATAATAATACCTCAAGGCACTTTTAATTTGAGGTTTCCATTGGAATATCTCTACTCTTATTTGTGATTAGATTTAAATTCCTTTTCTTTCTCCCAAGGTAGATAAAAGATTTGTTGATTCTGTTCAAAATTTAATTTTTTAAACAAAACAATTTTTTAAAGATTTATTTATTTATTATGTATACAGCATTCTGCTTGCATGTATTCTGCAGGCCAGAAGAGGGCACCAGATCTCATTACTGATTGTTGTGAGCCACCATGTGGTTGCTGGGAATTGAACTCAGGATCTCTAAAAGAGCAGACAATGCTCTTAACCTCAGAGCCATCTCTCCAGCCCAACAAAACAATTCTTAACTAATTTTTCTCCTGTTTTTCAAATTCTCTGGCTGTTTTATTTAGGTTCAGCTCTTTGTTATTGCTCTCAGGTAGATCTGAATTTCTTCTGTACTTTTACTGGCTTCTTGTATGATTTGCTTCTACTTTCAATTTCCTCATGTATTTTTAATTTTTGTTTTGACTTCTCCTTTGACCCATTACTTACTTATGAGTATTTATTATATTTACTATATATATTATATAAAATTTATATATAATAAATATTATGTCACGCAATTAATATATTTAATTATAACATTTTATATTATATAATTCACATATAATTAATTTATAAAGTTTATATAATATATATAATATATAGTATAATATAGTGAACATATATTATATATAAGTATTTGTTATATTTGAAATATTTAAAAAATATTCCACTTTCTTTATTTCTTTTTTTTTTAAGATTTATTTATTTAATGTATATGACCACACTGTTGCTGACATACCAGAAGATGGCGTTGGATCCAATTACAGATGGTTGTGAGCCACCATGTGGTTGCTGGGAATTGAGCTCTTGACCTCTGGAAAAGTAGCTAGTGCTCTTATCAGATACAATCTGAAGAGGTGTTTTATACACTTTGAATCTTCCTATGTTTATTACCTCCGTTTCTTTTGGCTTAATTAATTATCCTGGAAAATGTTCTATGTGTTTTTGAGAAGAATGTATATTCTGCTTCTATAGTGTGTAATTTTAAATAAAACCCACAATAAACCTACCTATCCACCATCAAAGGTGGTCTCACCCACCCCCAAAGCTAGCTCTTTGTGGCCTTCTTGCCCTGGTTCCTGAGGCTAGTTTGCTACACTAACCAAACCAGTTTAACCTGAAATGCCTGGAGCTACCACTCCCATTTCTCAGGCCATCCACCTCCTGTGGCTGGCCTACAGAACACCAGCTACAGCTCACTCAGCTCCCCTTAGCCCCATGGAATGAAAACACTGGAGACTTATTTTGTTCAATTTCCTGACCTGCTGTACCTCTCTTACATCTCCTCTAGTTCCAGAGACTGCTCCCTTATTTCCACCCCTCCTCTTTCCATGCCAGGTCCCCCTCTCCCTCCACTTCCCATGATCATCCTGTCCCACCCCCACCCCCCAATGCAGGACTGAAGCATCCACACCCTGGTCTTCCTTCTAAGCTCCATATGGTCTGTGTGTTGAATCATGGACATTGTGAGCTTTTGGGCTAATATCCACTTATCAGTGAGTGCATACCATGTATATTCTTTTGTGTCTGGGTTACCTCACTCATGATGATATTTTCTAGTTTCATCCATTTGCCTGTGAATTTCATAAATTCATTGTTTTTAATAGCTGAGTTGTATTCCATTGTGTAAATATACCACATTTTCTGTATCCATTCCTCTGTTGAGGGACATCTGGGTTGTTTCCAGTTTCAGGCTATTATAATTATGACTGCCATGAACATAGTGGAGCATGTGTCCTTATTACATGTTGGAGCATCTTCTGGGTATATACCCAGGAGTGGTATAGCTGGGTCCTCAGGAAGTACTATGTCCAATTTTCTGAGGAACCACCAAACTGATTTCCAGAGTGGCTACACCAGCTTACAATCCCATCAGCAATGGAGGAGTTTCCTCTTTCTCTACGTCCTCTCCAAACTGTGTTTTTGATCTTAGCCATTCTAATTGGTATGACATGGAAACTTGGGGTCATTTTGATTTGTATTTCCCTGATGACTAAGGATGTTGAACATTTCTTTAAGTGCTTCTCAGCCATTTGAAATTCCTCAGTTGAGAATTCTCTACTTAGCTCTATACTTTTTAATAAGGTTATTTGGTTCTTTGCAGTCTACCTTCTTGAGATTTATATTATACCAGCCAGATTTATAACTGTAAATTTCCACCCCCAAAATGCTCATACAAAGAACACACAACTCAGTCAATATGAATACAAACTACATGCCTAGGTTAGGCACATATACCATACACTACTCTATTGCCCAGCTACAAAATCCCTAGCTACCTGCGGCTCTTCCAGGCCATGTGGGTCTGCTCCATCTTCTTCCTCCATCTTCTTTTCCCTCTGTCCTCCATCTAGTCTCCTGTCTTCTCCCCCTTATCTCCCTTCTCTAAATCTTTCAGCTCTGCCTTTTCCCTCCACTGCCCAATCAAAGACTCTAGACTTATCTGATCAATTAAGACTTCACCTGAGTACATTACCTGAGTACATTCGTAGGAAAACCCCTCTTGAGGGAGCAGAAAATACAAACAGCAATCCACAACCTGCTGCTTTGGGGCAGGTTGGTCTGTATCTATCTGTTGGTTCTATTTGGCCTAAAGTGTATCTCAAATCCAATGTTCAAGTCCAGAAAATTGATTTTCTGTCTGGGTGATTTATCCATTGTTGGAAGTGTGGTGTTAATGAAACTGGACCCTTACCTTACAACATCAAGAAAAATCAACTCAAAATGGATTAAATACCTAAATATGAAAACTGGAACTGTATATCTCCTAGAAGAGAATGTTTTTTAAAAATCTTTTTGACATTGATCTTGTCTGCAGTGCTTTCATATAGGCTGCCCACATCACAGAGAAAATAAGCAAAAAGAAATGGGACTATATCAAAGTTAAAAAAGATAGCAGTCAACATATTCAAATGCTGATTACAATTTGGAGAAAATATTTATGAGTCATATAGCTGATAAAAATTTTGTATTCAAAGCAAGTTGTACACATATACAAATCCATAGTAAAAGAATGCAAATAAATGAGTTGATTTAAAGAAAATGATCAAAAGACCAGAATAGACACTTTTCCAATGGTGAAATGCCAGAACTATTAATCATTAGGGAAATGATTATCAGTACAAAATGCTATATCATCCTAGTAAGGATTTGTCACCCAAAAATGAAGAGAGATAGTTTGATAAGACTGTAAAGAGCGGTAAACCCTCACATATTGTGAGTAGGAATTATGTTGATACAGCTATTATGGTAAAAGTGTGGAAGAATATAGATAGACGATAGGTAGATAGGTAGTAGATAGACAGACAGATCTATATCTCATATCGTTTGGCAATTACTGGGTATAGACTCAATAGAAATAAAATCATCTACTCATAGGAATACGTGCATTCCAGATGGAAACAAATACAAAGACCCAGAGCCAGTCACTATGTAGAGAATGAGAGGCCTTGAAATACTCAGACCTGAAAAGGATCTCCACCAAATCCATTTCCTCAGGGCTTAGGGAACCCTGCATAAGAAGAAAAAGAAAGAATGGAAAGGCGCGTGGGGATGAAGACACCTAGAAAACAAGGTTCTCTAAATCATCATGAGCAAAACCTCACAGAGACTGAAGTAGCATGCCACAGCCCTGAATATGCATCAGGTCCTCTGCATTTACATGGCTTCCAGTTGAGTGAGGATTTTTTGTGGGATTCCTGAGAATGCAAATTAGTGAGTCTCTGACTATTGTGCCTTCTCTTGGGGTCTCTTTGTTCTGGTTAATTGTTTTATTCAATTGAAATGTGTTAGGTTTTTTGTCTTATTTTATTATTATATTATTATTTTTTTATATTATTTTATTATTATGCCTGTTTGTTTTCAAATGAGAGGCTGAAAGCTAGTGGATCTGGATGGAACGGAAGGTGAGGAGGAACTTGGATGAATAAAGAGAGGAGAAACCTTAAGTGGAATATATTATGTAAGAATAAACTATTTTCAATAAAATAAAAGAAAATATCCATATTCCTACATTTGTTTGCAACATTGCTTAAAATAACCAAGGTGTGTAAAACAAAAGCTAAACATCCATTGTTGAATGTCTGGAAACAGAAATTGTGATATGAATGTGATTTATCTTTTTAAAAACTGAAGATGCTGACATTTAACACATCATGGATGAAACTGAAAGACATTAATATTATTTGAAATAAACCAGACACAATAAAAAGTACTGTAATATTTTCAGCTATGCAACTTCTGTGAAAAAAATGACAGTTACCAGAAGAAAGAGAACAAAGAAGAAAGCCAAATCAAAGTTTATAAAGTAGCAATTATAAAGGACATAAAAATATAGAGAGATAAAATACAGTATAAGAACTATAGTTAATTCCAATGTTTACTATTATTTTGAAGATATAAAATATGTTAGAAAATGATATGTTGAACTACTTATAGCAATAATTTGCTCTCTATACTTCTATCAAAATTCATGTTTTACATCATCAGTTTAAGGAGAGTAAAGGCTTAATATAGTCTTAGTACCATCTGACACAACAGAAAGTATCCAAGACATGTAAGTTTGGTTTTGGTATTTATTCAAGTTCTCTGTGTCCTACTCTGAATATTTTAACATTTAAAGCCTTACTTGGATCATATCTCTCCATGAAGCATTTCTTGTCTTCCTAAAACTCCATCATTCTGCCAACTTCATAAATATAATTCTCTTTGAAAATATTTGAAGTAATCTCTTTAAACTTATTATTAGACCTTCAGCCAACCCATTCATATTTCCAGATTACTCTGTGGAGGCTCACCTGACCCTAGTGAAAACTATTAGTCAAGTATGGCGGTACTCACCTTTCACCCCAGGCAGGACTCAGGTGGCAAAAGGCAAGTTGATCTTTCTGAGAGAGAAGCCATACTGGTCTACATAGAAAGTTCCAAGGCATCCAAGGATACATAGTGAGATCCTGCCTCTAAATAAACAATTAAAACAAGGAGTATAGATCTGAGTTTTAATAAATGCATGCCCACTGGGTTTACAATGTAGGCTCAGTAGCTCCATGCTCAGCCCAGAACATGCTCATTGATTGCTGACCAAGAAATGCATAATATTTACAAAGAACCATTGTTAGATTTATTTTTCACTTATTCCTTTGCTAAGTTGAAATTTAAAAAAAAATCTCCATTTCAGTTGATATATGTTTATGATTCTTTTCTTGAAACATGGCTCACCATGCCCTACATATTTCACATCCCATTTCTTTATAATTATTTTAAATAGTTTAATATTGTTATATATATGGTATGTATACATGTATGTGCACATATATGTATATGTGTACATGTGTATATAAACATATGTGTTTGTGCATGTGCAGGTGGATGTATACATACTATGGAATGTGTGTAGAAGTCAGAAAACAATATTTTTAATTCATTTCTTTCGTTCCACCGTGATTTCCAGATATGAAACTCAGGTGGCCAGACTTACATAGGAAATGGTTTTACCTATTGAGACATCTTGCCAGTCACTCATATAAGAAAATGGGCTGATAGGTGGTATGCAATGCAAAGTACAGAGTGTTTTCACAAATGGTGTCAAGGTTAAGAATAGTTTGCCAAATACAGTGTGAACCACAACCACCTGGAAGATAATATGAAGAACATTATAATTTCGGGAGAGCATTATAGTTAAACTAAATTTTTAAAAGTAAAATAAAATTTTACAGATACTCAGAAATTCTAACTACAAAATTTAAGGAACAGGAGCCCAGGTTTAAATTACTACTCTACTATCTACTAGTTTTTTTGCTTTATATCCTTAGAGTAGCTTCTTCCCTTTCAATCTCAATGAAATCATGCCAAACTTCTTTTTTCTTTTTATTTATCCTTCTCCCATACAAAATATATCCTGACTACATCCTCCCCTCCCTCCACTTTTACCAGTGTCACAACTCTCACTTCTCTCTTTCCCCAATCCACTGTTCCTCCATTTCCCTTCAGAAAAGGGTAGACCTCTTGGATATCAACAAAAACACATGTCAAACTTCTAATGTTTCACGGGACTTAAATTCAGAAAATATGTATAGGGGCCTCACATTGTGTGAACAATTTAGGGGATACCAACATCTTCAGAAATTCTGGCAAATGATATTTTATAAGGATTCTTAAAAACATTTAATTTAATGCAGAAATCTACCATGAATGAAATTACAGTTTCTAAAATAAAGTCCAGTTCAATCATGTACTAAGAGTCAGGCAACTCTTAATTTACCATAATTTGGGCATTTTGTTATGAAATATGAATGACATAAGTGTAAACCAGTGGTTTTGCTCTAGTCCTTTCCTTGAGGGATCATTTATGAACTGGAATCGCCTGTTTATAGTGAAAAAACCACAGTTGTAAAACTATCAATATTCAGAGTGAGTACTGTTTTGATTCAAAGAAATCCATGGTATTTGTTACTTTATGTGTATTAACTGTCTAAGCACATAAGCATATTATTGGCATGGTTGGCATTCTTGAAGTCAGATTTTTCTAAGTATTTAGCAACATAGTATCTGCATATAATATCAATTTTGTCATTTCAACTTTTTATGAAAATATAACTCTCCTATACTAATGTATTACTACAATTACCTTTGTTCCATTTAACACCATGTTATATCAATATTTCATCCTTTTAAAGTTGCCACATAGCATTCCAGAGTATAGTTGTAGACAAAATGTAATTTGTTCATTCAGAGGAGGTATTAATTTGCAGCCATTTAGAGTTGTTTAAAATTAACCACTATTACACAACTACAGTGAATATTCTCAAATATGCATATAATATCTTTTAGATTAAATATATTTGATCTTTTATACCTCATAGTATCCTTGATAGTGGATACCATTTTTATATATTGGTCATATATATGCATTTCCTAGTTTTAAATTTTAAAAATATTCATCTATTATTCTATTGGAGAACTCATTCTTTTAATATTTAATTTAAGTAGTTTTAATTTGGATATAAATATATTGACTATGATACTGAAAATAATTCAGATACTATGCCAAGTATAATAGTTTTAGTTAAATATTTTTCAGTTTCTCATCAATTATAAAATATTACTGTTTATATAATTAAATTTAACATTTTTGAAATATATTGATTGCTTTTGTGGGGTTTGGTTTTTTTATTTTTAAATTGGATATTTTCCTTATTTACATTTCAAATGTTATCACCTCTCCAGGTTCCCCCCCTCCCCCCGCTTCCAGAAATCCTCTATCCCATAACCCTTCCCCGTACTTATATGAGGGTATTCGAACACTCACCCAACCACTCCCACCTCCCTGCCCTTGATTTCCCTACACTAGGGCATCTATCAAGCCTTCATAGGACTAAGTACCTCTTGTTCTATTAATATCTGACAAGGCCGTCCTCTGCTACATATGCAGCTGGAGCCATGTGTAATCCTTGGTTGGTGGCTTAGTACCTGGCAGATTTGGGGGGTCTGGTTGGTTGGTATTGTTGTTGTTCCTATGGGGTTGCAAACCCCTTCAGCTCTTTCAGTTCTTTCTTTAACTCCTCCATTGGGGACCCTGTACTCAGTCCAATGGATGGCTATGAAAATCTGCCTCTCTATTTGTAAGGCTCTGGCAGGGCCTCTCAGGATACAGCTATAGCAGGCTCCTTTCAGCAAGCATTTCTTGTCAGCCACAATAGTGTAGGGATGTGGTAACTGTATATAGGATGAATCCCCAGGTGGGACAGTCTCTAGATTGCCTTTCCTTCAGTCTCTGCTCTACACTTTGTCTTAACATTTGCTCCTTTGAGTATTTTGTTCCCCTTTCTAAGAAGGACTGAAGTATGTGGGAACTAACCTGGCATGGTAGAAAGAAGCCCCACATGTCTGTCCAGGGTGCTACAGCTCTGGGTGGGACAGGAGACACGTGGAAAGTGGCCGCGCATCTTCCCACACAGTCCAATAGACAGGTGGGGGCTGTGGGAAGCCTTCGTGGGCTCTGCTCATGGGTGGGGGAGGAGGCCATTCCCAGGGAATGCATGGCAGCTGTCTCTTTGGTTTCTTTAGCCCAGGGCACTGAAGTCACCCCAGGGTGCCGCAGATGGGCTAGCCGGAGCACAGCTAGGGTTCCTGCCAGGACCAGGTCACCTTGGCTTGGGACACTGGGATAACTGCTTTGGCTTGGGTGAATGGGTACCATCTGGGAGCGCTGGGAAGCCCTAGGTGAGAGATTAGACGCAGCTACTTAACAGAGGGCCAGATCCCTTGCTTCCCACAGCGGGTCCAGATGAAGAGACAGTCTATAATTCTAAGATGTTTATTTTCATTGTGTGGAGAGTGGCATAGATGGAATTATACCCCAGCCCCCTGGGAGAGGCAAGGCAGATATTGTAACTGGGAAGGGGCATAGCTAAGCCTCTAGGTTCTGGGGGATGGCTTGGGGCTGTGTGGCCACACCTCTAGCTGGGGCATGGCCACGCCTTTACCTGATGAGGGGTGGTACATGACTGTGACTGGAGCCAAAAGCCTCCCTGGAGCTTTGGCATAACCTTTCTGGTCCCTTATGGATTCCGCTGGGTCACCCAAAGTTTATGCCTGTGCTCAACCGGGTGCCAGAATGCCTGTCACAGATCACTGCCCCACAGAAGTCACACTTTGGTGATAATTCTTGAGCTTCATGTGCTCTGTAAATTGTATCTTGGGTATTCAGAGATTTTGGGGTTATATCTACTTATCAGTGAGTGCATACCATGTGTGTTCTTTCGTGATTTGGTTACCTCATTCAGGATATTTTCTAGTTCCATCCATTTGCCTGTGAATTTCATGAATTCATCATTTTTAATAGTTGAGTAATACTCCATTGTCTGTATTCATTTCTTTGTTGAAGGACATCTGGTTCTTTCCAGCTTCTGGCTATTATAAATAAGGTTTCTATGAACATAGTGGATCATGAGTCCTTGTTATATGTTGAAGAATCTTTTGCGTATATGCCCAGGAGTGGAATAGCTAGGTACTCAGGTAAGACTATGTCTAACTTTCTCAGGGTCCACCAAACTTATTTCCAGAGTGGTTATACCAGCTTGCAATCCAACCAGCAATGGAGTGTTCCTCTTTCTTGACATCCTCACCAGCATCTGCTGTCACCTGAGTTTTTGATCTTAGCCATTCTGACTGGTGTGAGGTGAAATCTCAGGGTTGTTTTGATTTGCATTTCCCTGATGACTAGGATGTTGAACATTTCTTTAGGTGCTTCTTGGCCATTCGATTTTCCTCAGTTGAGAATTCTCTGTTTAGCTCTCTTCCCCATTTTTTGATAGGGTTATTTGGATCTCTGGAGTCTAGCTTCCTGAGTTCTTTGTATACATTGGATATTAACCCTGTATCAGATGTAGGATTGGTAACGATCTTTTCCCAATCTGTTGGTTGCAGTTTTGTCCTATTGATAGTGCCCTTTGCATTACAGAAGCTTTTCAATTTTACAAGCTCTCATTTGTCAATTCTTGATCTTAGAGCATAATGGCTACTCTTGGGACCATTTGCTTATAAAATTGTTTTCCAACCTTTTACTCTGAGGTAGTGTCTGTCTTTGTTACTGAAGTGTGTTTCCTGTATGCAGAAAAATTCTGGTCCTGTTTACATATCCAGTCTGCTAATCTATGCCTTTGGGAAGTTGAGTCCATTGATGGTAAGAGATATTAAGGAAAAGTGATTGTTATATCCTGTTGTTTTTCTTGTTAGAGGTGGAATTATGTTTATGTGGCTATCTTATTTTGGGTTTATTGAAAAATTGCTTTCTTGCTTTTTCTAGGCTGTAATTTCCCTTCTTGAGTTGGTGTTTACCATCTATTATTCTTTGTAGGGCTGGGTTTGTGGAAACATACTGTGCAAATTTGGATTTGTCATAGAATATTTTGGTTTCACCATCTATGATAATTTGCTGGGTATAACAGCCTGGGCTGGCATTTGTGTTCTCTTAGAGTCTGTATGAGATCTGCCCAGGATCTTCTAGCTTTCATAATGTCTGATGAGAAGTCTGGTGTAATTCTGGTAGGTCTGCCTTTATATGTTATTTGACTTTTCCCCCTTACTGCTTTTTAATATTCTTTCTTTGTTTAGTGCATGTGGTGTTTTGATTATTATGTGACAGGAGGAATTTCTTTTCTGATCCAATCTATTTGGAGTTCTGTAGGCTTCTTTTATGTTCAGGGGCATCCCTTTCTTTAGTTTATGGAAGTTTTCTTCTATAATTTTGTTGAAGATATTTACTGGCCCTTTAAGTTGGGAATCTTCACTCTCTTCTATACCTATTATCCTTAGGTTTGGTCTTCTCATTGTGTCCTGGATTTCCTGGATGTTTTGTGTTAGGTGCTTTTTGCTTTTTGCATTTTCTTTGACTGTTGTGTCAATGTTTTCTATGGTATCTTTTACACCTGAGATTCTCTCTTCTATCTTTTGTATTCTGTTCGTGTTCCTTGCAACTATGACTCCCGATCTCTTTCCTAGGTTTTCTTACTCTGGGGTTGTCTCACTTTGTGATTTTTTTATTGTTTCTATTTCCACTTTTAGATCCTGGATGGTTTTGTTCATTTACTTTACCAGTTTGATTGTGTTTTCCTATAATTCTTTAAGAGATTTTTGTATTTACTTTTTAAGGTTTTCTACATGTTAATCTGTATTTTCCTGTTTTTCTTGAAGGGAGTTATTTATGTCCTTCCTAAAATCCTCTATCATCATCATCATCATGTGAAGGGATTTTAGATCTGAACCTTGCTTTTCTGGTATGAGGTGTATCCAGGACTTGCTATGGTGGGAGAATTGGGTTCTGATGATGCCAAGTAACCTTGGTTTCTGTTACTTAAGTTCTTAAACTTGGCTCCCGAAATCTGATTATCCTAGTGCTACCTACCCTTGATATATCTGATTGGAGCCTGTCCTTCCTGTGATGCTGGTTGTGCCAGAACTCCTCAGAGTCCAGCTGTCTCTGTGATCCTGTGATTCTGGGATCCAGTGGCACTGGCCTGGTGATCTTCCTGTGTCCCTGGGTCCTGCTGGTCCCAGTTACTCCTAGTGTTGGGACAGATGTTGTGACCTCCTCACCCCTGATCCTATGATCTTGGGTGTGTTAGAGTGCCTGGGAGTGGAGCTTCCTCTAGGTGTTGTGGGACTGCCTAAGGAGTTCATGTCCAAGGTCTGCTCAGGGCACTGGCCCAGACCTGAAGGAACCAGTGCCACTGGCTGGGCAGGGTTCCTGTGTCCTTGGGTCCTTCTGGTCCCAGATACTCCTGGTGTTGGGACATATGTTTATCCTCCTCACCTCAGACACAATTGCTTTTATTTTTAAACTGTTTGTTCACTTCAAATATATTTACTTCTATTTCATATCATTGTAATTTGTGATTCATTTAAAAATAAATATACCTTTTTCACAACACTATTTGGTGTCAGGTAAAAGACCTCTATAGTAAAAACTTTAAATAGAAATTGAGAATACAGTTGGAAGATAGAAAAACCTTTCATGCACAAGGATCAGCTTAACCCATATTGTAATTATGGCTCTATTACCTAAAGTGACCTTCAAACTCCATAAAATCTCTATTCAAATGCTAATGTCATTCTTCATAGAAATAGGATTCATTTAGAGTCACGAAAGACCACAGGTAGCCAAAGAAATTCTCAACAGAAAGAACATAAATGTGGCTATCACCATTATTTGACATCAACTATACTAGGGAGCCAAAGTAGTAAAGCAGCATAATACTTGCACATATATAGACATGTAAATTGATGAAATACAGGAGAGGATTCACATATAAAGCCACACAGCTACAGATATATGAATTTTAAAAAAATATAGACATTGAATATAAAACAGCCTTTTTAACAAGCTGTGAAAACTGGGCTTCTACATGTAGAAAGGTGAAACTAGAGCCTGTTCAGTCACCTTGAACAAAATGATAAACTCTAAATACATCAAAGACTTTGATTTAAGACCTCAAATCAACAGGAGCCTGATATGGATGTCTCCTAAGAGGCTCTGCCAGTGCCTTACTGAAACATATATAGATATTCACAGCCAACCATCAGACTAAGTACAGGGACCTCAATGGAAGAGTTAGGGGAAGGACTGAAGGAGCTGAAGGGGTTTGCAACCCCATAGGAAGAACAACAATATCAACCAACCAGACCCCCAGAGCTTCCAGGGACTAAATCACCAACCAAAGTGTATACAGGGATGGACCCATGGCTCCAGCTGCATATGTAGCAGAGCCCGGCCTTATCTGGCATCAATGAGAGGGGAGGCTCATTGTCATGTAAAGGCTCAATGCCCCAATGTAAGGGAATGCCAGGGTGGGGAGGTAGGAGTGGGTGAGTGGGTGGGGGAGCAGCCTCATAGAAGCAGGGGGAGGGGGATGGGATAGGGGGTTTACAGAGGAGAAACCAGGAAGGAGGATAACATTTGAAATGTAAATAAGTAAAATAACCAATTAAAAAAAAACCCAAATCTTAAAATTTCCAAAGGAAAACAAGGGAGAAATACATCAAGATAGATGCAGGAGCAAAGACCTTCTGAAAATGACTCCACTCGCTCAAGAAGCAATAGAAAATTATAAAGCATCTGCACTGCACTGAGTTTTTCACTGCAAATAAAACCTACACAGTGGAAGAAACTACCATCTTAGAATTAGGTAAATATATAGAGTCTATAAAGAACTCAAAAGTTATCCAATCTTCAAATATTCAAAAATATTGAACAGATGGTCCTGAAAGTCAAAAGCTCAAATAGCTCATAGATACATGAATAAAAGTGGGTTCAACATCTGAAAAATGCAAATTAAAACTACTTTGATTCCATCTCAACCCAGTCAGAATAGCTACCACCAAGAAAAGAAACAAGAACAAATGCCTTTGGATAAAGTAATTATACTTAATGGTAGGACTGTAAATTATTAGTGCAACAACTATAGAAATTGGTATGAAGATCTTTCAGAAAACTATACTGCTTATGGGAATATATCTGAAATATTGTACATCAATATACCAAAGAAATGCTTTCATATTCATGTCATGTGGTACATACTAAGATAAGATACTGAACCAGTCTAGATGTACAAGGAACAATGAAGAGATAAAGAAAATGTGATTATGTATGTATTTTACATAACCATAATGCAGAACAGTATTATGTTATTTGTAGTAAGATTAATGGAATTGGAATTAATCACATTTAGTGAAATAAGCCAGGAACATGGAATATATATACAAATGTGAACATTAGAAAGCAGTAGGTGGTCTACTATTTGGAAAGTATGCCCCTCTAAGGGGAACAGTGAGAGGAGAACAATATAAAATAATGGAGGGTAAGTTTAAACAAAAGACAATGATATATAGATAGATAGATAGATAGATAGAGATAGATAGAGATAGATAGATATCAACGAAATCCAGTAATTTGAATGCTATATCAATATTATAATTTTATAATTATGAATTGGAGTGTGGACTGAGTGGTGAGTTGCTTGCCTAGAATGTGTGCAGTCTTTTGATTGATATAGTACTTCAAGATTAAAATTATATAGGGTTTAATTTTTCCTTCATGTTCTTTTTTTCTTTAATCTTTTTTCATAAAGTCCAGTTGTTATCCCCCTTCCAGTAAACCCTCTGACAGATCCTCATCCCATTCCTGCTTTCCCATCTCCAAGAGGATGTCCCCAACCTCCCCACCCCATCAGATATCCTCCTCCCTGGGGCCTCAAGTCTCTCAAGAGATAGATGCTTCATATTCTTTCTTTTTCAAAACAAATGGAAAATTGTTCCAGCATACTTTAATTGAAATTACTCTTTAGTTAATGTAATTACCTAGTTCCATACTCAATTATCAGATACTAGTGACTGTGAAGCTCTGCTAGATTGCATTTCCATTTCTTTTCTCATATCACCACTGAACTTTTCATTATACTATCTTCATAACACATTAATTTGGCCTTCGGGCATCACAGTTTTCTTGAAGGAAGTTATTCTCATCCAGGTATTAAAAGACTGATGGACACATATCAAGCAATGATAAATGAAATGAGAGGCTCCAGTTAGAGAAAGGTACATGAATACAAAGATATGTGAACTCACGTTGCATATTAAAGGACTCTTGGAGGTTAGTCCTTCTAGGCTACATAGGTTGTTATGGCCAAAGGAGAAGATAGGAGCTGAGTAGGAGGTAATTAAATATCTCTGTTAAAGATTAGGAATTACATTCTGTGCTATAATAAGGTTTTGAGTAGGGAGGAATAATAAAGTTATCCATCTTTGGCAGAAATATAAAGATAGTTTAATGATGAAAGAATGATGTAACTGTTGTGGTGATCCTTGCAAAGGAGAAGTTTGTGAGCTATATTAGCCAGTGAAAGAAATTTTATAAAGGAGATATTGAATTATTATAGAATAAGATGTGGTTAATCTATGGAGGAAAGTCTGATCCATGAGTTCAGAAGAAGCCTATTATATGCATATTATTATTATTACTATTATTACTATTATTATTGATATTATGTTTCATCTACATAAAAATAGACATACATAATCTTACCTTGTATTTTAATTGAAGCCAGGGTAGTTTTGCTGAAAATTAGTACAATATGGTTGCTTTAATTGATAAGCTTTAACATATACATCAAATTTTTTCATTATTGAAAATGTCATGGCTGGATAGGTTGCTGAGTGGGTAATGTACTTGCCATGAAAGTATGAGGATCTCAGTTTGAACCCCCAAAATCCAAGTAAAGCCAGACCTGATAGTACAGGGCTTTAATCCCTGTGTTCCTACTGAGATGGAAGGCAGAGAGAGGAGAATCCTCCAGAAGCTTGTAGGCCAGCTAGCCTGACATATGCAGTAAAATACACATTTATTTATTTATTTATTTATTTATTTATTTATTCTCAAACAAGATGGACAGCAAGAACTAAAACCTGAGGTTACTCTTTATCCTCCACTAATGCCATAGCATTTGCACACCAAAACACATGTACATGCACACATATATACACTAGAGGGACAGACAGACAGACAGACAGACAGAGATAGAGACAGAGATATTGGAGAGAGGGCAAGAAAAGTAGTCTTGAGAGACATTTTGAAATAGCTAAGGAGAGAAATGCCTCTAATTTAAAACTAAATCAGTTTGGAAAGTCAGTATGAAGGACAGAGTAAGTGAGCAAAACCTAGCAAGACTTCAACTAGGAGCCTAAACAAAAGTTAATTATTTTATCAGGCAAGACACACACACATACACACACACACACACACACACACACACACACACACACACATACACACAAAGCTAGAGAGTTAATGTTTCAGACTTAAATGTATCTGCCCTTTAGAGCAGATGAAGAAAACATTAAGGGGATATTTTAAGCCTTGAAACTGATTGTTTTAAATCCTTCTTTAATATTGGGTATATGAGGCCAGATTTCATTCAACATGTTAATTAAAGCCAGATGAATAAAGCAAAAGATGGAGAATATATAAATACCTACATTTTTCCAGTTTGCAACATGTTGGATTTCATGTCTAACTTGATTGCAATGGTTTTAAATAATGTGTTATATTTTAAAATAATTTTGCACATATACTATTACTGAACATGTGGTCATTACACTAGTCTTTCTGTAGTTTGACGATGTCTAAGAAAATCGAATTTGCCATACTTGCTATTGTAGCCTAATGATTTATCACAAATCATACAGTGGCAACTTCCTGAGATAAGGCAGAGTTCAGTGGGAAGAAACTCAACTCCTGTCTAAGAGCTGTTCTGAAACCCCATCCTTTGAAACATGGTAGAGTGTCACATTCCCTGTGTCATAATCTCTCTGTGAGTAAATTGCTATTCTGAACAACTATTTAGGATGATTTGATTCTGTGTGTTCAAAATAAATGTTCTTGAAAAAATATGAGATAGAATTTGATGGTTGACGCTCTTTTAAATCCATCATTGTTAGGCAGCAATTAAACCAGGATTTTAAGGGAGTAGATGAACTGATAATATCCATGAAAACATTGCAGTTTAGGGACTGGCAGTGTAGCTCCATGAGTTCACCTAGAAAAGTACAGGTCCCTGAGTCTGATTCTCAGTACTTCAAAATAAATAACTGAATACCATGGTCTGTGCTGCTTCTTGAATCCATGTTGATGTCCATGGGCTGTCTGCTGCCACCAGGAACCATATTGGTGTCCATGCTCTGGAAGCCATGTGATGCCCTTGGCCTGTGCTGCTGCTGAGGCCTATAGTGGTATCCATGGCTCTTGCTTCAGCAAAGGGCCATGTTGATGTCTGTGGTCTGACCATGGAGACCATGTAGAGGTATATGGCATGGGCTGATACCAGAGGCCATGTAGATGTCTTCAGTCTGTGCAGTCACCAGAAACTATATGAAGTCCATGATGCATGCTCCTACTGACTGTACAGGGCAAGGAAGCTTCTTTATTTTTACTGGGTATTTTGTTTATTTACATTTCAAATGTTATCCTCCTTCCAAGTTTCCCCTCCACAAATGCCCTATCCTCTCCCACTCTGCTTCCCCTGCTTCTATGATGGTCCTCCCACACCCACCCACCCACTCCTGCCTCAGTACCCTAGCATTCAGCTACCCTTGGTCATCAAGCCTCCACAGGACCAAGAGGCTCCCCTTCCAGTGATGCCCAATAAAGCAATCCTCTGCTAACTATCCATCTGGAGCCATGATTACCCCCATGTGTACTCTTTGGTTGGTGGTTGAGTCCCTGGGAGCCTGTAAGGAAGTGTCCTTTGCAGTGGTTATCAATGACTGTAGACTCACAGTTGAGAGAGACATAGAAGGCTTCTTTGACAATCCTTATCCTCACCCCCACCCACCAAAACAACTTAGACACAAAGTCATCAAAGGGAACTCATTCAAAAATGTGACAAGAATGTTAGGTATGGGTGGGGAATGCCTCGGAGTTTTTTAGGGCACTGTCCACTGGCAGTTTAAGCATGCCCCAGTGAGTACATAGGCAACACAAATTGAACTTGGGATTTTTTTTTTGAGGGGGGATGGTCACGGGGTGGAAGGGTGGACCTGGGAAGACTGGGAATTAAGTATGATCAATGAGCAATCTGTGAAATTCCCAAATAATCAATAAAAATATTATGCTAGAAAAAAAGATATTGGTGGATAATAAAAATGTATAGTACAATAATTATATGGACTCAATGGCAACAAAATTTATACTTAAATAAGTTTAATAATAAACTTAACACCATGCATGTTTTACCTCAATTTTTTAAAGAAGAACTGGAGAGATGGCTCAGTGGTTAAAAGCACATACTCACGTTGCAGAGGACTTGAGTTCAATTCCTAGCATCCACACTGATCAGCTCACAAACACCAGTAACTCCAGCTCCAGGAAATCTTACACCCTTTGTCCTGTATGGACACCTGCATTCATGTACATATACCCACACATAAACACAGATACACACACAAACAAGATGAACACACACAAACACAGATGCACACACTCAAGTACTCACACAGACACACACACACACACATTTAAGAAGAATATTTAGAAACTAAAGACATGGAAGTACAGACCACATATTGGGAGGAAGAGTTCCAGCATGACTGACAAGAGATATGGAAAAGAAATGAGGTTGAATATGGACAATAAACATTATATTATACACAAGTATGCATATTTTAGAGAATGAAATATGTAAATATATGCAAATAATAATATTGAATGCAAAAAAGGCTGTGAATTTGAAAGAGAGAAAGGAAAGGCTTATGAGAAAGTTTAGAGGGAGAAAATGTGAAGTTGAAATGATATAATTACATTATGATCTCAAAAATAAGAGAACAATTTTTAAATGGAGTAAGTAAACTAAAAGTAAATGAACAAACAAAAATGGCACTGAGAATGTGATCACCAGCAGAGTTCAGACCTATCATGTATAAAATCTTGGGTTTAATCCCCAGACCACAAAAAAATAATGTATGAAAACAAACACTTCAAAAAACTAATGTGAGAATATCAGGGAAAATATAAAGTCACTTTCAAATGACCATTGGGTTCTGATAGGAAGATACTTGTTTCAATGTGTCCCCATCTATGTTGATTTCATGTTTTCTTTCTTAAATACATGAAAGTAATAATAGGAGGAATATATTCTTTCTCCAACCTCAGTCCAGGAAGAAACCCAGAAGGTTAAAGTGAATTGTAAGCAGCCTGGGAGTCAGCAATAGATGAGATCTTAGCAGAGAATAATTATAGTTAGCGAGTGATTAAGAGGGCTCAGAGCCTAAAGTGACCAGCTTCATGCCAAGCTCAGATGCCTCACAGTTTCCATAAGAGCTAACAGATTAGCCAGGTGATAAACAACACTTGTGCCTATGCCAAAGACCTAGGGTAACTTTTAAAACCTAAGATGATTCAAAGTGAGATCTAATGACATTATAGGGAAATACCAAGATATGATCAAACTGTTCATTTATTTATAACAGCTCAATTTATTGTGGTACATTGTTTTATTTGTTACTTCATAAATATTCCTCTTTAAGACATTTTTTTCCTTTTTATATTTTAAAATTTTATGTGTATGGGCATTTGGCCTATATGTATGTCTGTGTAACACACATATGTCTGTTGCCTGTGTAGGCCAGAAACAGGCCTTGGATTTCCTGGAAGTGGAGTTACAGCCAGTTGTGGGCCACCATGTGGGTGCTGTGAATCAAACTTCAATTCTCTAGAAAAGCAGCCATAGTTTATAGACACTGATCCAGCACTCCAGCTCTTGAATTTTGACTTACATGCCACATACATACATGCCACATAGCCACCCAATTCATGCTGCTATTTTAATGAATATCTATTATATATTTAAATCTCACCATGTATAATATATATGTATTTATGTATGTGTGTATTTATATACATATATACATGCATATGTATGTGGATATACATGTACATGCATATATATACACATAAGTACATTTGGATAAATATATATGTTCATACATGCACACATTTGTATATGCATATGTGCATTATGTATGTATGCATATGTGCATATATGAATTATGTACATATGTATATTTTTGCATGTGTATATAGGTGTATGTATATATATGTGTGTGTATATGCATATATGCACATGTGTATATATATACGTATATAGGTATATAGGTTTACAGGTATATGTATATATATGTGTATATGTATGTGCATATGTGTATATGTACATATATGTATATATGTTTACATGTATATGTGCATATATATTTATATGCACACATGTACACATATGTATATATGCATGTTCCTGTTTATGCATATATATATTTGTATATGTATATATTCAGGTATGTATATATGTATATGTGTATGTGTAAGAAACTCACAAGCCTTAGCTTACCAGATTACCTCCTTCCCCCAAGTGAACACCATGGAGTCGGGAATCGATGCAAAAAGCATCCATCTTCCAGCATGCTAGGGTTGCCCTGCACATAAAAGAGGGAGGGAATAACCACACATAGCCCATTCAGTGAACCTTTATACAATTTTAGAGCAGAAACCATTAGGCACAATGTGATTGGCAGAACATTGTGACTTTTAAACTGATTGTTCTTTAGGGAATGAGGTAGTAAGGGCTTAATCAGCCTCTCTTCCAGCCTATGTGCTCTCTAACCTTTCTTTTCTAGGAGGGGAGGGGTGCCTATGTGCTTGGTGGTCTGGTGGAATTTTCCAAAGTTCCTGAGCTGACCTCTTCATTCCCCCCTTTTCTTTGTGTATACTTCAATCCTGAAACTATTGCTGGTATTCTGATAGCTCATACTCCTGGCTTTCTGTATATAGTTCTTTGTATTTCTGCTTTAAGTTCATTAGTTATACTGTACCTATGTGTTCCTTAACAAAAGCAACCAAG
Organism: Rhynchomys soricoides; assembly: GCA_019843965.1. Taxonomy (NCBI): domain Eukaryota; kingdom Metazoa; phylum Chordata; class Mammalia; order Rodentia; family Muridae; genus Rhynchomys; species Rhynchomys soricoides. The sequence continues at coordinate 551,171 of JADRCH010007462.1, read as the reverse complement.
CAGATCAAAATGGAGGGTCCAAAAGTCAACAATAGCAGGAGAAAAATTAAGGTTCCTAGCAGGGTGTATATGAGGGTGGTTAGCCAAAGGGAGGAGATAAACCAAGACTCGAACCAGTCCTGACTCTGTTCTTTCTCTCTCTTCTACTTGGCTATCCCTTCTCTCACCTTGACCATTGTATCTTTAACAATCCCAGAATGGTCTATATAAAAGCAACACTCTTCAGCTAAGGCAGAGCATAGCCCTCCTTGCCAGATGAAAAGTTAAGTCTAATGCCTTCCTATTCTGTAGTACTACTTCTGATAATGAAGTCAGTGATTCTTTAAGATGACTGACAGAGGTTTCTATTCTCTCTATATCTAAATCAATGGCTGTCCCCAGACTGTCATATTTTTTCCTCTGTAAGATCAAAGCGGAGGTCCTGGTGGCTGCCCCAGCCACCCTCAACCCCAACAGAAGGGAGACAGTGAGTGCTGTAACAGGTTTGGTGGCCAGGCACATAGGATGGGGAAAGGAACCAGAATCCAAAGGTACACCAGGCAGTCATGATCAAGGTCAAGTGATCTTGAGCTTGAGCAAATTGTCCATCTTCTGTACCATCCAGTGGGTGTCTCTGGGGATCAGGGTGTCTGCAAGTTTCACACGGGAAACATTCACCCAGGTCGCAATACCATCTAACTTGAGGACTGTGGCAGTAGCTAGCAGTTCCAGGAAGGGTCCCTTTCATCAGGGTTCCAGCGACTGTGCCTGATGCCTCCTTACATAGATCCAGTCACCTGTCTGGAAGAGGTAAGGGGTCTCTGGCATCCCTGGAGCATTTAAGGCAGACAATTTGGGCAAAATCTCATGTTGTGCAATACCTCCTGGGATGGGTCCAGTGGACCTCAAGGGAGTTGGGGTACCAAACAGGGTCTCAAAGGGGGTCAGGTTAAAATGGTAGGGGGTGTTCTGGGCTCAGAACAGGGCCAAGAGGAAGGGCACCACCCAGTCTGAGCCAGCTTCCAAGGTGAATTTAGTTAAGGTCTCTTTTTGGGGGTTTGTTCATTCTATCTGCTCTGAGCTTTGGGGACAGAACTCACAATGGAGCTTCCAATTAGTCCCCAATATCTCTGCCAATCCCTGACTTACCTTAGAACAAAAGCAGGACCACTGTCTGATCCAATTACCTTGGGTACTCCGAACCTCGGGAAAGTTTCCTCTAATATCTTCTTGGATACCATGGTAGCTGTTTCCTGCTTTGTGGGGAATGACTCAACCCATCCAGAGAAAACATCTACAAACACTAGAAAGTATTTGTAACCATATTTTCCTGGCTTAACTTCTGTAAAATTGACCTCTCAATATACTCCAGGCTGTTCTCCCCTAAGTCTTTTGCCCTGTTTACTCTTGGCTGCATAAACATTCACTTGCTGGCATATCTTACATTGTTCTACTATCTCTCTGGCCCAGCACCTGAGGTCTATTACATATACTTTAGGACCCTTAACTGCTTGGACAAGCTTTATATCCCATAAATGAGTCCATCTGTGCATTTGGCCTAGTAAGTCTTTTGCTTGCTTTCTTGGAAGCATAGTTTTCTTCCTTGTGTGTGTCATTGCCCTTCCTTCTCTAGGTAATGGTAGGGTGGCTAGCAATCTGAGCCCTTTCTCCTTCAGTATATTCTAAATGAGGAGATCCCTTAATCCATTCCCATTTCCCAGCAGGTGTTTTTTCTTGCAGGCCCATAACCAGGATAGGCTCCTGCATAGCCACTTCTCAAGCCACTTGATCTGCCTGGTTATTGTCCTGGGACACTGAGTCTCTTCCCTTCTGATGTCCTAGGCAGTGAATAATACAGTTGCTGGCATCCAAGAGATCCAGGATTTCCCGTTTGTTTCTTATGATGTGAGCAGTCCTCTCTCTTGGCATATAGCCCTGTGGACGTGGGCTGTGGCAAAGGCATGCCTGCAATCCATGTGGATGCTAATTTCCTTGCCATCTTGCCTACATTGTCTTGATCTTTCCAGAAGGAGGAGAGCCTTCATGGCTCCTTACAGGGTCTCTGGGTCATCCCCCAGATACTCCGTGGTCTCAATGTTGAGGATGCCTGCCCGCTGCCCTTGACTGCACCAGATACTGTAGGCTCTCCAAGTCCCGCCCCTTGATGCTTGTAAGCAAACTGAAAGTTCAAGCAGACTTACAGACTCAGACTCTGACAAACAAAGAGACAGACAAGAACCATGGTACCTGCTCGAGCCATTTCTCCTATTCACTGCTCCAGTGTGTCCCATGGGGGATCGCTTCCCAACCATTGCACCAAATGTAATACTCTCACAAGCCTTAGCTTACTGGAGACCACTGAATAAACACCATGAAGTTGGGGATAGATGCAAAAAGCAAGAGGAATTTATTGTTCCAGCATGCTGGTGTCACCTGGCACACAAAGGAGGGAGGGAGAGACCACACTCAGCCCATTCAGCAAGCTTTTATACAGTTTTTAGAGCAGCAGCTATTAGGCACAATGTGATTGGCAGAACAGTGTGACTTTTAAACTTATCTTTAGGGAATGAGGTAGTAGGGGTTTATTAAGTCCCTCCCTTCTAGCATATGTGCTCTCTAACCTGTCTTTTTCAGGAGGGGAGGGGTGCCTAAGTGCTTGGGGGTCTGGTCGAATTTTCCAAAGTTCCTGAGCTGACCTCTTTATATGTATGTATATGTATGCATATATTTATGTACGTATATATGAATAAATTATGTCCATTTACTTAGGAATCTTTTGGTTCACATATGTATTTATTTCTCTTGGGCCAATATTTGAAAGTGGTCATATGATCAATGTATATTTACTTTTTTTCAGCAACCTCATTGTTTTACAATAAGATTGTGAATGCAGTTGTTCCCTTGTGCAAGTTTATCGGCAATACATGAGAACTGTGATTTTTACCTAGCTCATGCTTTGGTGGATTTCTCCTCCCCACCCTCTCAAATCATTCAACCATGCTTTGTGCTTTGACACCAGAGAAAAAAAAGTTCTTTGAAGCTTGCTTACCAATTGCACCTACTATATATAAATAATAAATACAAAGAACCTGAATATGGAAGTCTGTCTGCAGTGTATGCTTAGAATGAAAGTCTATCTTGAAGATCTTTACTGGATTATCTTACAGGAAACATTTCAGTCCTGGGTGATTTTCCATGAATCTAATAGAGTATTATTATTAATTAAATTTTATAAATCAAACTTTTATAGTTTGTTTTGAAACATTTTCCAACTCCATTAGATGTGACTAAGGCAGTGATAGTAAGCCTCAGTATAGAAGCCAGGGGCTATGGAGGATACTGCTGTGGTTAGTTTAAAGGACAGACATGATGGGTTCTTTGCCTATGGTGCTAGTAGTTGAAGTAGGAGTAGATATATTAGCAATAACTTTTGGATGTAATTCCAAAAGATTTAAGGATGAAAAGGCAATCTGAATAAAAGAAATGTCCATGATTTTCAAAGGTTTAGAATTTAGATGATTTGGATTTTGAGAAGCCTAGTAAATATTCATATTCATAACATAGAATAGATAGATGAATGTGAGTATAGAGCTCAGACAGAAAATAAATAATTACAAGTTATGTACACATAAACACATGAAACTATATGGGAAGATCTTGCTAGCATATGAGACTATATATATATATATATATATATATATATA
>JADRCH010007462.1:510917-547388 GCA_019843965.1 Rhynchomys soricoides | reverse complement strand
ATATATATATATATATATATATATATATATATATATATATGCCAGTTACAAATAATACTAAGCATACATAATGATAACAAATAAAAGGTGAGGCCATGTGGCTGGGGCGATGGCTCAGCAGTAAAGAGCACTGGCTGTTCTTCCAGAGGTCCTGAGTTCAATTCCCAGAAACCACATGGCAGCTTACAACCATCTATAATGGAATCCAATGTCCTTTTCTAATGTGTTTGAAGAGAGCACAGTCTACTCATATACACAAAATAAATAAATCTTTTTAAAAAGGGAGACCATGAATTCAAAAGGGAACAAGGGCTTGAGAACATGGAATGGATTAGAAGGCTGAAAGGAAAAGGGAGAAATAATGTAAAAAATTAGATTTTAATTCTAAATACATATAAATAAAAATGATAATTTCTTACCTATTTTTAAAAGGACTTGAGAATTTGTCATTCAATTATTTGGTCTAGTAACCACTTATCTTTTCAGTTCTTAGACCCCATTTGGTACAGACCCTTGTAGGCCCTGTACATGCTGCCTCGGTCTTTGTGAGTTCATATTGCACTGATATCGTTGATTTAGAGGGCCTTATTTTCTTGGTAGCCTCCATCCTGTCTGTCTACCTCCTCTTCTGCAGGGTTCTCTGAGAAGTATGGGGAAGGATTTGATGGATACTTCACATTTATGGTTGAGTAATCTCCTACATCTCCTGTAGAAGAAAATTTCTCTGGTAAACAATGCAGTGTCCTATCAGTATAGCAGAGTGTCACTAGAGTCACCTTAGACATAGATTTGGATTTACCCTTATGTCTCTGGGCAATCCAGTCTCATATTCTTGGTCACCTGTGCAATGACAGGTATGGGCTCCATCTTGTGGAGTGGACCTTAAGTCAAATTGAATATTGATTGGTTACTCCTACAAGTTTAGTGCCGCCACTGCCCTAGCATATTTTGCAGGCAGGACATCATTGTAAATCAAAGGGTTTGTGGCTGGTTTGGTGTTATGTTTCTCCTTTGGGAGCATGCAGAGTGCCTTCCTGTACCAAGGGCACTAACATGCAGGGGTGAAGGCTCTGTGTAGGTACCAGTTTGAGTTCCCCACTTTCAATGAGTTATGTAGGTGTTGTCTTTGGCAATGGGACTTTTTGTCAGTTTGTGTAGAGCAGTTTGTGTAGAGTCTTGGCAATATTCTAGGCTGTTCGGGGGTTCATATGGGAACTGTTTGACCAACAATTCAAATGCTATATAAATATCCAGCTTTAAAGGCATTTAACAAACACGCACAGTATGAACAGCACATTATTTGTTGCTCTGGTTATACCAAATGGGTTTTGATTGTTTTAAATAACTCATGTATAGAAACTTAATAGTGAACACATTTCTTTCTGGAGATTCCTTACATTTTTAACTGGTGTCACTGATTATTTTCCATTACTTAACATAGAAAAGGAAACTTAGTAAAAATTATTAAGTCAGAGCCTCCCCACACTCAACAAATAGCATTTATTAGAATGAATTTCAATCATCACAATAAACTCATTAAGGTTTTTCTGTATGTTAGTATATGTATATGTATATATATGTATACATATACATATATATAAAACACACATATCATGTATTTTAGTAATTTATATTCCCCATTGCCCCTATTTTCTCCCCCCCCTCTCTTTGCGGCTCTTTTGAAATATTCCTCCTTTCTATTTTAATTCCTTTTTTGTATGTGAAATTATGCCATACACCACTTTCTGAACTTAGCTAATTTTGTTTAACATAATGATCTTCAGTTCTATCCATTTTCCTAAAAATGCCATGACATTGGATTTTTTTAACTCTGAAAAAAGTCTACTTGTATATACAGAAATTTGTTCATAACCATTCATCTGTTAGTTTGGATCTAGCCTAATTCGCTAATTTAAGCCCATTGGTTTTTAGCAAGTTAATCTCCTATAAGCAATGAAAGCCTATGATGAAATAAGATTTAAGACAAAGATAAAATAAATGCCTAGTTTCATGTGAAACATTGAAAAATAAAGTTCCATGAAGCTTAAAAGAGACTTACATAAGTACCAAGTAGATGAAAATCTAATACTTTCCACAAACAGAATGAAAAAGATGGGCCATTTATGCAATCTTTGTCTATATTTGTTGTTATTATTATGTGTATGTACATATTCATGTGTATATGGGTGTGTTCACATGTGTGTGTGTGTGTGCACTTGTGTGTTGAAGACAGAGGTTGATAGTCACTGTGATCCTAACTCACTCTCCACTTCATATTTTGGGATAGGATCTTTCTCTGAACCTGGAGCTTGCTTCATTTGATGAGAATTCCTAGCCAGCAAGGCCTGAGCATTTCCCTACTTCTGCATCCTTCCCACCATTGCTGAACGTACAGGCTTACATAACCATGCCTGGCCTTTTTACTGGGTACTGGGGATTGGAACTCATGCCCTTATGTTGGTATGCCAAGCAGTTTACTTGATTGAGATACTTCCCCAGCTTCCTTTGTTGTTTATTTTGTTACTAGTCAGTGATTTAAGGACTTCTGCTTAAAATATTTAAGTGGAGTAAGGATGTTGGCCAACAGTTCCCCATTACAGAGGAAATAATCTTTATTGGCTCCCACGCTAGTTCTCTAAATCTACTGTCACATATCTCAGGCATGACTGACAAGGAGAGTAAGCAAACTCATCCACATGCAGAGTTTACCACAGCCCCACAGTCAGTGCTCCAAAGAAGAATCTCAGCATTCCCTTGGGTCTATCTGTGCACATATTTCAGGGACCAGGGTGTAATGATGGTTCATTTCAGGCACACTCACTTCTCTGTCATCACTAGCAATCAATTTTAAGTGCTCCAAGTCTTCCCTAAAGATGTTATGAATTTGAAGCTTCTACTTGACTCATTTTTAAGTCCCCTGTTTTTATTAATCATATCACAATTACAATAAATTTGATAACAGTCTAACAGTCAAATGTTTTATAATATTAATTAGAAACTAACATGAATAACAAAGGTGGTGGTTGTGGTGGTGATGATGTCTACATCTTTCAAAACACTAGTTCAACCAAGTATCATATCCTGTGGGTAAATGGATAGATACATGCACAGCATCAGTCAGTCAGACACAAGTTAAAGCAGCAGGAATGTCTCGTAGCAAGCGTTTTTTTCTGTCTTCCATCAGTTTGGCCCAGGCTATTATAAATACAATATGTTGTTAAATTTCTATTATTATCTTTCAATTGTGTAATTGGAGAGTTGTTAGGATCCTATACGGTCATATCTTTCATGTACTCTCCCAATACAGTTATACTTTGTGTAACATTTGTGGAGGTCATTTAGACTTCCCTTAAATTTATCCAGCGATAGAAAACTCATGTCTTGAAAAGATGGTCTGCAAATTGCTTTTAGAAAAGCTCCTTTGTGGGTTGGATATGAGCAATTTTCTTATCACTATAATCATCATTACTACGTTAAAGCACATTAAATAAGGAGAAGACATTTACTACATGACCACCTGTATTTGAAACTCTAACTACCATTGCTCAGCATCTGTGACCAGCCCCTAGACCACTCATCTATTCTGAAGTTCTAAAACTTCTACTATTTCATCTTTTCTTAACCTTTATTTAAATACCTGTTAAAGTTTCCCACCAATTTTTCTATAATGAAACAAACCTGTGTTTACATGATGGCTTTCTACTATGACACATATGAAACATGGGAAATTATTACTCTTGAGTTATTATGAGAATTAAAATGATAGAGAAGTCTCATCCAATATCATCAAACATTATCCTACTTGCATTATACATATTAACAAGTTCACTTCTAGTAACATCCCTAGAGCCAAAATATACTACTTCAAAGTCAATTAATTACATTATAGTAGTGGTTTGCTAAATATTCTGCTCATTTTCTTCCTTGTTCATTTGTTCCCATTCCATTGGGCCCTTTCCAGTTGTGCAAAAGCTTAAATGTGAATCTGACTGTGGACTGTTTGCAAACAAAAAGAGGTAGGGAAATTTCTCTGAAGTCTAAGATCAGGCTTTATTTGGATACTATGCAGACCAGATTGGTATTATTAATGTCTCAATTTATGACCAAATGAAGATCCATCCCTATATTATAAATCTTTTATTCCTTAACAAGAATTTACTGTATGCCCAAGGAAGAGGGGTGGGGAGGGCAGTTGGATACATGTACTTAGAATAGGAAAGGGAATAGTGAGAATTGAAAGGTTCAAGTGGAGATGAGGAGGAGGAAGTTGAGAGATGGAAAGTGGTGCGTCAGAGAAGCAATTAAACCAAAGGATGTATGGAAATACCACAAGGATGCTACTTTGTGAGGGAAGCCCCCACACCCACCCCAGGGACCTACCCACCTTGAAACATCAAGTTGCAGCAGGACTGAGTGCATCCTCTCTCACTGTGACTGGACAATGCAGTCCAGAGAAGAGAAGGGGATCAAATAGCTGGCAACAAAGCCAGAGACAGTCCCTGCATCATGTGGGGACTGTCTGCATGTCTGCAACATGAAGCCCAAGCTGCTCATCTGCTACAAATATGTAGGAGGCCTAGGTCCAGGCACTGCATGCTCTTTGGTTTGTGGTTCAATCTCTGTAAGCCCCTACCGGCCCAGGTCAGTTGACTCTATATCTTCTTATAGAGCCCTTGACCCTATGGGTCACCCCATCTTTCTCTAACTTTTCCACATGACTCCTTGAGCACCACCGAATGTTTGGCTGTGGTCTCTGCATCTGTTTCCAGTGGCTGCTGGATGAAGCCTTTCAGGAGAGAATTATGCTAGGTTCCTGTCTATAAGCATAGCAGAGTATCATTAACAGTGTGGAGGTTGGCTCTGTCTCATGGAGTAGGTCTCAAGTTGCTAAGTTGGGCCTCCAGGAAAGCAGACCTGTACTTGTACTTTCTAATAAAGACTGTATATTTATACCTATGACTTCATTTCTTAGTAGAGTATATTAAAAAAATCTTTAGCATACAAATTGTAAAACATATTTTCATAAAAATACTTTTAATAATAAAAAGATCATATTTTTTAAATCACAAAAAAAGAAGAAATGTTCTAAGATGGAACCTGTATAAAGAAAATCCTAAATTGGGTCATTTTTCATGGAAGGAAATTTAATGTGGGACTCAAAGGGTTAGCTGCAATATCTGTGTATAAATGTGGGACAAAGGTATTGGAATAGAAATTAAAACATTGAGGACCCTGAGGAGACCTGATCAGGAACCCCAAATACAGTCCTTGTGGTTGAAGTTGGGTGAAAGGAGCCAGGAATGAGGTTGGAATGTTAGGGTGGAGCCTTATTGTGTCAGGTGTTTGTGCCTGAACTAAGGTTTTCATTGGGATGGGATGCTGGAAATTTGTAGTCGTTGTTCTTAGAAAAGTTTCTGAAAGTCAGCTGCAGGAAAGCATGTGATAAGGTGATGTTGCCACCCAATCTTATAAGCCACCTGAAATTTATAGACAAACCTGCAGTCATCTCCTCAGTCCTTCTCATTTCTGTCACTGCTGCCTCATCACCCACTCTCATATGGCATACCTCAGGTTGCTCTCCTATGTGTAGTTCTTGCCTGCCAGTTTTTCATATATGTTCTTTTAAATTGGAGATCACTTACAGTTAACTACTGAAAGAAAGGCTATTACATATAATTTACACAATTATGATTTAATCTTATGCATTGTATTAGAATTTATATATTAAGGGTAAGATTGATTCTACCAATATCAGTAACAAAGCAAAGTATAGCTGGGGAATTGTGGTATGATGTGATATAAATTCATAAACATGTATCACCTTTGAACTTAAATTTAAAAATACTGATGGGGGAATAAAATCTGGAGGGTAAAAAATAAATAAATTATATATATATATCAGCAACACAATGCATGACATAAGGCCAGGAAGCATTACCATCTCTTCACTGAGAATTTAGAGGCTGTTGCATTGCACTGACCTCTACTCCTCAAGAAATGAAAATGTTTTTTAGTAATAAAAAAATCAATTTTAGTCATAATTTGTATGCATGTGTGTATGTGTACTCATACCACCACATGCATGTAGAGTTCAGAGGACATCTTTTAGGAAATTGTTCTCACTTTTCACTATGGATTCCAGGTATCTTATTCAGGTCGTCAGGCTTGTGAAGCAGAGACTTTTACCACTGAGCCTTATTGCTGGCTCAGTTATCTTTGTGAATGATCTCAAATAATCAATTCCCCAGACCCCGTTTCCTTTCTGTAAGTCTGGACCTAATGTCTGTAAAAAAGAATGGTTATAACAATTACTCAGATGCTGAATGCATGTGAAAGAACCTTGCAAAAATCACAGTTCGCATGTGCAGTGCAACCAACAGAATGACAAATCTATTGCTTTATAACATGCAACATTGTTTCTCTTTCTCAAAGTCATACATCACATTTAAATTAATTAATTGTTTATGCCATCATTAGAGTCAAAATAGATACCTTATGTTTTGATGGCTTCAGGTTATTTTAGTAGATTTATGTAACTGGACTACCATCTGGAAGGATACTTAGGAAATGTTTTTCTTTTTATTGTATTTGAGCTTGTGAACATGCATGCAGAAGCCTTGAGGCAATAAGCCTCTAGAATTGGCATTACAGGAGTTTGTGAGGTGCTGGGAACTGAACTCTCGTCCTCAGACCCTTAAATGCTGAGCTATCTATCCAGCCCTGAGGGAATCCATCGTTATTCCTACTTTGTAACCACTCTGGTAGGAATTGAGATGTTCTTAGATAAGGAATTAAGATATTCTAAATATCCCTTTGGCTATCAGACAACTGAAACAATGGACCTCAAGAAATTTGAATTTTCTCAGGAGTCTCAGGACAAGTGAAAGAAAACACCAGGGCAGTGGCCAGCCAGGAAGAAAGTTATGATATTCCAGAAAGGAAATCCACACAGTCCTGAAAAAACATCAGACCATCTTTCAGGAGGTACTGACACAATAGTGACAGGCTGAACCACACTTTAACTGTGAGGAATGCTTAGGTATGTATATCTCTTTCACTCTGCTTACCTGAAGATGTATCAGGTAGGGCCAGAGACTACAAGACCCCTTGCTGTCAGGATTTTGATACATTTTGGTTTTCTCTAATGGTCTCCATTTGTTATAAAGAGAGGCGATAGCTACATTTATCTGTGGGTATATGGATAAATATTTAGAATGCAGTTAGAAATGCTGGTTTAGTAAGTGGACATTTCTAGATTCTCCTCCATGATCCATAATTTCACTAATCCTGAGGAGCTGGCTAAGTTTTCAGTACCAGGGATGAGTTCCCTCTTTAAAGACCAAATAAAGAGCTGGTGGTTACCACCAAGATCAGAGTACCACTATTGCCCTGTTAGAGTTGCCATGGTTATCATCATTGTTTTAGTTCATAGACATCGTACCTGGGTAGAAATATTGACTGTGTCCCTCCCTTGAAAGCCTGCATGGCAACTTCTGGTACCATGAAAGCAGTCCTCAGGTATGAAGTTTTCAAGTCAGAGCTAGCTTGGATGCTTGGGTCCTGTGTCCAAAGTACATGGTGTATTCAGAAATGGTGTCTTACAACCTCTGGAAGGGTATCAAGGGCAACATCAATAGTGTATAATGCTTTGGCAGTCCCTTGGACTGCGATGACCAACAACCCAAAAGGAAGTTGCTCGTGTTTGGTATTGTTTTTATTTTTGTTTTGTTTTAAGATAGTCTATGGCTTTTGTAGGAAGCACTGCTAGTGCAAATGGAGAAATTTCATTTAATGTATATCTGTATACACATAGACATATATGTATTATCTGGAATTTTAAACAATAATATAATGATTCCTTATGACTTTTACATACATCATTAATTTACCTTTTGCCCTCCTTCTATATTTATATCCTTTCTTCCTCCCTTAAAGCCTCCCCAACCTGCTTTTTCTATTTCCTCCTTAGATCACTTTCACCCTTATATTTCCCCTTGCTATTGCTAACTTGTGCATGATGGTCCCCTTTAACAACCCTGGTATTTGTTCTTACTCCATGCAGTATACCCATATCCAATGATTTGAAAGTCTGGACCTCAGATAAGAGAGAACATGTAATGTTTGACTTTCTGTGTCTGGGACACCTCAGTAAATATAATCTTTTCTAGTTCTACCCACTAACCTACAAATTTATGATTTCATTTCTCTTTATAGATGAATAGTATTTCATAGTGTTTATGTGCCACATTTCCATTATTCATTCATATGCTGAAGGACATTTATGGTGTGTGTGTGTGTGTGTGTGTGTGTGTGTGTGTGTGTGTGTGTGTGTTTGTCCATTTCCTATATATTGTGAATGCAATAGCAACTGACCTGGCTGGGTATGTATCTGTGAAGTAGGATGTACTTTGGGCATTTGCTAAGGCGTGGTATAAGTAGGTCACATGGCTGATTTATTTTAGCTTTATGAGGATATGCCACGCTGATTTCCAGAGTATTAAAGCAGTTTACAATCCTACCAACAGTGAAAGAGAGTCCCTTTCCCCAGTTGGCTTTCTAGAACTTGCTGCTGGTTTTGTCAAACTTTGCCATTCTTACTGAGGAAAGACAAAAATCTCAAAGTTGTTTTGATTTGCATTTTCCTAATTGCTAAGGATAATGAACATTTTAAAACTATTTCTTAGGTGTTGTTACTTTTTTTGGGAGAAATTCTCTATTAACAACCTAAGACTGGAGCTGGAAAGATGGGTCTGTGGTTAAGAGTATTTCCTGCTCTTCCAGATGTCCTAATTTCAGTTCCCTGTAACCGCATGGTGGCTCACAACCATCTGTAATGGGATCTGATACCCTCTTCTGGTGTGTCTGAAGACAGCCACACTGCACTCATATACATAAAATAAATTAATAAATCTTAAAAAAGAAAAAAAGAATGCAAGACAAATTTTGGAATTTATCATATTTGGTTTTATTAATATTTTGGTTTGGTTTGGTTTGACTGTTTTATGAGTTCTTCGCATATTCTGGATATTAATACTCTGTCTGATATAAAATATATAGCTGACAAATATTCCTTCACATTCTGTAGGCTTTTTCTTCACTTGTTTGTTATTTGTTTGTTTTTTTGTTTGTTTGTTCTTTCTTTTCTTTTCTTTTCTTTTGTTTTCTTTTCTTATGCAGAGGTTTTTCAGTCATATGAGTTCCCAGTTGTCAATAGTTGACCATAATTCTTGGGCAAAAGAAAACCTATTCTGAATTCTTCCTGTAGTTTCGGTGTTTCAAGTTTCACACTGAGGTGGTCATATCTTTGATCTATTTGGAGTTTAATTTTTGTGGACGATGATGTAGATTTGTATACATATAGACATCCAGTTTTCCTATTTGTTAAGGATGCTGCTCTTTCTGCATTATATGTTTTGTTATTTTTATCAATATTAGAAAACTTTAGTTATGTATACCAATGTCTGATTCTTCAACTTTATTCCATTGTTCTACATGTATGCTTTTGTGCCAGTAGCATATTATTTCAATTACTATGGCTCTGTAAAGTATATTAAAACCTGGGATGATGGTCCTCCAGCATGATTCTTTTTGCTGAGGATTATTTTAAGTATTGTTAGTCTTTTGTAGTTCCATATGAAATTTAACATAGTTTTCTTTTTTCTTTCTTTTATTTCCCTGTATTTATGTGAAGAATGAGGTAGAGATTTTGACTGGGTTTTCATTGAATTTGTAAGTGCCTTTGTTGTGTGACAAGACATTTCTTTGGGAGATGCTACATACATTGGTGAACCATGAGTTAAATTGGGGTTACTTGCAGAAATACAGATGAAAAGTTACTTACAGGAGTAGAAATGACAACAGCATCTACATCACCAAAGCCCATCCAGCATGCACAAAAGCTAGAAACCTAGAGCACTCTGAAAAGCCTGTAGAGAGCTCAACAGATTGGAGAGTGTCCCTTCCAAGTGACTCAGTTGCTCCTAAATTTCTTCCAGGCAGCTTGGCTGGTATCTGCTTTTCCCGGGCAGTTTGCCTGGTCTCAGAGTCTTCTTTACAGTTTGGGTTGCTAATTGTGACTCTTAGCAGCTTGACTTCTTTACTCTTGGGAGTGAGCAAGTACTTGTGGGAGAGGCCTAAAGAATCTGGTCCGGTTCAGGAACTTTCTTATTTTGAGTTGTTTACCTTCCTGCTTAAGGAGCTTCCTTGTATTATAGAATATTTCAATCTCAGAGGAAAGAACAGGGCTTTTGGTAGAATGGAACAATGTGTGAGCTCTTTCTGCTATCTAGTGTCTCTTTCTTCAAATAATTAAAAGTTTTCACTGTAGAAGTCTTTCATTGTTTGGGTTTATTTGTAGATACTTTATTTACTGTTAGCCTACTGTGAATAAGAGTGTATCCGTGATCACTTTCTCTGTGTGTTTGTTGTTGATGTATAGAAAAGATATTGATTTCTACAAGTTGCTTCTATATCCTGCCACATTACTGAAATTGCTCATTTTTTCAAGTTTTTGGTAGACACTTTGGGGTCTCTTATGAATAATAGCACATCATTTGAAAATAGGTATAGTTTGATATCTTTTTCTGTTTGCATCCTTTCATTTCCTGTTACTCACTGTGGCACTGTTTGAGAGAAGAAAGCTCCAGGTGAGTTGAAACAGTAAAAAAAAAACAAAATAAGTGATCTCCTAGACTCAAACATCAGTTCAAGTTTTTGAATCTGCCTATCGATGTTTAGAGAGTGACTCACATATTGTCCATTGCAAAATAGCTCAAAAGAGAAACACAAATTCAGTGTATCAGAATCTCTCCCAACATTTGTTAATCTGAATTTACATTTGCTTTAAGATACTGAAAATCCTTAGATGGTCCAAAGACAGGTAGGTTAAGCATGTATTAACAGAGATAATAGGCAGCTTTAACAGGCTCTTGGAGTTGTACACATTTCAGAATAGGAGCAACTTGACATAAGAAAAAAAGCAGAGATAAAGTGGAATTCTTTGAAACCTTGTCTCTTGTCAGATGAGCCTTTGTAAAGGATGGTTTGAATTTTTGAGGTGCACATACATCTTTTTCTCACTGAAAATGCCACAAGAAGTTGACAGGGAGTGAGAAATAGGGAGAGCTGCCTAAGGCATTAGTGAGTTGGAAGAAGGTCAACAACCTATTTCGAGCTCATTAAATCTATTATCTGGGTTCAGAGTGGTCCCAGATGGAACTTGTGCTGACATACCCAGAATTTTCTCTCTAGCCCAGAGTAATGGGATAGAAAGAGGAAAGTATCCCTTCCTGCTAAACATAACGAATGAGGATTGCAGACTCCCTGGATTAGGTAGGACACCTTAACTACATACATAATTAATGTCAATTGTTTTAAGAGGCTTAAGTTTTATTTGGTCAAAAAAATCCACATGGAGGTTGAAGAGATAACTCAGCTATTAAGAATAATTGTTGCTCTTGCAGGAGATCCAGATTAATTTCACAGCATCCACACATGGCAGCTTTCAACCAACTGTAACTTCAGTTCAGGGAACTGAAGTACCCTCTTCTTACCTCCAGAGGAACTAGGCATGTCACAGCACACATACATAAAAGAAAACACTCATAAAATAGTTTGAAAAAACTGCACAAATTGAAGAGTACACTTATCTAGTCATTTAAAATCCACTGTGAATGACTAGGGGAATTGTTCAGTGAATAAAGGTACTTGCTGTCAAGCTTGATAAACTTGAGTACCTGAATCCATACCCAGGGTCCACATGGTAGAAAAAGAGAACAGAGTAGCCTTTGACTTCCACATGTGTGCTACAGCAAATGCATGCCACACTCCCCCACAATAAATACAGGTTAAAAAGAGAAATCCACTCCAATATTATTCTCTACCTGCACTTAAAATTCAGTCTTGTCTCCTCGAACTCTGTACACATCATGCATTCTTGGAAATATTGTACTGGTTTCAATGCCTACCCTCCTCTTGCCAGACAGTCTGAATTTTGGCCCAAGGATCCACAGGACTAATGCCACAAAATCACAAAGTATTATGAATAGAAAAAAAACACTTTTTAATTAGCCATAAAAGTTTTAATTTTCTTTATAAATGTCTTTAGTAAGAGCTAATTCAAGAACAATCTCATCTTACCTTTTAGAGAAGCATCTTTAATAAGAAATGACATGACCTCTCAAAAAGTTACAACAATGGCTAGAGTAGAATCCTCATCTAGCATGGGATGCCATGGATTCCATCCCCAGTACAATAAAAACAAAACAAACAAACAACAAAACACCCAGACAACCCTCTGACTGAATCTTCAACCAAATTGACTTATTTTATTTTTTGCTTTATTTTTAAAGCAAACTAATTATCACATCATTAACTCCTTAAAGATTTAAGATAGTGGGGATGGAGAGATGGCTCAGCTGTTTTAGAGCACTGACTGCGTTTCCAGAAGTCATGAATTCAATTCCCAGCAACCACATGGTAGCTCACAACCATCTGTAATGGGATCTGATGCCCTCTTCTGGTGTGTCTGAAGACAGATGCAGTGTGCTCACATACATAAAATAAATAAATCCTTTAAAAAAAAACTGCTTAAAAAAAGAAAAGATTTAAGGCAGAGATTTCTCCCTCATTATAAATACACACTATTTATTTCACATATGTAACTGTTATTTTATAAGTTAAATGTAGTGGTTACCCCAATGTTAAAATGAGTAGATTGATTAAATGGTACAATGACCACTGAGGTAGTAAAACAAGAATATGTGGTTTATTTCATTGTCTTACCCTGGAAAGTTTGACTTCATTACCCCTGGATCCTATCACACCTCTCCTACCTTCAATGTGAGGTTTCTTTCCATCTACTGACACTTTGATTTGTTATTTGAAAGCTTCTGAAAGTCACAACATTGTTCTCGCATGAAGTTTCGCTAACCCTCATTTGAAATCAGATCTCTCCCTGAGTCTTAAATAAAAATGTTTTTAATCACATAATTTTGTTGCCTTTGTGTGAATCAGCCCAAAGATATATGCTGAGAATGTATCCCAGAATGCTATTCAATAATTGAAGATGCCTGTTGGTTTCACAGTGTCAGCTCTCCTCCATCATTTTACTTATGTCAGACCTAGGAATGGCACCCCAGTTGCTGAAGCCATTGAGTTTAGTATCTCCTTAAAAGTATACTTTCTATGTTTAGGCAGCAGAATGTCAAGATCATTCCTTTAATTTGAGAAGTTTGCATCTGAGGATGGAAGAGATGGGATGAGGTGAAGATAGGTACAGATATTCTACATGTTTTGTGTGCATTTTGCTCCTTTTGAAAATAGTTTCACTGGCTTTCCTGCATTGATGCTATAGTGTATTGGTCTTATCCTCATTACAAACAAGAAAATACCTGGCTTCATTACTGTAGCCCAACAGAGAAATGAGTTCACAAATGTTCTATGAAATAGTACAAGT
Source organism: Rhynchomys soricoides (assembly GCA_019843965.1). Lineage (NCBI taxonomy): Eukaryota > Metazoa > Chordata > Mammalia > Rodentia > Muridae > Rhynchomys > Rhynchomys soricoides. The sequence continues at coordinate 533,932 of JADRCH010007462.1, read as the reverse complement.
CTTGACTGTCATATGAAAGTAAAATGACCAAATAATAATGATTTTAACTCACTGGTGAGAAAGCTTATGCATAATGATAACCAGTCAAAGGGAGGATTTCAAAAGGAAGATCACAATCACACACAAGGAATATTACAATTCATGCAAAAAGAGAGAGAAAATATCCTTTGGAAGTTCAGAGGGAGACTGGACATCTATGTTGAAAATACTTTGCATTGCTCTGTTGTCTTCAGTTTGCAGAGGTGTTAAATGAATGAAAGGCTGTGATCAGCCAGATTCAGAAAGCCTAGAATGGTATGCACACAACTTACAGTTTTCCACTAACAAAATAATCTTCCTCTACATACATCAGCTTTGTGAAAAGTAGCCTAGACTTTGGCAAGACTTACCAATGGGCTAGAAGCCATAAACTCCCTGCTGCCAGGTCTTCTTGAGTCTTTATGTGCTTGAACTGGCCAACATACCAAAACATTCCTTGGACCTTGTTTTAAGATGCCTTCAGTCTGCTTTTGAACTTATGTCTTTCCTCTATGTTCCTTCAAGATGATACCATTTAATCATATGACAATTAGAATGTTATGACATGGAAATAGAAGAGACTAGCCCCTCACAGAAAAAGTAACACAGACTCAAAAGTCAAAAGGATCTCATTCAATTTCCACTACAGATTTTAATCACCTAAAGATAAAGAAGAATTAAATGTGTTCCTCTCACCCATAACGTTAGGCCCAGCCTGCCGCATCAGCTTGCTTTTGTCTTGGATTTATTTCCAGTCTTTTTTTTTTTTTGTCACAGCTTTTACTTTTGTTTCTATACATTTTATTCTATACATTTCTATACATTGGAAATACGTGAAAGAGACATACATACATACACACACGCACACACACACAGGCGTGTACTGATAGTCTACATATGTCTATTAGAATTAAATCTTCTACCCCAAAGTGTGTTATCTATATTGTATACATATATGTATATGCATATGTACATATATATGTATATGCTAATACAATGGAGAAGAAATGCTAATATGAAGTACTGAATAATACCAACCACATGTAGTATATTTCTGAATTATATTTTTTTCTTGATGGTTAAAATCAGAATGCCTGAGGAGTGAGAGATGACTCTGGATAATAATACTCACTGGCTAATCCTTACAGGGGACCTGGGTTCCATTCTCAGAACCTACACAACAACTCCCAACCATCAGTAACTCCAGTTGCAGGGGATCTGACACCCTCTTCTGGCCTACTCAGTAACCAAGCATGCACAGACATACATGCAGGCCATTTAGCCTACATGTAAATAAAATTAATAAATAAAATCAGATTGAGTTATAGAAGTAGACATTGGGTTATTTTTTAAATACTAAAAGAAACTCAAATATTCAAAACACTATGGTCTTGTCTCAGTTGGTTTATGACCCAAAGTGGAGCCATTTTACCCTATGGTCTTATTTGGTAAGCTAGAACATGAATGGATTTACCTGAGTAATCCCTGAAACATGTTTCAGTTGCCACAATTTCATAATACTTTAGGCAGTGACATTCAACCAACAGTATAACAAAAGGCAATCTCAATCAAGAGAGAAGAGATGTTATAAAATTATTAAATTACCTGTGTAGGCACTGCTCCATTCTTCCCTGTGACCTCCATTTTGACAGTAGACCACTCTCAAATTCAAGTATTTATTCACACATCCATTCAGTAATGTGAAAATCCCCATTATATTTCAGTATGTACTAATGTAGGTACCATATTAGAATATATATATATATATATATATATATATATATATATATATACAACTATTATAAACCTATACATTATATATTTGCTGTTAATCCCATTTCATATATGTAGGAATGAGTCGCAAATATGAAAAATTACTTACTCAAAGGACACATGTTTTTTAAGTCTAAGTGCTAAAAGGGAAACCAGGTTTGTCTGGCTTTACACTCAGATCTCTTTTTCTGTATACTACATTGCTTTCTCATATATTTTCCAGCATTATATGTAAATTTTGAATGGCACTAATGGAAAACAAAATGTTAGATTAGCCCAACTACTGCACTTTAAGGTTTTAACTAAAATGGAAAACATATCATCCATTTGTTCATTTATTGAAAAATAAAATTTGGAAGAATAATTCTCAGTGTGGGGGGGAGTGAATGTAGGTACTAAATATAAAGCATCTAATGATCCAATTTTTCCCCACCTGTGTCCAGATCAGACTTCCCACTTCAGCCATAAATTTGAAGGTGAATTTGGACACCACCTCTTTTTCCTCTCCAAATCTTTTTTTTTGATTTATTAATTATGAGAATAACTAAAATACTTCTCAGTCCCTCCCAGGTATTCTGTGATTATATGATAAATTGTGGTTCTTTGCTTAAAACATCAGGAATTTAAGAGTGGACACTAAAACAGAAGATTTCCAGAGAAGGAATTTGTGCATGGGTGAGGTAGGAATTATTTAAAGGAAATGTTTATCTCTGACAAAGTAGAAATAGAAATGCTACCAAAAATGACACTACAGAAAAACTGGTGTATTGAGGGAATATATGTCTACAGCATCTTTTAAAACAGAGTGAACTTGTATGTAAGGCAAAGTGCTCAGGCAAATAGGAGATGCTAAGGAAGTGAAGATAGATTTAGTCACTGCATCTGCTACATCTGGTTGAAATGAGTAGTCCAACCAAAGGGTTAAAGCTGAATAGTACTGATTTCCGAGAATTCAGATTAGACATATTCAATAGTTATAAACAACCCCAACCATCCATCATTCTGTCTTGTCCTTCTTTACAACAAATGGAGAGGGATGGTGAGGGCATGCTGCCCTGACACAAGCTCTAATTTCCTGAGAACATGGCCTCTCCTCCTTGTAGCATCCGGAATCCAGATTTAGGAATGAATAAACAAGCAAATTCAGGTTTGCATCTGCAAGGGACAGTATAGTAGTCCAGTCACCTTTTAACTGGAAAATAATACTTTTCTGTAAGAGGGAAGATGGCTGAGTACAAGTCAAGCATCAATACTTTATAAAGTGAGAAGTTGCAATTCAGTCTCAGTGCAAGCTTTGGACTTCCAATCCTTGGATGTTTTGATTGATGGGCAGATAAAGGAATTAAAGCATGACAATACCTTACTTTTCCCCTTCCTTCAGCTACCTTCAGCATGAAACCACAACGAAGCCACCTGTGGATCCTGGCTTCTGCTTTGAACAACCTAACAATTTCAAAGTCAGGATGGACACTGATTAAATAGGGTAAACAGCATGAAGTTTTTAGTCCCACAAGGCAGTCTTCTTTCTCCCTATTGGTCCCTCGCTCCTTTTTCTCCTATACTGACATGGTCATGGAACATTTTCTTTGCCTTTTCCCACTCTCCCAGGTACTTTCTTATTCTTCTTCCTTGCTTTTCATTTTCTGTCTTGGCCTTAAGTCTGTCTAGACTCACACTGCCGCAAAGCCACACTAAAATAAACAAGTTACTATCTCTTAACCATTGGCTTTTTCTCATGTATGCCTATAAACTTCTTTAGACAGAGATCTTACCCTACACTTTTGTATTCCCCACTGGATCAACGTATTCCCCACCCTTTCAGTTCATTATGATAGGCAAATAGCTTCTCTAGGCTTCCATGTTACTACCAACCAGATGCTGCACTTTCTACAGCTGACAGACTTTGAAATTGACATGAGACCTCAAAATCTGGCCTGCTTGATTATAGTTTGTTAATGCTCCCATTCTGTCAGTATGGAGTGAAACTTGTTAACAACCTCAAGAGGAAGGTCAAAGCTGTGAGTTTCCATTGAAGGGACAAAGAATTGGATAGACTTCTTTGTAGCAGTTCTTGGCAGCAAACACTTTTCTGTTTCGTCCCCCAAAAGACATCCAACTTTTAGGAAGTGATTTCACATCTTAAGGAAGATAATGTAATACATTAAAATTCTTATATTTCCAATTGGAGAACCCCACATCCTCAGACAAATCTCATTGTGTGAGTTCTCATCAGGGAAAGTTTTAGACATACCTGTGTGTGCCAGTTTTAAAAAAAACAAAAACAAAAACACAGTTTCTCTTCCTTACTGCCTGGAGGAAAGGTAAGTGACACAGAACTGTTGTCTCAGTGCTCAGGTGTCAAGGTACATCTTCAATATACTTATCTTTCCATTCCTCCCCCACCCTGAAGAAACTTCCTTTCTCCTTCCCTGGAAAGAAAAAAAAAACCTGAGGAAGAAGCCAAACACGAAAATAGCCAGTGGATTGAGAGTCAAAATGTTGCTTCTCCTATTAGACTAAAGGACCTTGTAGGTATGAGATCAGCCAAGTGTGGGGGATGTGGAAGTCAACCTTGTGAAGGAAAGAATGGGCTGGAGAGTGAGGCACCACTCCTCAAAAAATCCTGGTCAATGTACATGGCATTAGATCTAAGGTGGTTCCAGAACACCTCTAAGACAGCAAAAAGGAACCAAACTGAGGCCAGGCTGGTGGCTACTTCCCTCCTCTTTAAAGAAGTCCTAACAAGTGAAGTGTCATGTCCCCTGCTCCCTCCTCATGAGTAACCATCAGGCAGGGCTTTCATTGGAGCAAGGTGGTGAGATATGATTGGCCAAGGATTTAGGGGCTTGGGATTGGCTCAAACACTATATATAAGCTTATGCACTGGGCAATAATTCAGATCTGTGCCTTGATGTTGGTCTCTGGAATCTGATGCCTGATATTTGTCATGTGACTCTATTTCCTCTTACCCCTGCATTCTTAGTCCTTTTTCCACACTCAGAAATTGTTCACTAGGCCTTTTGTGCAGTGTGTCTTAGCCTGTTTAAAATAAGTACATGCATGAGGTTTTCCTAAGATATTTTTGGTAACTACTCCTCATGTAATTTTTTTCCTAAGGAAGATATAAGCCTGAAGTGATACTTTGTTATCATCTTAGCTAACATTGTCCAATTGCAATCTACCCCTAAGTCCCCTTGCTTATTGGTTTTTCTGAGAGTAAGACCATAAGGACTAAGTCTTGAAATTTTAAAATCAAAGGCCAAAAGTATTAGTTATTTTTTAATTGAACTTTATACCAATTTGAGAGCAAGTTTCTGGCCATGAAAAGAACTGTGTGGTTTGTAGGCAAAGCCGGTGATGTATATACTATGGATTCAAGAATCCTAGGAAAGTTTCCCCATACCACCATGACTACCTATTGGCTAGTGTAAAAATTCTATCCATCAAAGTTATTTTTAAGGCTTCATTTTGACTTCATACTTAAAATTACATGACTGGTAAGATGGCTCAGTGAATAGAGCTGCTCGCTCTACAAGCCAAATGACCTGAGTTCAATTGTGGAACTCACAGTGGGAGAAGAGAGAGAACCAATGCCCCACAGTGTCCTTTGACATTCACATTTATGCAGTGGCATATACACACAGCCAATAATAATATTAATTTAATTTTATATATATATCCATATACCTAATGAAGCTCCCTAAGCTTTCCTTAGCAAATTATTATTATTATTATTCCTGAATATGAGTGAATCACAGATCATTATTTTTAATCTTAAATCTAGTAAGAAAGTATTTCTTGCCTACAACTGAGAGTTCACCCAGCCTTTTGACAATATAACATGTTGCCATCTATGAAGTTCACACTGGAGAACAACACAGTGGAGTAACACACAAATATCATTTTCAAAGTGTCCTTATGTTTTAAGTAAATTTGTGATTTTGTGTTGAGCCGTCTTCATAGCTATCCTGGGTTGCAGGGACAGAAGGGGTCACATCAAAAGAAGCAAGTATATGCACAAATGAAAAGATGTTTGTTCTATGATTTGGCGTGGTTTTTACTATAATAATGCTCATACTAAGGCTCATTTTACTCTTAGAAGTTTCATTTACTTTTGGTCACCTTTCAGTGTTCTCACTGACAGCACAGTAAAAAGACAGTGGGCCAATCTGAGTTTGAGATTGTGTCTTCTATTGTACGTCTTCTAGTGTCTATGGCTTTGTGCATATAAATAAGTTGATGAATCATATTAACTCACTTTCATTGTTGATAAAGAGATTTACACATTTTAGTATCCAATAGGACTACACAAGCAAAAGTTTAGTTTTGCTTTCCTAATAATTAGACCTACCAATTTTTCTATTAGTTCAAATGCTCAGCACCCTAAGTCACTAATTTGTTGTGAGACACTAATCAAAGCATCTCTCTTTAAAATGAGAGAAAAATCTTAAAATGAACAATTTTTTCATTCTTATGCAACATTGCTGCTACTTTTGCAAGTAAACACAATAACAGGGCCTAAAGAACAAAGGCCAAAGTAGAACAGAATTTACTCAAGTTCAGTTTAACAGAAACACACTGAACTACAACATATTAATTTGAGGGGGGGTATATTATTGTTAGAGGAGATCAATGAAGTATCAACCTTGAGTGATTATGTAATTTTAACAGTTTTGTTAAGATGGGTCAATAAAAAAAGCAGAATTTAATTGTTCTGGAGTTCAAAGTGAGGAAGAAACTAGGTTTAATATACCTCACACATTGCAATGTATAACTAAAATTATTCCAGAGTCTTTGTTGACATGAAAGATTTCACATGTAAAAGTTTAGACTCAAAATGGTATTTGAGGAAAGTGCTAAGTTTTAATATGAAAGGAAATAAAGATATCAATACAATCAAAATCTAGAGGCAATTGATTTATATGGCAAGTTTAGGGAGAGGCAAACAGTAGACCAGGTAGAGTAGACTGAATTCAGCCATATAAGTGGCAAAAAAGTCAAAAATGAAAGTCAATTTAGAAGGAAGAAAATACATACAAATGTAGATGTACAATACCTCCACTTTAAATTCCAGCTCCATATTTCCAGTCTTATTGAAAAAGAAAAACATGGGACAAGAACTGAAACCTAGGATGGTCCTATGTTGCTGGGGAAGGAAGAGGGAGAGTTATCAGTTCTGTGCATGACAGCAGACCAATAAATGTTAAGAGAAAAAAAAGTTTGACGTATCATTGGTTGAACAAAATCCAGATTTAGAACAGTCTAAATTGCACCACTCATTGACCAGATTCTATATTTCAGGCACTATGCTTAGCAAAGTACAGGGATTCCTCCATTTAATCTCAGAATTCCTTGTACAGTAGACTATGATTTCGACAATTTTAGGGTTGTTTTAAACATTTGTTTTTATTAATTTTATGTTTGTGAGTGGGTATGTGAGTGCAGGTGTCTATGGAGGCCAGAGGCAAGTTTGATCCCCTAGGGCTAGGATACATGTGGTCATGAGCTTTCTGATATGATTGCTGGGAATCGAACTCAGGTCTTCTACAAGAGCAATAGGTGGTGTTAACTACTAGGCCATTTGTTCTACCCAGATCTTGCCCACTTTAAATCCGAGGAAACTGAGTATATAGGCTAATAAACTTAATTAAGTCTGTATAGCTAGCTAAAATGCAGTCTAGCATTAACTCAAAATCTGTTGATCCTTGAGTCCTGTGCTTTTAATCTCTGAGATCAATCGCCATTGAATTTATTGACCAGGGAGCCACCCTTGAGAGAAGGTTTTAGCTGGGTAATAAATGCAGAAGTCCCACAGTATAAAAGGGGACTTGAAATGAGAGGACAGATGCAAAAGTGATCATGAAATGAATGGATAGGGAGACAGCCATTGTTATGGCTATCAACTCATTCTGTCTACAATTCCGAAGGGTAGGCAAAGGCAAGTACACATTGTGGTGTGTAGCCTGAGAGGATAGAAGATTCTAAGCAAGTGTCTTTAAGGATAGGACAGCGCTGAACAGATGGTCAGCGATGGTGGAGGGAGATGTAATTTATAGGTTAGGAATGTAGTACTACAAAGAGGAGTAGGATTAAAAAGACAAGGGGAAAGGTGCAAATTAAAAAGACACAGACATTTATTAGGCAACCAATTTTCTTAACTTCTTCTCTTTTCCCTTATCTCATTCAACTGTGACATCATTTCTGTGCTTGGTTCAATGAGTACCTTACTCAAATACAAATATTACTTATTATAATTGGTATGCATTGTATGAACCCTTATTGATAAAAATGCAATGGTTAAATTGCAAGAAAACTGTAAAGCATTAAATATAATTAGTTGGTATTATGAGCGATTATGGAATTAGAGGTATCAAGACATTAGATAAGGACATAGGCCAATTTTCACAAATAGAAGGAATTCCACATGTATCTCCAGCTGATCCTGATCTTGGAATGATGGTAATGTAGAGGTGGTGATCATTCAATATTTATTGTTTCACTCGCTGCGCTATACGTTGTGCGAAACAAAGATACTAGACAGATTTCATATTGCCAGACATTCCAAAGCCTAACAACAGAGGAGCAATATGATCTCAGTATACGTGTCAAGAAGAATGCTCTGGTTTAAAAACAAACACGAAATATTGGTGTACTGGGTAAGGAGACACTGGGTGGGGTACATGGCAGACTTCCCAAAAGAGGTGATATTTGAGATGAGTTTTGACCCTGCACTGTTGCTTTTATAGGGACCTACACTAAAGGCCAGGCATTCCCCTAAAGTGTCACATTACAGGCAACAGCTGCAATTCACTACCAAGGCTTCATCCTGGATGTGTGACATCAAGGACACTAAACTGAAAGCCTAAGGGAGAGGTTAGTAATGGCTCTAAATCTAACTTCTGGGCCAATGGGTCACAGAAGAAGGTAAAAGTTATGCGCTCCAAACTGTAATCTAGATTAATACTCTCCTCATTTTTAGGACTGAGGTGAAAGAGGGGAAATGGAGAGACTAGTAGAAAGAGGGAGAAACAGCTAACTACCTTGCTGTTAGATTTTTTTTTTTAAATAGGGAGAACAAATTCTTCTCTGAACACTACTTTTCTGGGCTTGCTACAGTTTTTATTTTTACAGACTTTGCCACATGGAAAGGGCAACAAACATATCTCACCCTAGTACAGAGATATTTAAAAATGTAGAACAACCTCAACCCAAGTCTATTTTTCCTTCCTTTGAAGCTGGAGAACTGCTTGTGGGCCAGGTCCTATTTGGTGTGAATGACTTAGCCTCTCTGGAGTAGTACCTGTAGGAAATTTAAATTTTGGAAGGAAGAAATTCTGAAGTGCCTCCTTCAATCTGACTAGATATACTGTTCTATCCCTTCATGACACTGAGATACTGAAGAAACCAAACTGTCCTTAGTATTAAATTATCTGATAGCTCATTCTCCATCTTTAGATTCATATATATTAAGGAAAAGACTCAGCCTGAACTATTTTCAAATTTCCTTCTCGCCACCGATTTTCTAACACACAGAATAACCATACAGTGAAGAAAGGCAAACCATGGTTAAACATAAGGAAGTACAACACAGAGATAAAATACTATGTTTGGTAGAAGATATTATGGTTGTCCTGAAAATCATTTTTTTCACTTGGATATTATTCTTGATGTTTGGATAAACACTTTTCTTAAAGAAAATTAGAGTTGGAGAAATGAAAATCATGTATTCCAGATGGTGTTTATTAGTTTGAAGGGTGATTATCATCACTTTGAAAATATTATGGCTTTATTACATGAGATTTTGGTGACTTTAGATCTGTGTTAAGTCTGCAATACTAAAAGTTCTTCTCTTGTTTTGGAGAATGATGCCTCCTTTGGGGTTTGAAAAGTTCATTTTTCTTTTTACTATTTTTTAAATTTTTTCTTTGTATTATTAATATTCTTTAATCTTCTTTTACAGTTCACCCCCCCTCCCTGTCTACCCTCCAACTGTCCCTCATCCCATTCTTCCTCCCCTGTCTTCAAGAAAATGTTCCTATTCCCTCACCTCCACCCCACCAGACCTCCCCACCCACTGGGGCCTCAAGTCTCCCAAGGGTTAGGTGTGTCATCTCTCCCTGAGGCCAGACACAGCAGTCCTCTACTGTATACGTGTCAGAGGCTTCATATCAGCTGTTGTATGCTGCCTGATTGGTGACTTAGAGTCTGAGAGATCTCGGGGGTCCAGGTTAATTGAGACTGCTGATCCTCCTACAGGGTCACCCTCCTCCTCAGCTTCTTCCAGCATTTCCCTAATTCAACCACAGGGGTCAGCAGCTTCTGTCCATTGGTTGGGTATAAGTATCTTCTGACTCTTTCAGCTGCTTGTTGGGACTCTCAGAAGATAGCCATGCTAAGCTCCTGTCTGTAAGCACACCATAGACTCAGTAATAGTGTCAAGTCTTTGGGCCTCTCCTTGAGCTAGATCTCAATTTGGACCAGTCACTGGACCTCCTTTCCCTCAGTCTTTTCTCCATTTCCTTCCCTGCAGTTCTTTCAGACAGGAACAATTCTGGATCAGAGTTTTTGACTGTGGGATGGCATCCCCATCCTTCCACTTATTCTTAACCACATGAAAGCATTTGGCATAAGCCAGCTCTTCAAACATAGTTTTGGAAGGGAAAGTCTGGGGAAGGCAATAATGTTCTAAGTAATCAAAATTTTTGGTGAAAATTAAAACCTAGAAGTTATGGCCAAATGTCTTCCAAAAATGAAGGATTTCAGGAGGCTAAGGAAGCAGGGTTTTTTGTTTGTTTGTTTGTTTTTGTTTTACAGGTATGAGCACTGTATATGGTTCAACTCAAATTCACTGAATTCACCAATTCAGGCTTTTATGTGAGCCTGATTTATGTTTTCTCTTATTCTTTGTCCTAAATCACCACAGAGCAATCATTTATTGTGGGGTAAAAGCGCAGAGGAAAAAAATCACCTTAATAATCAAATAATTCTTTCATTTTAAAGTCAAATGAGTACATAAAATGTTAAATATGTTTGACACATTTTAAATAGAAATATAAGTTCTGTTTGAGCAGATTTTCTTCGTGACTCCCTCTCCCGGTCACTACAGAGTATTATTCAGCTTACTATTGAATACTGGAATCAAGTGTGGATTTTGTCAGGTTTCTTCTCTGAAGAAATGTTAGCAAATATTTAAAATTTTGTATCACTCTTCATATCTCTATTTTCATTTAGATTTTTAAAAATACAAATTACATGAATTTATTTTATATTATGATCATAATGTCACATTTAAATGTATGCAAACTACTAGAATTGGACTTTCCCATATCCATTTAAGGAAAGTCTTTGTGACATCAGAAACAACTGTGAAGTGAACATTAATGCAGCATTCAGAATGCCACAGTCAAGAAAACATTAAAAATAGCCTGAGAGTGATGCATGACTTTGATATCAGCTTGTGGGTGAGGAGGGTCATGGGTTCAAAGCCATATTGCATTATATAACAAGTTTCTGGCTAGCCTGGGCTATATAGTGAGAATCTGTCTCAAAATGACTGGATCTCCATGACTGGAGAGTGGTAGAGTGTTAACCTTCAAACATCAAAAAGAAAATGATCTTTGTGCCCTAAAATTAATAAACCCTTGGAACCATTTTTTTTCTGCACAAAGATTTTATTTTAAAGGCTAACTTTCCAGTAATAATCATCACCTCTCTGTGATAAAATAACCATCTATTCTTAGCTCACTACTTTTTTTCTAACTAATGTTTCCTTATCTGAAAATTTTTCTTTCCTTCCTGCCCCTTTAAAGAAGATATATAGAATAAAAGGAACAACACACACACAGAGAGAGAGAGAGAGAGAGAGAGAGAGAGAGAGAGAGAGAGAGATTAAAATACTCAAGACTTGAAGCCTATTGATAGAAATGGCAGCTGCTAAGCAAGCAATGTACTGCTTCTCATTACAGCCAACCAAGTCATATCAAAGTTAGAGTCTGCCTTTTACCATTATGCACACCTCTAATATGCCAAAAGTATTATGTGAAAATCTGCAATCCTTCCTTACCTTCTTTCTTCCTTCCTTCCATCCTTCCTTCCTCCTTGTAATGTTTTCTGTCTATCTGGAAACTATAGGAATGGCACATTTTATGGAATATATACAAGAGCCTTTAATAGTTGTTACTGTTGCTATAAGTCATATCCAGACTCATTCAGCTTTGCATTCAGATTAAAATTAGGACTAGTAATTCACTTGAAAAGTTGAATTTTAAGCCTGGATACTCTGGAATGCCTAGAGTCAGCATGGGCCAGTTATTGGGTTACTTGGAGACACCTCCCCAGGACCCTCCTGCCTTTGCTGTATCAGCCACAGCAGGAATACTTTGCTGTTTCAACACAGTTTTTTTGTGTGCTGACTGCAAACAACCCTGCAATAGTCTCATGATCCACACATCCACTGTGAGGCATGGTCACAAGCCAGGTCTTTTTGTTTGTAGATGATAGTGTTTGCTTTCCTTGTACTTAGAAGTCACCAGAAAGGGTAGGTGAACCAACCAACTGCTTCCCTAAAAAATCACCCAAACCATTTCAAAATATTTATAAGAAATACTGCAAGGATGGCTCACTGGAGTATACAAAGTCCTTCCAACTAAAACTTACACCAAGGTAGAGAAAGAGATTTGATCATTTATTTTCTTTATTCCTTTCTTAAGCCTGTGTTTTCAGTGGATAGAACTGATTGTCAGGTGTGACAATGCTGGTAAGAAGCATTGTGGGAGTCCTCATCAGAAGTCTTTTATGAGGACATGTAAATTTATAAGACCTGTAAATATAATGTTCAAAATAAATGGCGTATTAGGTATTTTCTTATTGCTATGATAAAATACTCTGAAAAAAAAAATGGCCTAGGGTTCCATTCAGACACAGTTAAACATGACAGGGAAGGCATGACACTTGATATGGAAGGCATGGTGACAGGGGCAAGAGACAAGCTACTTGCCTTTCATCCATTCTCAGGGAGCAGAAAGAGAATAGAAAATAGGGCTAAAATGTAAAACCTGAAGGCCTGTTCCTAGTGGATGACTTTTCTCAACAAGGCTCCATCTCCTAAAGGTTCCAGAACATTCTCAGACAACAACGTCAGCTGTGAAGCATGTGTTTAAACATATGAGCTTCTGGAGGACATTTCACAGTCAAAGTACAGCAGGTGACCAGATAGTTGGGCTAGGTTATGCATGTCTGCAATCCCAGCACTTGGGGAGCTAAGGCAGAAGAATCAAGAAGTTCAAAGCTGGATTGTGTTACACAGTGAATTCCATGCCATCCAGAGATAAAATACGACACCCTGTCTGAAAATAAAGCAAAATGAAATAATTAATAATTTAAATAAAAAAAGAGACGGTAAACTCATTGAAATTAGGCACAGTATAGCTATCTTTAGGCTCTGAAATATTATGATTGGTAGACAGCAGACCAAGTCTATTTCTTCAATCTATTCAGCCTGTAAGAATATAAGACCACTGGGAAAAATACCTTAGATATATTTAATATATTAAAAATATTTAAAAGTTTAAGTGTTTTAACGTTTGAATGATTACACATTAGTTATGAAAATATATGTTTCCTTGTGACCATTTATAATAACTGTACAATGCACATTCATCATATTTGCCCTCACACCCTTTCTTGCTGGTCCCCCACCCAACCAGGTTATCCTTGGACTTACATGTTTTTATTTTAAACATCAAGATTCCATGGGACCTGAGGAAAGGATTCTGTGGTTAAAGTCCTTGGAACTCAAGTGTCAGGACTGGAGTTTTGATCCCAAAAATCCAAGCCAATGTCATGTAGGTATAGCCAGCCTCAGAGGGCACACCCAGAGTAAGCAGGATAGTGAGACTTGTTGTATATGGAATTTTTTTTAACATTTATTTATTTTATATATGTAAGTACATGGTTGCTATCTTCAGACACACCAGAAGAGGGCATCCAATCTCCTTATAGATGGTTGTTTTGTGAGCCACCATGTAGTTGCTGGGAATTGAATTGAAGACCTCTGAAAGAGCAGTCAGTGCTCTTAACCACAGATCCATCTCTCAAGCCATGGAGGAATTTTTTATTTGGATGAGAGACTTAGCCTCAATGAGTATGGTGGAAAACTCATTATTCAGGCTCATTTCCAACATCAACCTTGAAACCCCACATGCATACACACAGAGAGAGAGAGAGAGAGAGAGAGAGAGAGAGAGAGAGAGAGAAATAAAAATGGGAAAAACTAAAAACAAATATCAAACCATTTTTAATTGAAATTCTACAAATGAGAGAAAATATACATTTTTCTGAGTTTATTTTATCTAATATGATTATTTCCAGTTCCACCCAGAGATATATTATCTTTTTGATATATGAAGCACAAAACAATCTTTAATTTATAACCAAAAACTACTTTTGCTTGTTAAAATATGGCAAGGCAACAAATTTTAAAGAAAATATATACCAACTAAGCACTTTCTCTTTGCCATATACTCTCCTAGGCAGGAGTTACAAAGAAAAGTAAGATAAGGTACCTGTCTGCAGCAATTCTAATCCAGTAGAGACCAGAGAAGTAATCAAGCAATTTTGATACAAAGATCTATAATTGGGCTAAGTGGAAAATTCTATGAGAACACTATGAAACTGTACCTTACATATTGGGTGGGTATACCAAAGGGGCAGAGATGCTCTTTGAAAAGATGATTCTTTAGTTGAATTCTAAAGGGTAAGCTATCAGCTAAATCCAAATAAATAATGTATGGAGTTTGCATATTTAAAGGCACATGTATGTGTCATTATTATAAGTGTGGGACAATAAAGAATATGATGAAAATGAGATGAAGATGGATTGTGAAGGACTGTGATGAAAGGTTAAAATGACCAATCACGCTTGATAATACATGTGATAGAGCCTGAGGTTTGTAGTATAGGCAATTTCAGGGCAATGCTCAAATAATTAAAATTATATCTCTGATTAGTTAGTGACATTGTGAAAAATATGACAAGTTATCATGGGAAAGGCCAGATACAGGCAAATTATTTAGAAGCTTGGTTCAGTAATCCAAATACCAAGATGGACTTCAACTAAAGCATTTAAAAATATACAGAGTAAAAGATATTGGAGCTCATTTTAAAAGAGACCATGCATGGTTGGTACATGCCAATAATCCTCTCACTCAAGAAGTAAGGGAAGCAGTTCAAGGAATCCTCAGCTACATAATGAGTTTGAAGCCAGCATGGTCTTCATGAAACCCTGCCTCAAAACAGTCAAAGAATCTAAGAACTCTGAGTTATAGGCTGAGTGATGAAGAAAAGCAAAGATTCTAGAACTTTGATTTTTCATTTGCATGACAAAATAACTAGAAGGTGGACCCATTATTCAGGATTGAGAATACAGAAAGACTGTAATTATGGGTACCCTTCATACACTCTAATCAGGTTTTATGTTAGAGGTGCTTAAGAGGCAATAGCTGTTGAATATAGACGTAAATAGGTAGCATGCATCCCAACATAAAACATGAACTTACATGCTTATTCCTGTGCCTATAAATTACTGATCAGTGCTATACCTCTACCTCTCCGTTTGTTTTGTGTTCTTTCTATATATTCTTTTGAAATTTATGAGATTTTTAAAAAGATTATAATGTCCTCATGATATTCACTGACTGGCTAGGAATCCTTACAAGAAAAGGACAGAAGTTTACTCCTGAATAGCACATACTAGTCCCAGTCCTTTTCCTCATACAGTCACACAGTTACCCTCATTCTATTATTCTGCATTGAATTCCCTTAGTACCCTACTGGGTTGTTGAGTCAACAGAAGAAAAACTCAATGGTCAAAAATAAATGACCAGCTCTGGCTTTCTGCTTTATACTTTCCTAGAAAGATACAGGCACAAGGATTTGGGAATTCCCAGTCCATTGGTATTATGGTAAGGAAGTCATTTGGCAGTAATTGGGCTCCTACAGTGTTCTTCAAATGCCACCACCAAAACACCATTAGCCAAATATTTGTCTAATATATTCCAGCAATTCAACAGCTTTATTTTAGACTTGTAATCCACCAGACCTCTTTATTTCAAATAACTGACCCCTCACTGATTGTACTCCCTCCCCCGGACCTACTAAGTAAAGCTACCGTTCAACTCCTGATACCTTTTATTGAGCTTTGCAATTCCTGCTTTTAGTTTTCCAACAGTAAAGCTGCCTCATCAATAATCAAGCTTCAAGGCATTTATAAAGGCTCATTTCTATCCTCTCCAGTACTGATTGCCTATTAAGCAGTCAATTAGTACTAGGAGAAGAAAAATGGACTTGACCCCAGAAGGTCATCTAACCCAGTATTTTCTTAGTAGATCAGAAATTCAAAGCACGGAAAGGGGACATGGACAGATCCAAGGGCTCACATAATTCTCCACAGTTTATTACAGCTGGAATTTAGGTCTCTTGGTAACTAGGCCAGTTCTCTTTGGGCATGCTGCCATCACCTACTCTGCTTTAAACACAGTCTCCTTTCACACCTTCAATTTAATTATCTTGACTGACAAAGTTCTGTCTCTTATGATTACCCTTTGGACCCCCAGAAGCCTGAGAATGCAACCAAATACAACCTTTGAATTTTTCATACTGCTGTTTTAATAGAGAAATATTCTTCTACGCCAGGTGTCCCATCTCTTGTCTTGGCAAAGATTCCCAATAAGCCAGCATAACTCTTGTGGGGCCATGCAGAGCTGGGGTGGCTGGTGGGACTGTTTCTTGCTTAGAGCTGCATGTATTTATTATGCTAACACTCTTTACAAAGTCTAAAACTTCAGATTCTATATAAAGAGGTGAGCAGAAAGTGACACATTCTGTACAGAGAGCTGAAGTAAATAAACTAGAGGCAAAATGGCTTTGTAAACTGCCAAACTGAAGAGTATCTAACACGAGAATTAGCAGCCAGGGTCTAGAATGAGTAGTGTCTGAAAGTAAGAAAAAGGCCCTCTTACTAAGATAAGCATGTATGAGAGGAGGAGGGGAGAGACCTAAGGTTGAACACCTTGGCCAGAACATGAGCATTTGTATATTCCTATTAGCATAGTACAGAGAGGATCTGCTTCTATTAAGTAGAACTCAGGCAGATGCTCAAACAATAACACAGATTGATTAAAAACAGGTTAAATATGTATTTTTAGTTTTTGCTTTGACAGACAGACAGACAGACAGACAGATAGACAGACAGACAATTAATATGCTCAAATTGACAGTGTCAGGGTTTAACCTACTCTGACTCTGAAAAAAAAAATCTCTCACATCTGGACCAAGTTTCACAGTGTCAGCAGCTGGGCAAGATCCTTGTCATTGCTGTCCACCTGCCACTTTTCATGCTCAGTCAGCCTTTGGCATTCTGGTTGACACTGCTCAAAAGGGTGCTATTATGTCCTAGTGATTTGGTCCCAGCAAGTGGTGATATTTCTGATGATGACACATCAAACTCAATGGTGACAGTTTTGTTTCATAGACTAATAACTTTGTATTAGTTAGGGTTTCCATTGCTGTGAAGAGACACATTAACTAAGGAAACTCTTATAAAGCAGAACATTTAATTGGGGCTGGCTTACAGGTTCTGTCTGCAGTTCAGTCCATTATCATCAAGAAAGAAAGCATGGCAGCAGTGTCCAGATAGGGATGACACTGGAGGAGCTAAGAGTTATACATCATGTTTTGAAGGCAAACAGAAGACTGGATGCCACATGGCTAGAAGGGTCTCAAAGCACACCCCCACAATGATATACTTCTTCAAACAAGGCTACACGTACTCCAATAAGGCCATACCACCTAATAGCGCCACTCCTTGGGCCAAACATATTCAAACCACCACAAACTTGTATTTAAATAAGCTTTTAAACAAACATAAAAACAAAGTAAACAAACAAAAACTCCAAGTTCTCAGGCCTGATGTCTTAGCTTGGAGTGATCCTTTTCCATGCACACATACAGCAAATCATGTGTCATTTAATCTTCTGACACAGAAGCAATCTTCTGTCTTAAATACCCAAATACACCATAGCTCCTTCAGGTTTTGCTTTTGTTTATTAGAGTACAAGGGTTTATCGAGGGATGTATCCAGCCCAGTCTCCAAGCTGATGTCATGATTCCCTTCTAGGATGCTTCTTCTTCTTCTTTTTATTTTTGTTTTGGATTTTTGATCCTATGCTTGGTTAAGGGGTTTGACTCCTAAAATAAAATGTTCCTAGGAGATATACGCAAACTATTTGAATAGTCTTTACTTGAAAAGGAGCCACATCATAGAGAGCTTAAACGCACCTGATGTAACCAGTTTCCCATTTGAGTTCTGACATGTACTAGTTCTGTGACCTTTATTAAATTATTTTGTCTAAAAATGGGTTATATCAATAGTTACTCCACAGGCTTTATTAAAAGATGTTTTGTTTTTTAAGTAACTGTAATGAATTACTTTGCACATTGCCTGACATGTAATGCATATTTGATTCATGCTACCTGTAATTATACTTGAGGTCTAGTTAGTTGTCAAAATCATTGTCTTCTGCCCATAGTCACTGGCATGGCTAATCTGTGGTCTTCATCGTTTCCCACACCCCCTGCTCATGACTAGACATGTGTTGTCATTTGCAGCACAGCTTTCGCTTCATCTCGTCTCTCTTGACTATGTTCTCCCGCTTTTCTTTTTTCCCCATTAACTTGTCCAGCTGTCTCAATGCTCCCATTTCCCTTGGATTCCCCACCAATACCATGGGCCTGTTTCTACAGTGAAGATCGGGGAGCTTTAATTTGTTCTTCTTGTTATAATGGTTAATTAAGAGTTCAAGGATGCTTTACTGTGTGGTAACAGCTGTACTTTTTACTTTGTACTCCTTAGAGAAGGTATGACTGAATATCAGAAAGTGGAATTGACAACCATGCATGTTAGGCCAAGTATGTCTGTCCAGGGGTGTTTATTGGGTGTATGTATAGTGATACAACAATAATTTTGCAAGGCTTTGTCCAGTTATTCAAATACTCAGGATTTTGTTTTATAAAAGGAAGGTTGAGTTTGGAATGGCAAAGGAATATACTAATTTCTTATTGTTTAAAAAATAACATTTTTTCATTACATTTCTTATCATGTGTGTATGATAGAATAAATATGGTCACACATATGCCATGGCATATGGATGTCGGAGGAAAGATTTGAGGGGTATGTTCTCTCCTTCCACTGTGGGTTCTGGGAGTCAAACTCAGGTCACAAGACTTGCAAGGCAAGTGTTTCTACTGACCAAACTTCCTTGCTGCCCTTTGGATGATCTTGCTCTTAATAACATAAAACTAGCTGTATTTGTTAGTTTTGCATTTTAGCAGTGTCATTTAAGAATGTTATCATCTCTCCTTTGCAAAGTTTCACCATATCATTTGTAATTACTTTGCAAGAAGGCAGATTGATGCTGGCTAATACATGATGAAATCAATGTCAATCATTAAATGCCTATTTTGTACCTAAGCCTATGCTAAGAAATATAAACAATTAAAACAGAGAATATATAGTTGTTAGAACAATGTGGTTAAATGGAATTTCCTAATTAGGCTCATGGAATCCATTGAATCTTGAATGGAGCTTACCCTGAACCTCTATAGCAACAATGAAGCTCTGCCTTCTTGTTCTACCATGAGGAGCTTAACAGAATTCCATCTGCTGTGCTCTGAATCTTTCTAACACTGAGGCCCACATTTCTTACAGGTTGACTTCAGACAATAACTGAGCATGGCAGGGACACTAGAGCATCTCATCCCTGCAAAATACAGGGCAACTTGGATGTCTTTCTTATTACAGAACTCCCCACTGACTTTACCCTAACATTCTTAGGATTTCTCTATGCCTTCAGTTTGATGACGTAACTTCCTTTCCCTGCCTTCACATTAATTGCAACTGCATCACAGTCAGTTGTCTTTCCCAACTTCAGTTGGCTCTCTTCCATTTTGTCTCTTTTCCTCAAGTTCTCAGTAAGTTTCGTATATGTATTGTCCTGCCATAGTATCTGCTTCTCAGAGGACTTTACCAACACAGTCCATCACTCTGCCACCTGACTTGTCAATATTTCTTAATCATAAGATAGACATGATAGACAGCACGAAGATTCAGCATCCCTAGAAACAAAACAAATTCAACAGTTTGAGTGTAAGAAATTCTCTGAGATTTGTGCTACATTGATAAAATGGAGTTTGTAATTTTACTTCATATTGTGGTTAGGAAGAATCATGCTAACACAGGCAAAATCCCTTTGGTGTGGTAAGTACTTGATATGTTTATTCACATTAATGTAAAAATAACCTTCCCAGAATGGTAGAGCTTATGAAGAAGGTTTGAAAATGAATGATGACATTTTTATTAATAAAAAATGTAAGCTGCAAAGAACAATCAGTACTGTTTCTACTGCTCATAGTTGTTCTGTACTGGCAGAAATGATGAACAATGGAAAAGTTTCAGGCATAAGTCTGAGCCCCTGGGAACAACTATGGTTTAATATGCTATGAACATATCCCACTTGCTTTATTCAGGTTGTCTGAGGTTGTTACAAAAACAGACCTTAAATGAAAAAACTTAAATTTTTAAACAGAATTTTTGAAGCAAACAAGAAATAAATAAAAGCAAAGATAAGGAGATGTAAAAAGAAAAGGGAATTTTTGAAATGCAAATTAATTATCAGATTGAGAGATGTGGCTTCTTAACTGTACTCTTCTTCATCGGGTCTGGGATTTTGCAGGGAATCTGCAGAGCAAAATCTTCTGCCAAAAGAGTAAAAGAAGGAGACGGTGAATTTGAACTCTCTGAGGACCACGTCTCTACAACAGACATTGAAGAATTCTGTACTAAGGAGAAGCTGTTAGGTGTTCAACTTTCTTGGCCCAGAGATACAATAGTGTTTTTCATTTTCCAAGGCAACAAAACAAAACTGTGATTCTTCCTTTGGCAAAAGACAATGATGAGCTGGCCACCAAGCTCACTGCCTGAGTGTGGAGAATTTTCAGTAAGGTACTGAAGGTGTCAGGGAAGGTAACAGGGGAAAGTTCTCACTGCCATTGAACCCAAACTGCTAGTGCCAACTCAGGGCCCCCAGCACTGGCTATTGGCAGCACTGTATTAGGAAAAACATCAAGCAATTTCAAGCTTGATATGGAACCTTGACTATGTATTAAGGGGTAGCATACCACTCTTGGCTCTTTGATTGCTGTGTTTTCTCATTCTAGATTTTTTTTAAAAATGAGTAAAACTGTCAGAAAAGGGGGTTTCCACAGCAAGGTTACCTTTAACCTCTTGCTTAAGGAAACCAAAACTATTCACTCAGGATATGAGTCTCTCACCTGGAATTGTTTGTCTGAAACCAAAGTTAAAAAGTACAGGGATTTAACCTGAGGGTAAACAGGAAGGCGTTCAAGAGACAGGCCACTTATCTGTGACTCCAGAAGATCATTCAGGCCACCTCAGTGCAGTTTTTCTCTACGTGTTCTCAGGACTTCCTCCCAAGGATTGTGACTGCAAACACGGACGCAGCAAGAGGAATGAGGCCCTTAGGGTACAGGGTCTAACCGTCCTCCCAGGGAAGAGAGGAAAAGGTATCTGATGTGTCTTTGGGACTCCATCTTAAGAAAAAGAAAGGAAAGGAAAGGAAAGGAAAGGAAAGGAAAGGAAAGGAAAGGAAAGGAAAGGAAAGGAAAGGAAAGGAAAGGAGAAAGGAAAGGAAAGCACAGGGGCCAGGAGGATGGCTCCTTAGGTAAAATGATGCACGGGACTCAGAAATCTGAGTTTTACTCATAGAAGCTACACACACACACACACACACACACACACACACACACACACATATACACAAATAGGATTTTGGCACATATATGCAGTCCCCTGTTTACAAGAGAAAAATAGGCTGATAACTGGGGTTCACTAGCGAGCTAAACTTAGCCAAATTGACAGGTCTCAGGCCAATGAGAGACTCTCTCAAAACTTGAAGAAGACACCAAAGGTTGACATCAGGCTTCTACTTGCACCCCCATATGTGTGCAACTCTGTATACAGAAACATTTGTGCACTCATTTGTTAAGTAAAATTAAAATTGTGGAGTGGGGAGAAGCTGCCAAGAAACATTTACAACATGGTTCCAGAAGACCAGTGTTTCCGATAAGGCAAGCTTTGAGAAAGAAAGAAGTCTACTCCCCAGATAGTGGTGTCATTCTGGCTAGACTAGGACAATTACCCCACTTCCTCAGCCCCCTTTCCTTTCCCATCCAGTCCCTCTGCCAACACATTCCATGGCCCATTGTATTGTTTGCATTTCTATTACTGGGATTAATCACCATGTTCAGGGCAACTTATTTTTTTCTAGAATCTAGTTAGGACAATCTCTTTTATAGACAACATGCTTTCATACTTTCTTGTCCACATTAAGAAGCCAGGAAATTACCAGTGCCCACATAGTAGTATGAAGTTCAAAATATGCTCCTGGATTGAAAGTGGGATGATACTCATGTATAAACTCTAGTAACCACTCAGATTATAAGTGAAAAGGTGTTCTCTCAATAATTGGTAAAGGGCACTATATACAATTATAAAAATGAATTGTCTTAGAAGCAGTAAATAAATCATCCATCTAAATTGTGGGCTTATGATTACAGATCACAACTTACAGTATTTACCAGATCAAATAGTTCTAAGACTGATCATGCCTTTCTTAACCCCAGGTCAGTCTTTGTCCTTGAGGTATTGGAATGTGTTACTTAATAACTTGAAGGTCTCGGGTATTTCCCTCTATCTTTTGTTCTATCTAAACTAAAGAAAAGAACTCAGGAAGGTGAGTTCAGAGTTCAAGAAAATAACCTTTGCGGGCCATGTACGTCAGTAAAATTTTCCTATGCCCATGACACTTTGAATATCTTTTCTCTTTATGTAACTACACAATTTAACCATGAAAACCAAGTGGGGAAAGATGGATATCGGCCTACACCAGAAATAATTCTTCTACCCTGCTCAGTTCCTTAGAGAAATGCTGCATTTAGGTTAAGGAAGAATTTCTACTGGTATTTATCATCAAGAGAAAAGAGGAGGCTAGTTTTTTAAAGATATTCTTGACCTGAGGAACTTAGGCAGATATATGTGCTCGCTCTCGCTCTCTCTCTCTCTCTCTCTCTCTCTCTCTCTCTCTCTCTCT
>JADRCH010007462.1:482672-510907 GCA_019843965.1 Rhynchomys soricoides | reverse complement strand
CTCTCTCTCTCTCTCTCTCTCTCTCTCTCTCTCTCTCTCTCTGTCTCTCTCTCTCACTCTCATTAATTGGGGCTCTTTAATTGTATGTCTATTTGGCATGAAAGAGAGTAAGAGTGATTTTCTTATTAGGAAGTGATCACAGAACAAAGAAGATAAACAACAGGAAAGTAAGTGGAAGAAGGAAACCAAGGGAAATTGAGACTGTTCCTTCCATACAAGAGCTGACTAAGAGGTAATGATAGTAATGATCTTCGAGGACCTGAAGGACAATCATTAGGACCAGATGCTCCCCATCTGCAGAGAGGGTGGAGACTCAGGAAATGACAATATAGCAAAAGAAAGTTTAAGAAGAATTTACTGGCTGTGAAGACTGTCAAGCTTCAGACTACATTACTTCAGATGTTGTGAAATTCCCTTTGGGATGTTTTACATTTGGGTTTTAAACAGGAGAGTTTCATGTCTCAGATGGCTGAGGTAAAATTTTTCATGAAGACCAGGGAAAAGAACACATGATATTTCAAGACTTTTCATTGCTCTGTGATTCTATTAAGTCTGCTGTATTTTTATGTCCCTTAAGGTATCCAGTTTACAACACACATTTTGTATTCTACTTCCCCTTAATGAAATTTCAATTTCAACTTCTCAGTTATTTCTAGTTATGGAAGATTACTATATGACATTTTTGTTTGTTTATATGTTTGTTTGTTACCTTTTTAGATTATTAGAAACCTTAGCTTTGCCTCCC
Organism: Rhynchomys soricoides; assembly: GCA_019843965.1. Lineage (NCBI taxonomy): Eukaryota > Metazoa > Chordata > Mammalia > Rodentia > Muridae > Rhynchomys > Rhynchomys soricoides. The sequence goes on along the minus strand of JADRCH010007462.1, from coordinate 510,162 downwards.
AGCTTTCCCTCAGCTCACAAACTTTCTTCTTCCTTTTCTATTAACCTTATTACCTCTCAATATTGCTTCATCTCTGGCAAAGACTTGAGATACTGCACAGCCTTCACATAGCAGTTAGCACACTGCGTGTTTCAGACCAATTTAATAGCTAATTACTCTTCTATAATTTACACACATCATAAAATGTGAGAAAATGTAATTTCATGCAGTGACAACCCAACCTTCTGTTTTCCTTTGACCTTGACTGGGTATATGTCTTAAGAGTCACATTTGCTCTGTCTCTCAAAACAGCCATTTGCTTAGGCTATTTTAAGGTAGGGACTAAAGAGCTTGAATCTAGAAGGGGAAAATATCCAGCCACTCAATAAGTAACTTTAGGTTAAAATTACTTTAGTTGGCTCAATCTTTGTTTGTTCAGGACAGTGTCCATCAAATTTAAGAACATGATATGCCTACGTTCATGAAGATATCTAAAGTTCCACTAGATTGTAGCGAAAGTCTATCAGATAACAATGTGTCTTCACTGAGTGTAAAAACAACTCTTAATTTATAGGCTTGATACTCAAGACCACCTCAATCTTACATAGATCTTGCTGTCTGTTATTTCTGCTCTTCTATTTTAACTTCAGTATTCCCTAACAATATGCTTATGCTAAATTCTGTATTTTGTTCAGGTGCTTCCTAAAGTTTGAATGTTATCAGGCTTCCTACTTGGTCAACCTACTGCTTCCTTACTTGCTCTCATTTTTCATAGTAGATTGCCTTAGTTGATTGCTTCCCTTGCTCAAAGCACTGTTTGAGGGAAGCAAATTCATTAGCCCTCTGAGTAGTTGCAAGGATACTATTATGGGTAAAATATGTTTTAAAGTTCATTTCTAATAGCTTCTCTTCTAAGACACCCCCTTTAACCATGCGAACTTCACTGTTACCTCCTTTTTGGAATTCGTAACACCTATTGTTTTTACCTTCTATGAAGATATCATCTTCTCCTTTTCCTCACCTGCCTCTTCCTCCTGCTTTTCTCTCTCTCTTCCTCATCTTCTTCCTCTTCCTTTTCCTCTTCTTTACCATCTTATACCCACAATAATCATAATAATTAATAATAATAAGAAGAAGAAAACATTAAACCTTCATAGTCTCTCATTTAATATCCATATGATTAAACTCTAACTTATGAAGTTTTGGAAGAACTGTGGCTTCTACTACTGTGTTTACTAGTACAAATGTAAATACACAGTAAGCTCACAATCAAGGTAGAACTCTAAGGATGGCTACAGAGATAGAAGGGTGTGATTAGAACCAGTTAAGTTTGTATCTTTTACTCTTAGTGATGGAGAGACCCCTAATATCTGCCCTGCAGGGGGCAGCAGGCCGAATGAACCTCTCAAACCTTCCTCCAAGCCTCTGAATAAAGCATTTTGACAAAAAAAAAAAAAAAAACATCAAATGAATACTGAAGTGATTGATAGTATTTACTTCTAAACTAAGGAAAGAATGTCTTCGGAGTTTGTGGAAAGTGCCATCTTTTTGGATTTTGAGTACAATGTAGTTTATGTATATTTCACTTAATAATTTGATAACAAACTAGTCCTGGAAGGTTTATCATCCATGATACTATTTACTATTTTATTTTTGAATGTTTTGTTAATAATTAAATGTCTTCCTGTGTACTCCTTCACTTTGTGTGTGCAAAATCATGTTCCCAAGCAGACTGAAAAGTTAAACGCGTTCAAGTTTATGTTTCTAGCATCTATTGCTTTTCACCTTTAGAATGCTTTCTCTTCTTTGGTTTTCAGAACACACTACTGTCCTTCAAGAAACACATTTTTTTTTTTATCATCAGAATTTGTGCTAAATGAATTTTGGTAATCTTTGAGATTTATGTATAGGTCACTCTTCAATATAATTCATCCTATTCTAGCCACCTAGACTGTTGACAGAGTTCCAGGAGTGAGACAGGGTAGACTCCAAGGTAATGTGGATTTTTAGGAATTGATTAAGACAGTGAACAAATCTTCATGGTACTCTGAGACAAAATAGTCTTCAGTAAGATCAGACAGACTTATTTCTTTCCTTCAGATACTTTAGAATTATATTTGAATGCTTCTTTCTGCTGTCAACCCAACATAAGAATTATAACATTAAGCTGTATCCGTATCATAGGAGACCAAGGTTCCTTCCTAAAAGTGTCTAAAGTATCATTTTCCCCTGTTAAATGCAAATATGTATTTTAAGTCAAAATGCAGGAACCAAGACCTAATCTCCATTCATGACAGTGAAAATTATGAAGAACTTCATATCCTGTCCCACCTAATCCCAACCTGTACCATTCTGTGTATGGGATAAACTTTCTTAGATTATAAAATAAGCATTTATCTCCTAAATCTGAAATTGTTTTTTATTTTGCCAATTATGTTGTACCTTTTCGCTTGCTGGGCTTTATGATACACTGCCCAGACAATACATTGTTGTTATGTTCTTGTTATGTTCCAATGCATTGGTTGGGCTGAGAAAAAATGAGCAAAGTGAATGTATTTGCAGCAATCTGTTCCTTCAGTGTAAGAGAACACGGGAACATGGTGTAACACATTTTTAATGGAAATAACCCATTTAACATTTCATCCATTAAGCTAGGTTTTCTGAAAGCATGAATCCTTTGAAGAGTGATACATGAGTGATTAAATTAGATCACTCCTGTCAGCTTGCTACATATGAGAGGAAGTTCTCTTTACTGCTCCAAAGATATAGTTTCTGTTCACATTGAAATACTGAAAGAATGGTCTCTGACTGATAATTTTTTTTATAACTTACTTTAAAAATCATATCATTGTGAATGGGAACAATTGGAGGGAAATGAGGGTCACATATAGTTGTCTGCACCCTAATGCTAGGAAGTGTTCATATGACAATATGCCTAGTTTTGTCCAAACATGCCACGAATGTCTTAATAGCCTTTAACTTTTCTTTAAATTGTCTTTTCCATAGTCAAAACAAACAAATGAACAAGTAATTTTGAAACCACTTGATAAAATTACAAACTTTTAAAAAAGTAGACACTTCAGTAAGGTAACAAAATCCGTATTATGAAATCAATATATACTAAATTTCAAAGACGTGGCAAGCTCTGCAGAATATCTCCCATCATAAAATTGAAACTTTCAAATGGCAGGATCTTCGGACAGGTAGGATCAGAATTTCATTCACTGTTTTGAGGTCAACTCCACTTCAAGTCATGTGTTATGATACAATAGTTAATGTTAGGATGATAAAGCAGCCTGTTCCTATAAAATGAGTATTAAATCGACAGTGTTTTGGATGATAGAAGGGAAAATCTACTTTATTACAAGCTGAGATGTAACAGAATAGGTGACCATTGAAAGATGGAACTGGTGATGAAAACAGTTTGGGAGCCAATACTGGAATTTTACTCATGTTAGTGACAGGACAATCTGGTTTAGCACAATTTCCATAATATTTAGAGTTTGGATACACAGACAAACATTTTTCAACAAATTTACAATTGGAGAAGGCTTTGCAAGGTGAAAAGGGATAGGGCTCCACATACTTATCCCTGGTTTCATAAGCAAGCCAGCACTTGCAGTGCTCCAAAGCTATTTGGGTTTCTCTGCCACACTGAAGTTAGTCATCTCAGCCTTGAAAAGGCTACCATCTAGGACTTTAAGATCACTGCACATCACCTGCAACCTTGTGGATGGAAGAGACTTCTGAGTCTCTCCTTTGAGTTGGTGGTGTGATTTCCCAGTTTCATTCAAAGTACGTGTCTTCTTGATTTGACATGGATCCTGATGGGTTGGGGATACCATCCAGTGTCACTATATACTTGGGACTTACCTGGTTGTACAAGATTTCACATCTGCATAACAGGTCCTGAAAGTACCTAAAAGGTATCTACAGTCCTTTATCCCAGACTCCTGCTTTGTTTTTGCTACTGTTTCCTCTGACAACTTTGGCTTCTTCAGAATAAATGATCTTCTGTCTATACAGGCCGTGGATCTCACGTCATCTGTTTCTACCAATCAAGATAACAATTGCCTGTGTTGAGTTCTTACTGTACTTTCTTCCTTTGCTTCCTTGACCATTTCTGCTTGTAATTCCTCTTTAGAAGTTCAAATTCTGGGAGCATGTGGCAATGTCTCTTTCTGTAGAACTCCTCTTAGACTTTGCTAGTATACTCTTCCTGTCTGGGATCCATAATCATCATCCTTATTCTCGTTTCCATCATGACTGATTTTTCTTTCTTTCTTTCTTTTTTTCTTTCTTTCTTTCTTCTTCTTCTTCTTCTCCTCCTCCTCCTCCTCCTTCCTCCTCCTCCTTCCTTCTCCTCCTCCTCCTCACCCTCTTCCTCTTATTCTCTCACATTTTTTCTTTCTTTTATTTAACTTTAACAACTAAACTCACCACAGTCAAGTTTCTTTCCTGAACCTTTTTGTCCTCAATATTAATTTATTAATATTAATTTATTATTATTAAGTTATTTCTGAAGAAGAGACTTTAAGTCTCTTCTATACTGCTAAGCACTTCTGGTTCACACAAATCTCCTCTTTGTACACTGACTGTTCTGTACATCCAGTTGCTTGGCTGTGAATCCTGTTTTGCAAATGCTGAAGTTGCAGCCTCGTTAAATGAGTACCAGTATCTGCATTTGTATGCACAAATAGTTGATAAATCTCAGTAGACGTTTGAGAAGAACTATTATGTACATGCCACTGTAGACTTAAGAAGAACTGTAAGTATGTGTCTCTGAAGGCTTGAGAATAAATGTATGTGCATGTCTCTGTGGGCTTGAGAACTGTATGTACGTGTCTCTGAAGGCTTGAGAAGAAATGTACATACGTGTCTCTATAGGCTTAAGAACTGTACTACGTGTCTCTGTAGGCTTGAGAACTGTGTGTGCGTGTCTTTGTAGGCTTGCGAAGAAATGTATGTACGTGTCACTGTAGGCTTCTGCTGAGATAAGGGATTCTCTTGCACAAAACTGAAGTCCTCACCAATGAGATCATATGGTTCTGGCTTGATAGTAATCACATTTTCAAAGTCTGCTGGTTCCCTCAGAGGATTCACTGCTGACATTAGCTGGATTCGAAACTGCAACATCATCTCTCTAACGTCAGTGGATTTCTGCTTCTGTGAACTTGTGGAAGCTCTGGAATCTCCCCCCTGTCCCCCGGTATTCAGTTTGAAAGTGCAGAGGGAAGAACTGCAGCTTCATACACTGTCTCATCTTCTAGACTAAAACCTGTCTTGTTTGAAAGCATTTTATTATCAAAGCTTTAGACTAGAAGGCTCAGTTGTAACAGACTGAAGTTTGTCTAATACACCATGAAACCCACATAAGCTTCTGATTCTTGCAATGTCCCTTTAATGCCACTCCTGATCTTACTGCCAGTTTATGGGCTAAGTAACAGGCAGCCAGGACAGCACTGTGTCACACCATGGTTACCTGAAGCCCACAAAGGGATGCTACCCAAAAGCCTGCCCACTGCCACAATTCCTACCTTGCACTTCACTGTAGATGTGATGTTTTAAATTTCTGCCTTGACCTCCTGCAGTAATGGACTGTAGCATATAGTTGCAAACCATTTAATCCATTTCGTCCCCTTTTGCTTTTTGTGAGGGTATTCAGAACAATGAGCATGAAAGTAGAACACGTAGCAGAGAATTATGGCTTCCTACTAATGGCCATATTCATGGGCCCGTTTTAAATACATCCTGATATTTTGGTCAAAAATAGAAAAGGCTGCTATGGTGGTTAATTTCGATTGTCAATTTGATTGGATTAAGAATTGCCTGGGACATAAATGAGTGATAACTTTGGGTTCCCAAAGCAGAAATAGTCTTCCCCCAGGGAAGAGCATACAAATTAGTTGTCCATAAACAGTCAACCCTGAAAACATATATACAAGTACCATTATACAAAATGACCTGGATATATCTAGAACTATATTTTATATACATATACACATGTATATGAATGGAATAACATGAAAAAAAGCCATGAATTTGAAAAGAATCAAGGAGGGCTATATGGAAGTGTTCAAAGCAGGAAGAACAGAACAGGCTCAGAAAGATGGACCCTGACAGTTACATGTTGCTTGTACACTATGGCACACATATGCTTATACTTGTACATATATACATCATACACATTAAACACATGCACACATATATATTAATGATAAGTACAATTTAAAAAATAGGTTAAAATTCTTTAAATAAAGACAATATTAATACTGAAAACGATTATATACTTTCTATTCAGATTCCTGTAGAACCTTTTCCACAACTGTCCTCCATCACCCAGCATACTACTCATAATGATGCAGCATGATGACACATTCAGGGATCTACTGAGAGAGCTCAGTCATGGTTGTTTTATAGCAACAGACAGCAAAGTTCTTTCAATCCCATCTCCTGCCCATCCCGTAGAAATCACTAAATTGCAATCTATTTCTGTAATTATATCATATTGACAATGTTAACAATGTTTAATCTTTGGGACTAGCTTACATTCATTCTACTTCCCTGGTGAGTCGTCCACATTACAGTATGCATTAATCTCCAGCTCATTCTTTTATTGTTAGTGGTTTATATTAATATGTGGTGTGTATGTACCAATGCTTATTTGAGCATTATCACTTGAGAGCTATCTAGGATGTTTCCAGATTTGGATTACTATAAATAAAGCCAATATAAGCATACACTGTCAAATATTTATGTATGAAAATATAGTTTATCATGAGAATACTCTTTTATAAATGCTCAGGTGTAGCACTCATGAGTTATATAGTTTATATTCTTTGAAAATTTTATATATACATACCACAAAATATGATCCTAGCTACCCCCCACAATTCCTTAACTCCCCATGGCTCAGTCAACATGCCCTTTACCTAGCTCCTTTATTGTTTTGATAATACACTAAAACCAGATAGTGCTGCCCTTATATTCATGGGTGTGGAGTCCCTCTACTGAAGTATAAGAAATCTACAAATGATCACACCTTCAAAGAAGAATTATTTTTCCCTACCCCAGCATCTATCAACTTAAAACAGCTCTTCAGTGTGTGGTAGGGCCTAGCGATCATCTCTCTCATCTATGCCAGGATTTTATCTGGCTCGAATTTGTGTACGTCTTATGTAGGTAACTACAACTACATGAACTGGTAAATAAAATAGCCATGTCATATCTCCAAGATAAAATTTCATAGCACTCCTCCCCATCCTCTTTCTGCACTCCCTCCCACGATGTTCTCTGGTCCTTGAGAGTGGTGGTAGGATTGATATAGATGCTCCATTTGAGCCCAAGAAGTAAGCTTCTTACATGCAACATTTTTATCCGCTATGCATTTCTACATTGACTGCTGCCAAATGAAAAAAGAAAAGGAAAACAAGTTTCTATAACCAAAGTCGAGAACAGCCCACATCTATAAATATTTAGAAGGTAATTTTAGAGCACGGATATTTAGTAAACTAATAGTAGGTTATGGCCTATAACTTCTTGAGACATGGACTTTTGAGGATTGCTACAGTACCAAGTATGAAATTCCCTCCTGTGGATTAGGCCTAAAATTTGATTAGAAAGTTAATTGGTTGCTCTGATCATAGTTAAGCTACCATTACACCAGTAGGTACATCTTACCTAGCAGATTCATATGGTAACATGCAGGGTTCATAGCTGGGTAAGACTACTGATATTCTTTCTTCCATAGTAGGCTCTGTAGAACCTTCTGGCACTATGAGAGCTAACTAGCAGAAAGAAAACTTCCTGGTCAATTTGAGGTTTATTTTTCTATGTCCTACAGCCAGCGTGTGGTATCTTTAGGAATTCTATCTGACCATTTAGTCTTGGTGGATAACAAGAACAATGGCAATATCCTGTATTGTTTGAAAATCTCTGGGATCTTTCTAACCAATGATTCCTAAGGACGTATTCTTTCACTCTGTTGCTGTGACAAATACCATTACCAAAAGTAACTTAGAGGAAGAAGGGATTTATTTGGCTTTTCAGTTCTAGGTCACAGTCCATTGTTGAGAGAATTCAGAGCAAGTATTTGAATCAGAAATCTTGTAGGAGTGCTGTGCTGGCTTGGTCTCTGGCTTGTTCCTTACTTTGTGACATCAATAAGTATTCAAAATGGAACACATATTTCAAAGCTAATATCAAAAATGTGACAAAACATGTGACATGTATCTTCCTGGATCTGGGCTGCTTTAGTCAGAATGACTATTTCCAGCTCCATTCATTTACATGCATGATTTTTTTCTTAATAACTATATATAATATTGAATTGTATAAATGTTCCTCAATTTAATTGTCTGTTCAACAGTAGATAGACATTAAGTCCATTTGTTTCCATTTCCTACATATTGTTAATAAAATGCATTAAACATGGGAAATAATGTATAATCTCAAAACTTGCCCCACTGCTGGAGGACACTCTCCATTCAACCTGCACCTCCTAAACATCCTCAAAAAGCACTAACAAGTAGGGACTAAGTATTCAAATACTCAAGACTATGGGGACATTTCTCATGAAAACCACCGAAGTTGCAAAACAGGAGAGCTCTCCATAGTTTCCCTGGGTGATCAGTGTTCATTAAGAGGAGTCTACAAAATATTTGTCATTTTCTTAATGGCATTAGACTCATGAGATTCCACTTACAGAGTTCTCTGAGGCAAGTACAATGGGGTCAACCTATGAAATATGGGAAAACATATTCTCTTTTATCTAATGATCTCTTCAGCCAAAGGGAATCTCTATCACTTGAACATCTGTTTCTCTGAAGGGATCTGATTAAGATTATTCCTATAAATCTTGGAAAATTGCTTCAATATTAGACTTTGCTTGACATGTCATTGTAGGGCTACTCTACTCACATTACAGGAAATGTAAGATGAATAACCTTTTCAATAATTATATAGCAACAAATAATGTGTAACGACACAGTGCTTGTAAAAACTGAATTATGATTTCATATTTTTCATTTTCTTCCACTACTAACAGTATATCAGAAAAACTATAAGGTACTAAGACATAATGCCTTAGTGACCATATATTTATTTACTAATAACCAGGTAGGATATAGTTTTTCTTAAATAATATTTAATAAGTCACATAGTAATTTCATTATTTTTGCTATATAGTATGTAAAGCAAGCATCTCATTAAAAAGTCAAATACATTTAGGTTGTTATTATTGTTGATTTTGTTATTATAGCTTTTTATTAACATTTATATCATATTTAAAGAGTTATTTTCTTATATAAAGTAAAAACATAAAAATATAGTATCATTTCCCTTTTGTTTCCAGATATGTACTTTGAAATTTTTAGAGGCGGTCATTTATAATACAAGGGAAAATTGTCACCAAATTTTTGTATCAAGAAAAATGTCAGTAATTCTAAGGACTTTTGTTAAGTTTGCCTCCTTTTCATTAAAAGTAAATGTTACATCCCCCCGAAAGGATAATTAAAGCTTGCTTGATTTGTTTTTATGAAAGGTTTTTTATCATATGATATATTTCGATCATGTTTTCCCTCCTCTAACTATCCCCAGCTCCTCCATAGCTTCTTATCCACCAATTTTATGTTTTTTCTTTCTCTTTAAAATGAATAAAATACAAAATCAAAAATCAAACCAATAAACCAATAAGAAAAAAATTATAAAACAAAACAGAAATAAACAAAAGCCACTCCCTCCCACACACACAATGAAATTCACTTTGAGTTGGCCAAAGATACTTGTGCGTGAAGCCTGCCCTAGTATAGTTGTTATGGCCTTTCACAGCCTCGATTGAACAAACTGATTTTTCCATTGCCTGCAGATACCAACTTCTAATATGGCCTTAGTTAGGGCTGGAATATTACCCTTTCATTACTGTGATTCTGTGGCATGAACCAATGTGGGTCTTGCGTGTGCTGCCATAGTCTCTATAAATTGATATAAAAACATTTGTCTAGTTGAGTCTTGAAGACACTATTTCTGTGAAGTTAGCCATACCTCTAGTTCTTATACTCTTTCTGCTTCCTCTTTTGCATAGATCTCCGAGCCCTAGGGAGAGGTGTCTGATGAAGATATCCCATTTAGGATTGAGTGCTCCAAAGTCTGTACATTGTCCAGTTGCAAGTCTCTGTCTTAATTCCCATATATTATAACAAAGAAGTTCCTCTGATTAGGGTTAGATAGGCAGTGGTCTGTGGGTACAGTAATATATCATTAGGTGTTGATTTATTGCTTTTTTTTTATTTCTTATTATTGTTCCTTTAGTAGAATAATGGTAATAAACTTTTCTGTAGGCCCATAACTGATGTAGTCTCATAATTTAGCCACATTAGCAGTATCAGATATGAGTTTTATGTCATAGAGTAGGCCTTAAACCCAATCAAAAAGGTGGTTTGTTAGCCTGTAACATTTGGGCCACTATTGCATCAGGCATGCCACTATTATAGCTTACAAGGTTCATAGCTGGGTGAGGTTGATCCCTTTTCCATTAAACTAATGCCTATGATAATCGAAAGCAAAACAATCAACTTTCATTTGATTACCAGTTATTTGTATTCTAGAATATTATTATCCAGAACTATTGCTTTACTTGTAAATACTGGTGTGTGAGCAGAGGCCATCATGTCAGTGGAACAAATATAGGACATGCTCTTCTAGCTGAGCTGCCTTGTCTGGCTTCAGTGGGAGAGGAAGCACCTAACCCTGCAAAAACTTGATGTGCTTGGGTGGATGAATACCCAGGGGACCTCACCCACTCAGAGGAGAAGAGGAAGGGAATGGGGGATGAATTGTGGGAGCTGGTGACTGAGATGGGGGCAGCGAGCAGAATCTAAAGTGAATAAGTAAAAAAAAATTATTATTTAGAGAGAGAGAGAGAGGGAGAAGGAGGGAAGGAGAGAGAGAGACAAAGACAGAGAGACAGACAGAGACAGAGATAGAGACAGAGACAGAGACAGAGATTGGGAGATCCCACATATATCTCCATGGGCAGATACCTTGATGACCTAAAATCTCAAACTAATCCCTACTTCTTAAAGTTCTCTCACCTTTCAAATATCATGAACGTGGAAGTAAACACTTAACCTTTGACCTTTGGGAGACAATTAAGTCCAAGCTATAACAAAACTATAAAATGTTATTATTTGCCAAGCATTGCAAGTTATGCTACACATCCAAAATCTAAACTATTCCCATTTTATATTATTTGAAAAATCTATAATGTCTTCCCTCTTAACCATTAAACTCTAGAGAATAAGCAACGACATATGTCATTAATAATCTGATTCTACCAAAGTCAAGTAATATTTTTACAACCTTATATCAATTGCAGCAGTTCAGGTAAGTTTCTGCTTGCTTAGGACACTAGACTAGAAGAGCACTATCGACATTTAGCACCTGAAAGATTGTGTGGCAAAGGTACTGACTTGTGTTGTTGAATGATACCACCTACCTCAAACACTCCTCATCAACTACTACAGCCCAAAATGCTTCAAGGCTTTGGCAAATGCCCCTGGGAAAGCAAAGTTTATCCTAGAACTATGTTCTTATATATACTCTGTGAAAAATTAAATTCAGGTTCAAAATAACATCCACATCAACCTTGTAGTATATTTAAACATTCTTACATATCATAGCCAATTTGCCAATTGAAACTCTTCCAGAAAAAAACTTCTTGTAAAGAATGCTGTACTACCTGGTCTTTTGCAAAGAAGTATAAATGCTACCTATTGAGCTGACTCAGAATTGTCCATATGTACTTGTATTTATGGCTAACCCATTGGGATAAGACAACTTATCAGGGGCTCATCTCTGGTAAGAATTGATTCTCTCTCCTTCAGGAACCATTGACAGCCTATAAGTCTTCATCTATGGGTGAAGTCTCATGAAATTTCCTCATATGTTTGTTTGAATATAGGTAACAATAATTATAGTAGAAGTGAGTGGGTGTAGGGGGATATTGGAGAAATGGAATGGGTACAAAGAACGTAATTACAGTGTAGTCAAGTGTGAAATTCCTCAAGACTTAAAAAAATAACAAATAGAATGAGGTGCAGTATGTTGACACCAGGAACTGACTTTACAGTCAGGAACCAGCTTTAAGATCACAGATAAAATCCTAATCCAGGAATGACGGTGATGTCACCCATAGGAGACAGGGACCCATGCATCTGTTGCCAAGGAAATTACCATGCATTCCCAGTGTCCACCTTTACCTGTGCCAGCAGTGCGAGTGGTTACATCACAGCCCAAATAAAAGGCAGACCCCTCCTGACCTTCCTTATCTTTTACCCTCTTGTCTTCATTGCCCCCTTTTGTCCTCTCTCCCTTGGAACTGTACTGGTCTGGTGCAATCTTTCTGGATGACCTGTGATTCTAGCAAACAGTTTCTATTATATTCTGAAATTCAGATTCCTCATCTGATATCAAAACTGATCATTTAATCAAAACTGTGAATCAATTTTTCTATTATTAGTAACCCAAACCAGACGTCTATAATCACAAAATGAATAAACAGTGAAACATAAATCAATAAACACAAATACTGTATTCATGTTTTGTTTTAGTAACACTCAACACCAAAAAATAATATATTGATAATTGAATAATAAATTTAGTATAAACAAGTGACAACGAATCTACAATTTATTGAAAACCCTTAAATTGTTCGATGTTTCTCTTCAGATTATGGAATCTTGCCATTGTTTTTCTTACTCAATTTGTTTTCTAAATAGTTTAATAGTTTATATTGGAGATTCTAGGGTAAGAGCCATGGTGGAAAGAGTTAAGACAAAGAGTCTGATATCAGAGACTGTTCTTCCCTTCAATTACTGAGGAGGATCCAAATAAGACACCCGAGTCTAATATAAACAGATTATGCCTGGGAGTAGTTACCCAAAGCAAAATGGACTGGTTCTGACTCTGTTGCCTATCTTTGGATTCTTTTCCCCTAGCTGGACTGCCTTGTCTGGCATCAGTGAGAGAGGGTGTGCTTTGTCTTCATGTGCTTAGGACTTGATGTGCTAGGGCAGTTTGGTACCCTAGGAGAGGGAGGTAGGACACCTTTTCTCTGAGGAGATAGGGATGGAAGACAGAGGTAGGAGTATGAGGATGTGACTGGAAAGAGAGGAGGGAGGGGGTTTGTGATCAGGATGTAAAGTAAATAAATAATAAAGAAAAAAGTACTCCTTGACTTTGTGTGTGTGTGTGTGTGTGTGTGTGTGTGTGTGTGTGTGTGTGGTGTGTGCTTAGATGCTTTCGCTGTATTTTTATGTTTAATGCCTTAATGTTTGTTTGTTTGACATTTTGGGTTTTGTTGTTTGTTTGCTTGGAGAGAGAGAGAGACAGAGAGACAGAGAGAGACAGAGAGAGAGAAAAAACCCTTCTGTTGGGAGGGAAGTGGGGAGGATCTGGGAAGAGTTTGGAAAGGGGAAGAATATGATCAAAATATTGGCTGTTTAGTTTTGTCCATATGTAAATGTGTTTAGGGCTGACCATTTGTGAAAAGATAACTTATGAGAGCTCATCTCTGGTGAAAACTGATTATATCCCCTCAGCACCGGTTATCAGCATAAAATTCTTAATCTATTGGAGACATCTTTAAAATAAATAATGAGCCTTTAAAATGCTCTAAAGCCAACTAGGTGATAGCAAAAGTGTGTGTGTGTGTGTGTGTGTGTGTGTGTGTGTGTGTGTCTGTATAAATTGAATAATTTATTAAATGAACGGTATCATTAATGTATTCCTGTACAAAAATGCAAACAAAAAATATAGCAACCATGAAAGAGGGGGGATTATTTATTTGGGTGTTAAAACAATCCTCCAAATATGTCAAAGGACAGCTTCTAGAAAAGTTTCTCAATTTCCTTAGCATGTGATATACAAAGTATTTTAATTACCTTACATAGCCTCTGATTTCCTATATGTGCTTAATATATGGAACTATACTGAAAGATGGATTACAACAAAATATAACTATAAATGACACATGTCTCTTAGTTATGATATACATTACATATCATGTTCGGGGAAGCACTTCTTTTGTGCTGTGTTTTTAAATATTTGAATCATGAAGATCTTCAGTAAGGACACAATGCTGTTTCTGGGCTCAGGAAGGTAAGTAAAAAACTACATATACTGTCAAAAGATTATTTTCAAAATAAAGAGAATTTTAAATGGGTTTTCTCTACCTTTCTTGGGTATTTGGCTAGGCCACAAATTAACATACCATTTTGTAGATTAATAAGAAAAAAATTAATTCCATTTATTCACATGAGAATGTCACAAAATATAAAGACTCAAGGAAGGGTTAAATGACCTTAACTTATATTGTGTCCTAGGCTACAAAGGGAATAGGGCCTTTGGGGTTCTAGATGAATATGGTGACCTGTTATGGGAGGATGAAGGGAAGAAATACATGGGAAATAAAGTTGTTCTTATTATGCAGATTAAGAGGCTCCCAGGTGATAGAAGTTGCCTAGAAACAGTCCTCAGAAGAAAATGTGATATAGCTGCAGAATTAAGCATCAGTCTCCTTTCCTGTGATTCAAGTTAATTTTCATTAATCTAGAGGATTCACAAGGAGGGAATTCATGACAATGCTGTTTCTTTTGGAAGATCCCTCTTTAGACAACTGAAAGAAGTTCAGAAAATTCTCTCTAGTGTTCTCGGTTCAAAAAAATCATCAGATTAGTGAGGATCTTTCATGAAACATCAAAAAAAAGAGGATAAATTTATGCTTTTATTCAGACATTATGTATCTTATGAGCAAACAAGAAAAACGTTCCTGACCTCAGTTTCCCCTCCCTGCACTCACCCCAGTCCCTTTTCTTTACCCTGTCTCTCCCCCAGATCAACTCTTCCTCTGTTTCCTGAAAATAAATGTTTTTAAGGATTAAAGAAACATTGAACTTAATTCCAAATAGAGACTGTGTAAATAATATAACACAAATGTGCAATGATGGCACTTGGGTAATCCCATGCCGGATAGTCTGAAAACTGGAGACTCTGAGATACCAATAGCATACTCAGCCCACTTTTAGGCTGGTGTTCTCCGTTCCCAACAATAATCATTCAAATACCAAATACAGGTTGAGTCCCCATCCCTCATCAAGGAAGTTGTTCTTTGCAACAGATACAGACTGTTAGAGAAAATAACAACCAATCAAAATACAGAGTTGTGGAACCCCATCCCAATGGATACATCTACAAAACATTCCCACACCTAAGGCTCAAGGATCATTTTATAAGAGTATGGTAAGATTGTAACAGCCTGAAGGACAGGAGTTTGCTGTGAGATTGTGTCTCCCAGGGATTCGTAAATCCTCACCAACATGACTGCACAAACATGAGATAAGCAAGGACAATAAGAATAAGCAGGCTAACGTGGATGGGGAAAACCCACGAGGCCTCAGCTCAATACGTTGAACTGCAGACAACTAAGGAATGCTGAGAGCAGGAGAAAGAGTCTTCCCCAGGGAAGGGCACACCAACTGGTTATCCAATAGCCAGCCCTGTAAACATATATATTTGTAACATTTTACAGACTGAGCAGGATATCTTTATGTATTTAGAATTGTGTGTGTGTGTGTGTGTGTGTGTGTGTGTGTGTGTGTGTGTGTGTAACAACGATTAATTTTAAAGAGTGGTCAGGAATTTTAAAGAAGACAAGGAGGGGTATATGAGAGGATTTGGAAGGAAGAACGGGATGGGGGATGGTATTATTATAATCTCAAAAAATAAAAGAAATATTTTAAAAGTCTGGATACTTCTGAATTACAGTGATTAATTGTGTAACTCTGGGATATACTCTGTGGGGTCTGAGAGCCTGAGAACTCAGGGCACTACTGGTTAATGTGGTGTAAATCCTCCAGTCCAAAGGCCAACAAGGCTGGAATTCTGTTATTCCAGGAAGGAGAAAATCTCTTCCAGATAAGACAGAAAGAGAGGGGGTAGAGGGAAGAACAAATTCCTGTATTTGCTTTAGCTTTGCCCTGAATTGTTTGGATGGTAATCATTCACATTGAGGACGGATCTTCCCACTGTGTCCACTGAGATTCCCATCTAACCTCTTCTCGGAATCCTCTTACTCTAGCAATTCCTTAGTTCTGTCAACTTCAGCCTCACAGAGTAGAAATAGCTTTTCTAGAATGGGAGAGGCAGCCGAAGCTCTATGAGAGAGGGTAGAATTTTTCTATAAGTTCTACATAATTTACAAGTAGTTGCAAAATAACACAGAAAATTAACCAACTTAGAATCAGACAAACCTATAGAGTGCACTACATATTGTGTGATTCTATTGGAATATAAACATTTTTCAACAACAGCAAGAATAAAAAACATCCTATCTTTTAGATTAAAAACCAATCATGAAGAAAGGTTAAGTTTTTCACAAAATTAAATTTGTCTCATTTGATTTGATATAATTTTCTGTAGGTGCAGAAAGTATGTATTTTTTAAATACATTTTTAATAAAAAGGGAATCACGCTACGTTCCCCCACCATTTACTACCTACCTCACCTCCCAGGTACCCTTCCACAGTCCCTCCCATGTTCTCTCTCAAACTAATAGCCTCTTGTATTCTTATTATTCACACACATACATACAAATACAACTTATTCTCTCCATTTTTTCATATTAAATAAAAATAAGGGGTTTCTATCCCAGAAGAGATTACTTCCCTGACTCTCAGCAGTAGTTAGTTGTCTATACTTCTTTGTTTAGTGGTGTGACACTGTGAAATGTTCCTGCTTCCATGTTATCATGGTATTGATAGTGCCATTGTTCTAGTCTTGCTTATGTAGCCATTTCTAGGAGAGATTGCTCCATGGCAGGTTTGCTTCACACATATTGCTTTACTTTCTAATATTTTGCCTCTTAAAATCTTTCAGCCCATTCTTCTTAGATATTCCCTGGGAGTATGGGCCTACTTAAGTATGTTTTAGTAAATGTTTCATGAAGAATTCCAGACTAGGCTTTACATTTTGTAGACTTTTTTTTTTTAATTTTGCATGTGCAAATATTTTGCCTACATGCAAGTCCATGTACTATATATGTGCCCTACATATGTGGAGGGCAGAAAAGGGCATCATATCTCTTGGATCAGGAGTTATGAATGGTTGTGAACCACTATGTGGTTGTTGAGAACCAACCAACCATAGGTCACCTGCAAGCACACCCAATAATCTTAACCATTGCTCCAGGTTCATAGAGTTTACTTTCAGACCAATTTTTATTTATTTGTATCTGACTATGTGAATATATGCCACATGAATGGGGGTATACTCAGAGTCCCGAACAGGGTACCAGATCCCCTAAAGCAGGGGTTACAGACAGTTATGACCTGCCCAACATGGGTGCTGAGAAGTGAGTTCAAGTCCTCTAAAAGAGCTGTAAACATGATTAACCACTGAGCTATCTCTCCAACCCAAGATTGGATTTTTTAAGGGGCATCTGATAATTTGTGGCCCCAAGGCTAAGAGATTTTCTTGCAGTGACTGTAATTTTCCTCCTTTTCAATGTACTTAATATAGCCTAAGTATTTATACTTACCATAAAATGGCCTTGTTCAATTATCTGGATGGTTGAGAACACTGGAAGCCAGGTACAACTGATTTCCTCTAGCTTTGGCTTTATAAGTTCAATGTTAGTGTCATAAAGGTAAATGGTCATATTGAAATGAATGGGCATAATTTTTAAGCACAACAGACATGATTGCATAACTGTTTCTAATCATGTCCGAGTAAAGGCAGAACATATTTTCATTGAAGCTATTCAGATAATTGTATTATTATGAAAATAAGAATATTTAATAAAAATCTAGATTCTAAAGAAGTCAGACAGGGTTAACAAACTATTAGTGATACATGTTTCACTTCAATGTAAAAGAGCAGAATCTGTTAAGCTATTATGTCTTATAGTGCTGGGGGCACAAAAGTATAAAACATTTCCTTACCCATTTTATTGGTCATAGACAATGTTCCTACAACAAAAAGCAAGTTAAAGAAAAACCATAGCAAATCTTCTGGATTGTAGTATTTTATGACATGCAGACCTTAAAAACTCAAACACTAGTGATGGACTATTTCTTTAAATTAATTAAATTGTTCTTTTACACTTTTGTGTATTTACACAATGCATTCTAACTACTGTCTCTGCCGTGCTCTCTTATCTCCCTTTCATTCTTGTATTTCTGTCCCCCATAAATATCTTTTCCACAGTCATGCCTATCAATTTTGTTTTATGACCCACTACATTGAACCAGGATCACCGATGTGACACTGAACTTAGAATTACCCACTGGAGTGCAGTGGGCTCACTAGTAGCTAGACACCTGAAAACAACTCCTTGAACCCATGAGTATCTCCATGATCCATCACTAATTGTTGAAAAAGTCCAATCTTTTGCAGGCCTAGCCTAGGTAAAACAGTTCTAAAACTTCATGATTCTAATAGCTATTACTTATTTAGGATTGGTTCCTCAATCATTTTTTTTTCATATAAATTTTAAGTTTTATTTTTAGAAGTTACACATACTTTAGAAAGAACAATAGCTTTCTTTGTTTTCCAATGGATGTTATTACTCCTTAGAAGAGTAGATGAAGACTTCACTTATGACTGAAACCAAAGCTTTCTGAGGCCAAATCAATACACTGTCTTCAGCAGGAGATGCTCAACTTGACTCAATCATTTGTTATTCTTAGTAACATGAGCATCTCTGACCTGTATGGACTACTGTTTTCCACAGAGAGGCTTCTCTAATGCAAGTTGGAAATGGCATTTGTCTATAGGTGTAAACCGTGGTGTTTAGAAAGCAGTTTGGCACTGATTTAGTCACTGTACAACAGTTGTGAAGAGATACTCTTACCAAGTAAAAGAGTGACCAGGGCAACTCTTAAAAGAGAAAACATTTAACTGGAGTCTGGTTTACGTAGTCAGAGGTTTGATCCATTATCATCAGGACAGAGAACATGGCTCCAGAGCAGTAGTAGAGAGCTACATCCTCAATCTTCAGAGACAGACAGACAGACAGATCGACAGACAGACAGACAGGCTGTTGTGTGGGTTTTTTAAACCTTAATGCCCATCCCCAGTGGCACACTTCCTCCAGCAAGACCATAACTACTTCTACAAGGCCACATCTCTAATCTTTCCAATCCTGCAGAACAGTTCCACTCCTTGGTGACTATGCATTTAAATACAGGAGCCTATGGGGTTATTGCTATTCAAACCACCAAAGGAATTATGTTAATATAGCACAACTTCAGCAGTAAGTTTTCCTTTAGGGCCTATGACCCTCTGATCCTGACCATGTTCCCTTGTTGAAAATGAAGCACTCGGAGCTGTGCTTAATGGCAAATGCTTTTAACTGAGGCATCAGAGAAAAACAAAAATGCATTTAATATACCCGTGATACGTCTGAGATGGAAAAAATCCAATGAGCACTCATTTTCGCAATGAAATGTAGTTAGGTTTCTCATATTATCTTCTCTCACCAGTTTTCTCTTCTCTCCCCTCCTCCCCCTCTTCATTTTTTAATTGCATTTGTTCATACTGGGATCTCACTGACATATACTAACATATATCCCAAACTGGCCTCAAATTTAGTATGTAACAGGATAGCCTTCAACTTGTGATTCTTCTGCCAAAATCTTCCAAGTTCTGGGTTAATGTGAGTGTATTATCACCGCTTTCAGATCTATGTAGTGCTGAGGATGAATCTCATGGTTGCCTTCATTCTAGACAAGAATGTTTCCAGTTCAAACACACACACACCCACCCAGCCATTTGGTTGATTCCTTAACTTACGAACAAAAATAGTAAAGTACATGCAAAAGTTTTAATGAAAATAATTACAAGCAGAGTAAGCAAGATTATTTTCAAACATAGTGAAATTAATATCACCTTTAATTTTTATAAACATATATATATATTTGTTCATATATATATGTTCATAAATATATATATATGGACAAACCCTTCAGATATGAAATATAAGCTTTCCATAATAGTAAGTATGCCAAACTTACAATAAGAAGAAACCAATAATAGATCAATATCAAGATGATATTCAAAATGTCTTAGATATAACCCATACTTACTCTATATTAATAGAAATTCTTTGATGGGGGTATGACTTCCAGTTGAAATCATTAGCAACAGACAATTAAAATTATAAAGGCAATATTTAAACCAAGTTAATATTTTAAAGTAATGACAATTATGATTAAGAATAAAATTTTGTTGTTATTTAATATTACACAAAGTACCTCAAAACCTTGAGCAAATGGAAACTTATCATGGAGAACAAGGTCTTTGAAGAATCTTCCACAACATTCCACGTAGTAAACAATTCACTGGAGTCTTTATGTATATCATTTTTTCACCCAGATAAATAAATTTAAAAGAGAAAAGAGAACATCTCTTCTTATTGGAAAAATCTTCTAATTCAATATTAACATATCAAATAAAAATACATTTTTGTTTCAAGAAAGGTAAACTAGTCTTCTTATTAGCATATATTATTTTATCACCTTTAACTTTAGAGCTGAAAATATCTTTGTGCCTTTACAAAGGGCCTTGCAAGGTAATGTTTATTTAGAACATTTTGTTTTGTAGTGGGAAATGGAGATGGCAAAAATTATCCAAAGATTAAAATTCACATATGCGAAAACATGTGATGTACTGTTTCTAGGTCTGGGTTACCTCACTCACACTGATTGTTTCCAGTCCCATATATTTACATGTGTATTTATGCCTTCATTTTTCTTAACAGTATTCCATTGTATAAATGTATCACATTCTCATTTTTCCATTTATTAGTTAATAGATATCTGTGATGATTTCTTTTTATAGCTCTTGTGACTATAATGGCAATAACCATGAATAAGCAAGTATCTCAGCAGTAAGATATAAAGTTTCTTAGGTATATGCCCAGAGATGGAGTATCTGAGATACATGGCAATTCTGTTTCTAAGTTTTTGAGGAATATCCCACTTATTTAAATAGTGGCTGCACAAAATTGTACTCTAACAGTAAATAGGCCATCCTCACCAGATAAAATCGTGTAATCATGTGTCATATATATATATATATATATAGCTTTGAATTTACATCCTAGAAAAGTAAGTAAACAATAACTCTATAGCTATTTTCAGTGACAAGAACTACAAGTTCAGAGACACAAAAACATACATTTCAAATACACAAATATTACCGGGCAAAGCAGATTAGAGATATGAGTTGTAGTGGGCCTTGAATACCAATACTTTGTCTTTCCCTATAAATCAGCCATCTATATCGTATGGTTTCCATTAAGGGGAAGACATAAGCAGAATTGCAGTTTACAAAAGTCAGTCTAATGTCCCCATAGAAAGGGAACTTAACAGGCAATATACCTGGATCCAGAGAGACAACACATTGATTATCTGATGATCTTAGTAATAATGTAAAAACAATTTAGAAATCTCTGTGCTATTTATTTGCTCAAGAGTCATTTGGACTCTGTTTACCTGAGTTCATTTCTACAAGTCTATTGAACTTCATCTACAAATCTGATCATTTTTGATAACTGTCTCCTAGGCCTATCACCTTGTTTTTTGTTGTTGTTTTGATTTGGTTTGGTTTTTGTTTGTTTTATCTTGAAAAGGATAAAATATTTTTCTTTGCATACTTCAGTAAACAAAATAGTAGATTTGCAAAGTTGTGTCTACTCTAATACAAAATACATGAATAGAAGAGGCATTGCAGATGTGATTATTTTAGTTTTATAAGACCCCACCACTAAACAAGTCATGGTCAATTAGCATTTGCAAGTGATCAGGAGAGTTAGTCTTCTCCAAGGAAAGAACCACTGATAGGTAATCTAATCCTAAACAGGTATAGGTTACACTAAACATACATATGTCTGAGCAACACTAAATGGACCCAGCAGGGATTAGTATGTGTGTGTGTGTGTGAGTGTGTGTGTGTGTGTGTGCAAGCACATGCGTGCGCATGTACAGGCATGCGTAAAAGTAACAATTACAGAAAAAGGCATGAATTTGAGTGAGTAGGAGCACAGAAGGAGTTGGAGGGGTAATAGGAGGGAAAGGAAGAGTGGAAATGATATGAGTACAGTAAACATACATGAACTCTGCTCCCAAATTTTAAAAAATAATTTTAGAAAAATAAAATAAAAATGTCTTGGGGGAGATTGTACTGAATTATAAAAGGCAGGTGGTTTTTAATCACAAGAGTCTTTATGAAGGCCTATGTCTGAGTAGTTCAGAATGCTTCCTGCTCTTGCAGAGAACCTCGTTAGGTTCCCAGCATTTATTTTGAATGGCTCATGCTAGACTGTAACTACAGCTACAAGGGATCAGATTCATTTGGCCTAAGGGAACTTACTCACATGTACAAACCTACACATGAACACGTTCATAGTAATAAAAAAAATTGAAAACTCTTTATTTTAAAAAAGAGTCCTTATGAGATGGAGCCAGAAGAATCCATGTCAGAGAACATATGATAGCAAAACCAGAGGTGAGAGAGTTGAAGAGAGATTTGAAGATGCCCTAATGTTATAAAACTTGAAGAACAAACTATGAACCAGGGAGTATAGATAGAAGGATGAGGGTGTGGAGAAAGCACTCTTTACCATGAGCCTACAGAAGCCAGTCAACTGTGCTGACCTTTTGAAACCAATCCTTGTTTTGGACCTCAGACTTTAAAATCTTAATATTAATTAATACCAATTATGTAGCTATTTGTTTTCACAACAACTGAAATCTAATATACGTAGTGCTTTAAAGGCTGTCTGTGATTAGAGAGAAGTAGAAGCCATAAGGACTTCTGGGATATTGCTCAGAAATCATATAATGACATATTTATCCTATTCATTTAATTAAGTCAAAGACTTAGGGATGGGACCATGGAATTCATCTCTTAATTTTAAGAGCTAAAGCAGTGGGGGTTTTCTTTCTTTATTTTACCTTTTTAAATCTCACATGATCCACTTAAGACATTTAGAGTAATCAAGGTGACACATGAAAATGACTCATTAATTTTCTATGAGCAGAATTTTAAAAATGAAGTTCAGAACATATGCATATAGTAGATGTTGAACCATCAAATTCAATGGTTAATTGAATGGGGGTGTGTGGGAGGAGATAGAACATGTGATAGTCACCTCAAATTTCAGTAAATATCATCTACCTTCAGTAGAGGAGATACTAAAGCCCAGAGGCCTTCATGTGGTGTTGTATAAGTTGAACTAGAACCCACATGATTTTCCCTTTGTAGGGTTCCAGGTTAATCAAAATATTTCCTTGTTTCACTTAGAATGAGTATCCTTGTTCAGTTCCACCTGGTACTTCTAGACATCTTAAATAGCAACATCAAACATTTCTCTGTCCGAAATTATCATTATGCCTCCCAGAGAGGACAGGGAAGTTACATCTGTGATACAGCAGCAATATGGCTGCCTAAATAGGACCGGAACAGTGACAAGAGTAATAGACTAATGTGGTCTCACTCCAAGGAGGCAGGGGGCAGGAGAACTGAAGACAACTAAGGAACGATGGGAGAAGGAGAATTAATGTATCCAAAGGATGAGCCTCCAAATTGGTTATCCAATAAAGAGGGGCCAGCTCTGAGTCATAGAAATGCAAGTATCAAGTAAATAAATGAGCTGTCTTTATATATATATTTAGGCTACACAAACACCAGGTAAAGGAGGTCATATGTTTGAGGGGGAGTTGGGGGACAAAGAGTTGGTAGGAGGATTTGGAAGGAGGGAAGATAATAGAAGATGAGGTAATTGTATTTTAATTAAAATTTAAAAACTCAAAGGAGAAATATAGATTTAAACAAGCCCTCCTTTTTGAATCATACCAAGAGGACAGTAAACATAAAATCCTGAGCTGGCTTAGATTTGGGGGGATGGTGAAGCATATAAGGGGGAAATAACCCTTTGTTTTTCTCCTTGGGAAGGATTCATGAACTAAGGAAGCTACAAACTGCCAAAGTTGAGAAAGGTTAGCTTTATTTCTTAAGTGCTATTATATTGTGTAACTAGTTTCCTTAGCAACTGTTTACCTATGCCCCTACATAGTACCATGAAAATTGCAAAGACAAATGTAATAAGTGATGCTATTCTTAAATGTATAGAAATTTGCTTCTAAGTGTGGCTACTTAGAATGTCCATGTAAAAATAGGTATAATCTATGTTGGTCTCAATTCCTGTATACAAGTATGTAACACTATGTTTATCAATAGGTAAGTGAATAAAATTAGCTTATAGACCTTCTTTAACATTAGAAAATCTAGCCAGCATAAGATTAGTCATTATCATTATGGTCATGGGTGATTTTTTAATGATATATTGTGATATATATGCAAGTACATTGTTGAATCTACCAATCAATGCATGAACTTCATATACTTATTATTTAAACTGAGAACATTTAACTTCCACTGCATTCTCTCTTCAGAAGTACAAAACAGGAATACTAACTGTAGTCACCACACTATGTAATTCACATCTTGAATCTCTTCCCCTTCTAGCTGTAACCTTATTATCTTTGATCATTAACTACCTTAGAGGTTCTTAAAC
The DNA here is from genome assembly GCA_019843965.1 of Rhynchomys soricoides. NCBI lineage: Eukaryota > Metazoa > Chordata > Mammalia > Rodentia > Muridae > Rhynchomys > Rhynchomys soricoides. The sequence continues at coordinate 485,549 of JADRCH010007462.1, read as the reverse complement.
AATAATATATAGACAGAAATGACAGAGACATCCTGATACACATTGTTGATGCATAAAAGCTTCTTGTTTCTTCAGGCTCCCCATAAGTAAGTATTTCTAGTAATTTCATAAAAGTAAAAGCTTATGCAGTTTTACTATATTGGGTATTGTGTTGGATGTTTTTCACCATACCACTGAGTTATCACAGAAACATTATACAGTGAACACTATTACCTTCATGATTTTATATATGAAAACATTACCTTGGCCAGAATAGGTGATTTGAGCAAGCATATACAATTAGAATATAACTAAGTCAGGAATCAAATACAGAATTCAAATCTGCCTGATTCTAAAGCCCATGCTCAATCAATTACTTTTATGCCCATAAATCAATGCATAAAGACAGTTTATCTTAATGATAGCCCACTTCAGTTCAATAACAAAATTAAAGGACTAAATATTACACCCCAATTAAACTTTTACAATTACTGAATATTCGTTGTTATGACCAGAGCTGTGGAAAGATATAAATGCAGGCATGGTTCCTTTCCTAAAGGAGTTCATAATCTCATCAGAGAGATAAGGAGAGCACATAAATCAGCTAGGGACTCATAGTTGACTGAATAAAAGCATCTGGCTGAGTTATTGTTTATCTTGAGCCACATGAGGCCCCAGCTACATAAATCAGTGAGCAAGGAAAGATAGGCAGGCCAGGAACCAGGACGAAGGGTATGGGCACGATTCCAGGTGACCAGCGATCATCCACGTACATCATATCTAAAAAAGATATACTGTCTGAAGAGATGTGCTTCATTTAGATTATGGCAAATAGCCAAAAGGTCTCCATCTGGTGTTTAACATCAAAGCAGATAAAGTGTTTATAAACGGTTGTTGATGCTGAGTGAATATGAAACAGTACATCCAATCTCTAAGGATTAAGAGTTGAGAACCTGCCAAAAATTTAGGCAAGGTATCATGGTCCTAGCCAAATGAACTGGAGTTAAACTGCATCTCATCATAAAAGTTGCAAAAATCTGATCAAAGTAGCATAAAATATAATTAAACTTGAAAGACATTGGGACACTTGAGCCTCGCCTTGTGGATGTTATACACTAGTTCCACCCTCTAGTTTCCATTGATTGAGTCAAGGGAACATAACTGAGAGACCACAAGATACACGTTTCAGGAATTTAAGTTCATCCATAATCAAATATTTATTTTGGGTGGCCTAAGGAAATATAGTGAGCACAAACATAACCACAATTTCAGTAAAGAGAGGAAGACAGTGTTCTAGACAAAAGTATTGAATTCAAATGCCTAAGTATGAAGCTTGCAGTAGGACCATTAGCAGGAGGGACAACTAATAAATGCTTAAAGTATGTAGGAACAAGCTGAACTTGTGCAGAGTGGGGTAGTGTACAAGCCCAGTATTTGTGTGACTGCAGCTCAGTAGCTGGAAGTTACAGTAGATGTGCTGACATGGGAAGATAAATTCCAGCTGCCCTCATCTATGGGATACACTATCTTAATGTGTTCTCCTGGGGTCAGAACTAGTTTAGAAACTGAAATGACTTGTGAAACTATAGGAGCAGAATTATACCAGGATACTAAGTTGATAATGTCTTGCTCATATCTACATACCAGTGATATTTTTAGTTGTGTGCAAATGGTATTCTGATGAATAAAGTTTGTATTTAATCCAATCATTAGTGAATTTGAAGCTATTTCCATCATTCTTTAATTTTCTTTAGATAGCACATAATAAAAACAAGAAAGGTGGGATGTGGAGGTGGCTCAGTGTGAAAGAGTACTTGCTCCATAAGCATGAGAACCCAAGTTCAGATCTCCAACACTCATCTACAAAGCCAGGCATAGTTGTACCTATAACTTTGGCACTAATGGAAGTAGAGATAAAGAAAGGGGGACCCCTGGGCTTTCTGACATGTCAGCTAAATTAAAAATAGTGAGGTCTAGGTTCAGTGGGAGACTCTGTCTCTAGGGAACAAGGTTGTAACTGATATAGGAAAGCATATAACATCTTCCTGGCCCCCACGCATGTTTACACAGACCATGTACACCTATACTTGTACATTTAAGCAAACACACACACACACACACGCATACACACACACACACACACACACACACAGGGTACTAATTGATTTTTGGTATCTCTTCTTTTCTTTCTTTTCTTTTTTTCTTCTCTTTTTTTCTTTCCTTCTTTCTTTCTTTTTTGTTCTTTTTTTTTTCAGTGGGAGGGGGGTCCTCAAGACAGGGTTTCTCTGTGGAGCCTTGGCTGTCCTGGATCTCACTCTATAGACCAGGATGGTCTCTAACTCACAGAGATTTGAGTTCTTCCTCCATCTGCCTTCCAATTGCTGGGGTTAAAAGTGTGCACCACAACAGTCTGGCAAAAAGTGTTAATTGTATTAGTTACTTTTTATCACTATGATGAAAAACATGACATTGATTTTGGCTCATGGTTTCAGAAGGGTTTGTCCATGATTGCTTGGTACCAGCTACTTGGACAAAAAAACATCATGGTGACAGGGGCTACTGTGAAAGTTGTTTTTCTTCATGAAAGGAAAAGAGAGAGAAACAAAAAGGGACCATGAACAAGGTAAGCCCAATCACCTACCACCCAGGGCCTAGCTCTTCCTGCTTGCTCTTATCTCCTAAAGTTTCCAGAATAACCCACACAACTACCTGGGGGGATAAACATTAAAACAAAGAAGCATGCAATACTCAAACTGTAACTATAATGCAGAAATCCTTGACATTGTTGGGGCCAGCTTAAAGAGGCTTCTTTCCTTTGGGGGAAACTGCTGAATGGGTTAGTTATACAAAATATATATGTGTTTGTACACACACACACATACACACACACACACACAC